>OY730171.1:777048-1296580 GCA_963422465.1 Lichina pygmaea
ACAACAACAACAACAACAACAACAACAGTCGACACTCATCCTCTTCTGTTGTGCCTCCAGAATCGATCAGAAAGGAGAAGACGAAAGTAGCTGAAAGGGGCAACATACTTCTCTTACAGCAGTAACGCCAATCTACCGAGTTCCAACAACCCTGCACCACAGATCTCTGCTTGTATGATACCGTGCCCACTGTTAGCGTTTTGACTGGCTGGGAGCCAGAACAAGAACCAACAAGGGTCCCGAGTGGAGCACGGATCCTGACGTGACTGGCTTCAGCACAGATCACCGGAGAAGTCACAGCTCAAGTCCACATTCACTCTTCTTCTACCGCTGACTAATTTGACTGGCTAACTGACTCCCTGCCTGTCTGCCTACCTATCTATCCGTCTGTCCGTGTGGAGATGGGTATCTGCCTCCGGTATCTGCCTCCGGTGATTGACGCCGGTATTCGCCCTCGGGCGTTTGACTCTAGCCTGTCTCGCGAACTCCGAGTAGTTGCTCGCGGTGGAGGGGAATATCTCCGGGTCGATGATACTGTACGTGCGACGCCCGCTCCTAGTACAGTACCGCTTCAGGCGCCGGCGCTGCTCTGGTCCTCTCGCCATGCCTGTTTTTCAACGCTGAGGGCCGCCGCTCTCAGTGCTGCTGCTTGGGCCTGGTGCTGCTGTCTGGTTCTAGCGCTGCTCCGCTCGTCTCGCCGGCCGTGCTCCTGGTGCTGTTGCCTGGTGCTGTAGAATAGCCCGTTTCAGCTCTCTACGCTTTCTGGGTAACATTCTCGGCTCCCTGCTTCGTAGGGGGTCCGCGGCTAGGGTCTCGTGGGACTCTGCAGATAGGGCCTTGGCGGCGGCATTTTCAATCAACTGGCGTGATCGGACGGATGGATGGGTATATATGTGTGGGTAGTCATGTGTCCCATGGCTTGAGCAGCTCTATAACGCTCTGATAGCGCCTCATGCCCCGTTTGTCGACAAATTCTGTCCGAGTAAAGTAGATCTGCTGTACGAGAGATGCTCTGAGTGGTGTTATCATAGTCTGCTCTGCTTTCTTGTGCACTTCATGATCTTGATCTATAGAACTCTCGTGGGTTTAGACCTTCACTCTCATACGCTCGTGCCCTCGTACGCTCGTAGGCTTGTACCATTTTACCCTCGTGCCCTCATCGTCACGTACCCTCATACCCTCATTCTCACAGCCTCATGCTCTCATACTCTCGTCCTCTCAGACCCTCACATCATTTGATCCTCGCACACCTTCACCGTCACCCCGCCGAACAACCTTGTCCGAATACAGCCTCGACGGTCAAGTACCGGGCGTCTCGTCGCTTGGCCTGACGCGGCCTTTGGAGCCTGGATGTCCGCCACCGTTGCGCGGTGAATGTGGATCTGTCGGAGATGTGGACGTAGGGAAACGCTCCGGGTTCGCTTATTCTTTTTTTTTTTTGAAGAAATGGGGATGGGGGGGGAAGAAAGAAGGGGTTATGATAACCCGGTTCCTCAGAGCTTGAGCTATTGCCCGGTAGGGACCTGCTCCTCTACTTCCCTGAAGATGCCCTCTGAGTCTCGCCCCGACATGTCCTGCTCATGCTGCTCGGCGCGTCTCGCCATGGCCACGCGCATGGCGCTGACCACCTCCGGGTGACTTCTGATCTTGTTGCGCACGAGCGAGCTCTTGAGGCCTGTCTTAAGGTCCGTCAGGGATCGGGCGCTGGCCGCGAACGGCGTCATGTCGAGCGTCAGGAGCTGCGTTGCCTCGGTCTCGGCCGCGCGCGACAGCTGATCGAGGCGATCTAGTTGCCGGCGTCGAGAGACGTCTGAGTCCATGGAGGGAGCCGCGCCGCGTCTGGCATCTGCGGCGGATTGACTCAGCAGCGGACCGAGCTGCCCAAAGGCGATGAAGAGCGTCAGGATCACCCTCCGCCCGAGAATCAGCAGCTGGAAGGGGAGTAGCGGCGGGTGGTTCGTGAGGAGCTGCAACAGCGGATTGACCACCTTCGTGAACGGCGGGAAGTACGGCCGCGTGACGGTATGGAGCTCGAATGTGAGAAACGCGAGCGTCGAGAAGTAGCGCCACTGGCGGATCTCAGCTGGACATGCTTGTAGAGTGGGGCGACGGAGGGGAGCAAGCGGCATACATATCGGCCCCCCTCAAAGTATCCGAGTGTGGTCAGGATGATCATGAAGAGCAGCCCGGCGACGTAGTACGGCGCAACTGTCTGCACGCCCATCAAGATGTAGTCCCGCACCGACGAGCAGTGTCGCCACTCGTTGACGCTGGGCCCAAAGCGCTCATACGCGAAGCGCTTGGCGGGGTTCAGGAGGGTCTCCTGAGCGAGCTTCAGGTGGACGAAGGACGCCTCGGCCGCAGCTCTCGAGTCCGGGGAGGTCTGTTTATCAGGATGATGGAGGGCCGCCCTGTTGGTCGTTCACTCGGATATCAGCATCTACTTCCTCTTGTGCCGATGTTCAGCTCAACCTGAGCCGTCTGTCTACGGATAGACGCACAGTCGCCGGAATCTCGACTTGATCTCCTTATCTTGAACATCGGGACGCAGACCCAGAGTCTGATAAAAGTCGCCGGCCCGTCGAACCTCCCAATCAGCCTCGTAGATAGTGTACAACAGATACAGCGAGATGACGAGAATGTGTATGCGTCGTCGGTCTCGCGCGTACCGCGCCGACCCGGGCTCCGGCTTCCGATCGCCAACCCGGATCGCGATGCCGTAGTAGACCGTTTGCACCCATCCTGTGACTAACTACAGGAATTGAGGGATCAGTTGAAGGCTGGCTCGCTGCGGAGAGAGAGACATAGAGATGTGATCACCGTACATCAGGAAGAAACGTCCACCCGACGAAGGAGAGGAGATTGGACGACATGATTGAGCGTGGAGCCAGTGTTTCTGGCGGTGCGCGATCACCACACTCGCATACCTCTACGTACAGTACCGGTACGTATCTGTCACATGCCTGTGGCGCTTAGACGCGGCTAGATGCCGTCAGTGGCGGTGACTACCGTACCGTACAGTGGCGCACTATCCGCTTGACGCGTCTATCGCGGTCAAACTAGCCACGTGGGGCTCACCGCCTCTGAATTTGGTCAAAATTGAAGCTTCACGCCGTGCACGTTGCACAGCTCACATCAATTGGCGTTCAAATAAACCGATCTAGACTGATAATGTCGGTTGAATACCGACCATCACCAATGTCACCCGAGGGCAGCCGACGAAGAGCCAGGAAATCATCTAGCAAGAAGAAACATCGGGACAAAAGCAGCGACAAGAAGAGGAAGCGGCAGGGGGAGGCCATCGACGACGAGCCGTCGACGAAGAAACACCGCAGCGAGAGATATGAAGATCCACGGACGAATGTGCAGCCACCAGAGCCTGCTCCCTCTGCGTCTTTCATTACGCCTTTTGTCACCAAGACCTGCTCGTTATACCTGCCTCTGTCGCCAATCTCTCAACTCCGCCCGCTCGAAGGACTCTGCGCCGAGCATCTCTCACCCTTGCTGCTTACCTACTACCGGCCGCTCGGTGGGGTTGTGCTCTCCTATAGCAACCCCAGGCTTTCAGAGCGTCCCTCAGCCACATGTGGCAAGACCGACGAGCCAGCTCTAGCGCTGTCGATCAACGAGTACGCCCCTAGCTATGTTTGGGCCACGGCGGATTTCCTGTTGTTCAAGCCACGGCGGGGACAGATAATCGAAGGGTGGATCAATCTGCAAAACGAGAGCCACCTGGGCCTAGTCTGCTGGAACCTGTTCAACGCCAGCATAGAAAGACGACGACTGCCGCGCAATTGGACGTGGAGCGGTGTTGGCGGCGGGATGTTCGGCAAGGACGGGCACCAGGCAACTCAGAAACCCACGTCCCGTACTGAGGCAGACGAGAGAGGCCAAGGGAGCTTCATCGACGGAGACGGGCGCAAGGTCGAAGGCGCGATTCGGTTCAAGATCATCGACATCGAAACGGCATACAGCTACGGGAAAGGCTTTCTGACAATAGAGGGAGCACTGCTCGACGACAACGACGAAGCGCAGCTGGTCGAGGGTGGACAGAGCCGGTCTGGGCAAGGGCAGAGGGATGCGGTCGTCGGACGGGTGGAAGAGCGGAATGGTCTAGCCAGAAGTCGATTTAGAAGCATTGGAGGAGATGACGACAGGATGCATCCAGATCGTCGGAACGACACAGTGAGCTGAATAGCACCTTCGTTCTAGCATCGTCGTATCCTCAATGGTGATGTACTATTGAACGTAGGACGGCTTGCTCTGACCCTTGTGCGACGTGCACCAGCCACGCAGCCTGGCAAACCCGCCATGATCAATCCTGGAGAGACATTCGTCCAGCGTATCTGCAGCTACAAATTTTCCCAGATCTGTCTTTTGAAATACTTGTGTAGACTGTGTTGAACAAGCAGTCATGGTAGTTACGCACCGTTAGGGCAATGAAATAGAGCTTGGAGGGCTCTAACCGAGTTAGGGCTGTGCCTACAGTACTTAACTTGCGGTACCAAGGCCTGCACATCCAGACGTGTTTTCGTTTCGTTTCTCACGCGCACTCACTTCACACGGCTTCATCATCGATAGCCTCACTGTTCCCAACCCGTGAGATAATGGCTCGACCTTCTGCTCTTCGTCTGCGGTTGAGTATCCAGCGACATGGACTGCCCGCTACTCGAATACTATGGACAGTCGACGAGGGCAGCAACGAGGCGTTCTCGTTCGCCGACCTCCTGGGGGAAGTGAACGAAGTCGTGCCTCTCGAGTCCAACGACTGGGGCTTGGAGGACTACGCGGTCGAGCAGGACGGCTTCGAATGCTTGCACTTTCAACCCGTAAGGAAGGGTTTGCACGATCTGGACTCGGTCGAGTGAGCTATCCATGTCCGACTTTGACGGCATGGCACGTCGCTGACCAACGTTAGCATTCGACCTCTTTCGACCACCGAGCTCAAGCTACGGAAGCTCTCGGGACGGGTGCAGATTTCCTCTGACGGCAAACATCTCATCGATGGTGTCGCCTTTGGCCGGCCCTACATTGGGAGGTCGAACGCCAGGCCCTCCGTCCGGATCCCGCCACGGAAGCGGAGGAGGCTCACTTACGACCAGGATGACGACGACGGCAATACCGTTGCTGTCGACGAGCCGAGACTTCTTCTCGGGGAAGGCAGGGGTAGCTTGGAAGACCCTGATGGCGATTCGAGCGATGAGTCCTTTCAACCCGAAGAAGAAAATGGGAGTGAGGCATCTACACAGCTCTCCGCTGTCTCTGAGGGTTCAGCGTCGGCGGATCTGGGTACTGCACGCGCACTGGACCGAACCGCGCCGTCCGGGTCTGGTATGGGTGGGACGAGAGCACAACCCACTCGGCGGCAGAGTCGCCGTCTGATGCAACACCATGGTCATGGTGGCGAGACAAGGGATGGTGAAGAGTCCTCCATCTCGCAATGGCATCGGCAGGGTCTAGACGATCAGGGTGAACCCTCCGCTGCAATGCCGCCATCTACATCGGTGTCAAGGCAATCCTCCACAAAGGTAGCGTCGCCAAGGCAACCACGGGCCAAGGGTCGAGCTAAGACATCTCCGCCAATCACATTAATGCCACGCCTTTCCAGCTCTCGAGGCTCCTGCATAAGCAACAAAAGCGTTCATTTCGACAAGGACCAATCCGGAGCACAAAATGAAGAGCCAGACGTTGAGGGGGCTTTCGACTGTGATGACAGTGGATCCTCTCCGGATGGGAGCTCCGATGAGTTTACGGCACGGAGCTCCGATAGCGATACCGAGGACTCGTCTACGAGCTCGGAGATGGCAGGTACGGGCACGCCCGGTAGTGCTCGGCGGTCCGCGCCATCTCGGTCCGCGCCATCTCGGTCCGCGCCATCTCGGTCCGCTCCATCATCGGCGTCTCCGTCCTCTGCAGAGTCTTCCTCTGCCATGAGCGATGACTCTTCTGACTCGGAGGAATTGGTAGCTTCTCCGTCTAAAACCCAAGTCGCTCTGGACGAGCCCTTGTCCGCAGCGGCGCCAGAGACACGCAAGACGACCGTCGTGCAACGACCAACGAAGCCTCCTGGAACCGGTTCGATGGCTACAAAGAAGCGCAACGAGAGACGGCGAAGGCGGAGACTGCTGACAAAACTTGAAACGACCGCCCGCTCGGAAGTCCAATCCACCCGGGATCAAGAGAGCAGTGTACAACGCAGCGAGACTGGTCAGAATTCTGTGATGGATGGTGCACCAGCCAAAGTCGAAATCCCCCAAAAGCGCAAGGGCAAACCGGAGTTCGAAGTACAAAGACAGAGGCTGTTGACCGCTTTGGCAAACGGGGGAATTGAGATGCCCCTAGAAGATAGCGGCAAGGATGTTGGCGCCAAAGCCTCGCAGCCGGCTGGTTCCAAGCGTTCGGCTGCTGGTGCTGTCGTTAAAATTCGAGAATCAGCTGGAACCGAACAGCCCGACGGTCCTGGCGATCAGAAAGCGTTTGAAGAGCCGGCCAAGAACTCCCGTTTTCGTCCCAAGCTTGATTTGGCCAGCTCAAAGCGCATGCTTTTACACTCTCTGGGCCTTGGCGGTTCGCAAGCAAAAGTCAGGAACCAGAACTCCGTGGTAAAGCGGACGGATACATGTCGAGATGCTTCGGGAGGTCGACCTAGCGCCCGGCATGTCATATTTGGCACGAACGGCCAATCCGAGGAAAAGGACGAGTCTGAGGGTCATCTGTCGAGCGTCAGCTACGAGAATTGGCAAGAGCGAATGACTCTTGATGCGGTCGAGTGCTGCGAGGAGGGAGTCACCTTGAGCACGCCTCCCTTCCCATTCGTTCAGCGCTGGGACCCCCAGCAGAAATTCTCTGGCAAGACCGGCAAGAAAGGGAGCAAGAAGCGGAAGCGCAATCAAGCGCAGTACTACGGTGACGATGATTACTCCCTTGATCATGCGGATGCTGCGGTCGCCAAAGATTCTCAGCCACACGGCCACCTGCCAGCAGAAGCCTCGGTGGGCGGCACACCGCACCAGAAAGATGGCGAATCCCAAGGCCCACTGCTCGTTGATCCTCAGACCAATCACCACGAAGGGCAGAATGACGAGGGCGATATTCCTGCGATGCCCGTCGATCCGAACACGTGTTCCGTTCTCGGAGCCCTCGACGTACGCCCAGGAGCTATCATCGGCTTCAAACGCCTAGTGATGACTCCTGACTGGCAACCAGAAGTATCAGGATATCAAACCGCGAAAGTCGTCAAGGGCGTCGAGGGCGATTTCATGGAGGTGACCTTGGCCAAGCGCGATCGGCCAACGAAGGAAAAGCACTACGACGAACACGGGGAGAGAATCTACGGAAAGTTTGAGGTTGCAGACGACGATGACCCTGATCAGGACGACGATGGCCTGCTCGAGATATCATTCTCCGAGCTCATCGAACCAAAGCTCTTGCAGGCCAGCCCGGAGAGCCTCACCGAACCTGGATTGCAGCAATGCAACACCGCCGCACCGGACAGCTCTCAGAAGCCCGTCGATTACACGGAAGCACACGACGAGAAAGATGAAGTCGATCCAGACGTGGAAATGGACGCGCCTGCCGCGGGTGGTGATCATATAGATGACTACGTGGAGCTGGATCACGGATCTGATGATTTCATCCCTGACTATTTTGCGTCACCACTGGGGTCTCAACCGCGGCAACATGCCGACAATCATGAGACCGGGCATCCTACCGTGCCTGACGAGCCGGCGCCTCTTCACGGGGACTCACCGGCTATTGTTATGGACATCCCCAATTCGCCTATGTTTTCCGGGCTCGGACTCGATCCTCTTCCTCAAGAAGGGTCTGCCCGTCAGGAGCGATTCAGGACACCGCAGGCTTCGGCCGAATGGTCGGAGAACGATGGAGATGTACCGAATCACCAACAGTCATCACCTGCAAAGGCTATGAGCCCACGGTCTACAGAACAGGATGATATTCGGTCGCCGAAGTCTTCAAGGTTGGAAGCAGCTTCAGATGAGGATCGGAGTCAGCGGCGCTCTGCAGAGGCCAGGTCGAAGTCGCCAGGCCATGCAATACCCCGAACCGTCGCTGCAGGAGTTGAGCCAATTGAGTCTGCAGAAACAGCGGTTTCGCACAACGACGACACATTTCGAGCTCAGCAGAAGACCCCGAAACCCTCCGAAGAGCCGCCGGCAGATGCCGACGAGCTCTCTTCGGGCTGCGAGCTACCGGAGCTGGATACGATCTTCACCGGCACTCGAGCATCCGTCAGTCGGGTCAAGCGAGAAAGCACCGGATCGGAAGTCGAACCTCCTCGAAAGAACGGTGCATACACTTCGTTGGCCGTGCGCGAAGTGGCGACAAACATCAGTGCGCCGTCCGGGCTCAATCCTCCATCGTCCACGGCGCCACCTCCGCGCACACCGAAGGCAGCTTCCGAGGTTGTCGATCTCACCCAACTCAGCGATGGCATCACCATGCTTTCGGATTCCGCTCGAGATGAGAACGCTAATGGCGACTATGGCGACAACGAATTCGGCCTGCCCGGCGGCCCGGGATGGATTCAGAAGCTACGCCGCGGAGGTCGCTACAGTAATGCGACAAGCTCGACTGGTCGTGGACGGAAGCGTCCCAGAAACAGCATGAGACTGGGCAGTGGCACACTATAGCCTTGTAGACAAGATCTTTTCCGCTATCAGGCGATTTCACTTTAGACCGACTCGGGCTTCAGGACGTCGACCATATAGCCAATGACCCACTTCTTGTATGATACATGGACACTGGTGATCTACATTCCGACGTGAGTCCCCGAAACATACCTACGACGTAGCGGGACCTCTGCAATCGTCGTTCACCCTGCAGGACCGCGCCCATCAGTGCCATGCATCCCGGGTATGTACAACACAAGCCCTGTTGAGATACGTTACGTACGTATGTACGGTGGCACGATATGTACAAGTCAGTGTGCGCCTCCACATACCATCGACTCTGGAGTGATCATGCGTCTGCCGCTCCAGTACCGTATGCCCAGAGACCTTTGCGCCCCCAATACAGCACTTGACGAGGACACCGCCTTCCTCCCCAAGAGCAAAACCAAAGCCTTCACCTCCGTTCTGGACACTCGTTTTTGCTGCGCCCAGGATCCAGGTATTTGTGTCAATGAGGCTGACTTGCATGTGCCGTTGCTTGGTCGGCGGCATGTACTACTATAGGAGTATAGTAGCCTCTCAATGCCATTGGTGTCAGCGTCGGCACACAGTTCGGTACCGTAGTCTTTCTGTCTCTCTCTGTTACGGTACTCTCTCTCTGTCTCGTCAATACTTCTCTCCGCCCCTCAGTCTCTGTCTCACGTTGCTGTTTCTCTCCGTCTCTCTGTGTCTCTCTGCTCTTCTGTCTCTGTCTCTCTGTCTCTCGTTGGTCTTTCTCTGCGCCTCTCCGTCTCTGTTTGTGTCTCTCTCACGTGATACCGTACAGTACTACCGTATGTGTTTTGGCGTCTTTTGCTTTTGTGGTCGACCGAAGCCGCGACATACCTACCATGCCGTGCGTACCGGTTCGGTACTGCATGATGACGAACTGGATAAGTCATTCAAATCTGTGAGTGAGGGGTAGTATCCAGGAGCCATTGAGGTGTGAAAGGCATGCTGCCTGTCCCACCGAGGATCTGCACTGCTCGAGTCTTTCATTTCAACCAGTCACACTCTTCGCAGCTTCGTCGTCATTTTGGCAGCTCGCTGCATCGACCATCGTTCAGCACTACCACAACAACCATGACGCAGGAGTACAAGCTCAAGCTCGGCTCGCTCGAGCTCAAGGATCTGGAGAAGCAGGAGGTCGAGGTCGAAGGGATCGAAGGTGGAAAGGTGCTGCTGGTCAAGCTCGGAGAAGACGTGCACGCCTTGTCGCCCAAATGCACACACTATGGAGCTCCGCTGGTCAATGGAGTCATGACTCCTGATGGCAGACTTACCTGCCCTTGGCATGGAGGTACACATGTGAAGTAGCAACATCCTATCGGGTATAGTGATGCTGATTCGTGGCTGGCCCAGCTTGCTTCAAGGTCGCGACCGGAGATGTCGAGGATGCACCTGCTGTCGACCCGCTCTCCAAGTTTCCTGTCTTCAAGAGGGACGGTTCGATGTACATCAAGGCCGAGGAAAAGAGCATCAAGGGTGGTCGTGGAGTTGGAGACATTGAATGCAAGGTCGAGACGGATGACAAGGTAGTCATCGTTGGCGGGTACGTGTGCACAGGCGTTCTATAGACTCAAAGCAATGTGTCACTAACCTTTCGTATCGGAACATAGCGGTAGCGGGGCCCTCGGCGCACTTGAGGCACTCCGGAAAGGAGGCTACAGAGGAAGCATCACCGTCATCTCGCGCGAACCCTACCCGCCTATTGACCGAACCAAGCTGTCCAAGGCCTTGATTCCGGATGCTTCGAAGCTTGCGCTTCGAACACAAGAGTGGCTCGGTAAAGCCTCCGTCGCTTATGAGAATGATATTGTGGAGCGCGTGGATTTCTCAAAGAAGACCGTCCATACGAGCTCGGACAAGTCATACCCGTACAGCAAGCTCATCTTGGCCACCGGAGGCACGCCCAGGAGATTACCGCTCCCCGGGCTCAAGGATCTCGATAATATCTTCACCCTACGCACCGTTCCGGATGTCCAGGCCATCGTCGGCGCCGTCGGCGAATCGAAAGGCAAGAAGATCGTCGTGATCGGGAGTTCCTTCATCGGCATGGAGGTAGCAAATTGCTTGGCCAAAGAGAATTCCGTGACGGTGGTAGGTATGGAGAAGACGCCTATGTCGCGAGTCATGGGCGAGAAAGTAGGCGCGCTTTTCCGGAAGTTGCTCGAGCAGAGCGGAGTCAAGTTCCACATGGAGGCCAGCGTCGAGAAGGCGACGCCGTCCAAGCAGAACCCCAAGAGCGTCGGCGCCGTGCACCTGAAAGACGGCACCGAGCTGCAAGCCGATCTAGTGATTCTCGGCGTCGGTGTCGCGCCGGCTACGGAGTACCTCAAGGATAACGCCGCAGTCCAGCTCGAGAAGGATGGGTCGCTGAAGACGGACCGGTACTTCGCTGTTGAGGGTGTAAAGGACGTGTACGCCATTGGCGATATCGCCACGCACCCGTATCAATCCGCCGACAGCACCGAAGTGTCCACGCGAATCGAGCACTGGAACGTGGCGCAGAACGGCGGCCGCGCCGTGGGCGGTTTGATCAGCGGAGCGCGCACGACGCCGAAACCGTTCATCCCCATCTTCTGGTCTGCGCTCGGCAAGCAGCTGCGGTACTGCGGCAACACGGCCAAAGGCTACGACGACGTCGTCGTGCAAGGTAGCCTCGAAGTCGACAAGGCTTCCTTCGCCGCCTTCTACACCAAGGGCGACACGGTCCAGGCCGTCGCCACGATGCAGATGGATCCCGTCATGAGCAAGTCCGCCGAACTCATGCGTCGGAGCAAGATGCCATCAAAGCATGACCTCCAGAACGGCGTCGACGTCCTCAACGTAGCCTTGCCTGCCGAAGTCAGCGTATAGACCCGGGTTTCTGTCAAATTACGAAATGGGCGGTCGGGGACGAGAAAAGGGGTATCTACCTTTCCTATAGCTCTATAGCGCTTCCATACAGCAATACGATAAGGAGAAACCTACATGCAATGCTCTATTGTCACTTTCTTTTCTTCTTCTTTCCCTTTCCACCCTCTACCATTCTCTCCTCTCTTCTCTTCTCTTGCATCAGAGCAATTTGCACTTCGGCGCAAACTCAGGGCACATGTTCGGAGTCGAGTCAGGTCAGGTCCGCTAGGGCTACAGAGTAGCAGCTCTAAAGTACAATCACCTTAGGAGTACCGTTTCACCAGAACTTACTCCTGCACAAACCACCCCCGTCGCTCTCGTAGGTTACTACTCTTTGCCGTCTCTCTTGCTTTGATTTCTTGTTTCTGTATACGGTATGGGTACGTCAAGACAAGACGGCAACGACGGTTGTACAAAGTATGCCCCGCCAGACTGCCAAGATCGTCAGCAGGTGCAAACAAGATCACCGTTGCTTTTTGTCCCCCTCGTATCATGAACGTAGACCATCAATACAGGAGGCTCATCTTCATCGATCTATGTTCATCCTCTCTTCATATTTGATTCTTGCTCGATAGCCTTTCTGCTTTCAGCGTCGATCTTCATGATGCAGTCGAAGTACGTAAATGATCAAGGAAGGAGCTTTCAGGGCTGACGCAACTCGAGAGAGAGAAAGGCGAGATAAAGGAGGAAAAGAATCAACTTTTCCTGGTGGAGGATCGATTATCTTTCGAGTAACTCGATTGCAACAACTACTAATATGTCAACCAACCACCGATTCAAGACCAACCCTCTTCCTGCTCCATGAGAAAGCTCCCCTGTAGTAAGTTTAGTGTTCTCCATAATTGAATTGAAACAAGATATGCCACGCCTTCCCGGAGTAATCGTGGTGCCACGAGGTTCAGCCGTTCGGGTAGTGCCTGCGGTCCTCGCCAGTTATTCGGTCCATGTCATTGTTCCCCTGAGACTGTCGATGACTCGTTCAGAGTCGAGAGCTGAGTCTCTCGAGCTGCCCGAGGGCCTCGGGAAGCAAAGCTCGGCGGCTCGATAGGTCGATCACAGCGACGCCCATGAGTGCGGCTGCCGGACGGCGAGGTTCGGCTGGTCCGGTCCATGACAGTACAATAAGAAGGGGTGGGCATGATCCTGCCTCCCCCTCCGGGCTGGGCCATAGCATGGCCGTGTGGCGGTATGGTAGAGTATGCGGGAAGCTCTGTCGAAGGCTCAGTGCGACCCTCAGCATACCGTGACATCGGTCCCAAAGTTGATGCATGCCGTGACCTAGTGGTTGGCCAGAGCTCTGTTTCGGCTGTCTTGGATTACTCCTGCGAGGCATTGTGTTTGAGAAGAGATCAATTGCGGGGGTTTCTGAAATATATGTTCTCCAAGGTGTGGTACCGATGTGCCAACCTGAGTGCACAGGCTTGATGCTTGGTGGATGGAGTACAGCGAGGGAGTGGAGTGGACAGTTTGTATAGCAGTCCGCTGTTGGGAGTGACATATTGCAGCATATGCGGAAGGCTACTTCAGGACTTATTGTTGGAAATGACCATTCACAGTGTAGGTGAACGTCTTATATAGCAAACAGATCATCAGCTTTGCGGGGCCCCGAGATGTGAAGAATCCTTATTGGCACCTGAACCGAGTGAAAGAATCCAGTTTGATTCTCCAGCACACAAGCTGCGATTGACAAGTCATCCACCTTGAACAGACTTCTTTCTTCAGGACATGTCAGCATCCGGTGTGGGAATAGGCAGTGAATGGTCATACCACATCCTTGCAGGAAGGCGTTGAACGTGTCTTCATTCCGAATAGTTGCAGAAAGAATAATCTTCACATCAGGAAATCTCTGGAAAAGCTCCCGCATGGTACCCAGCAGAGATGGAAATGCCTCTTTGTCATATGTCTAGACAAACACTCTTCAGCTGCGTGACCTCCAACCAACCTATTAACTGATAGAGCTTACAATATCAGCACCGAGAACAACAATGTCATCTTCGAACTTGTCAGAGCCCCAGCCACCAGCGTCTTTCAAGCTACTACCCCATCGAAAGACTCGAGACTCAATCCCGGAGTTCTGGTCTAAGCCATTGAGAAAGATATTTGTCTCCAAGTCTTCGACGATGTGAGCATCACCATCTGTAGCCAACACGTGACGAGAGCCTAGGTGCTTGGCGCACAGGATGGAGAGAAACCCTGTACCGGCACCTAACTCAAGCACATACTTTTCCCGGACGAGGTTCTGGCCTTGAGGAGATACTAGAAAAGTACCCAGACGCAACGCGGCATCCCACGTTCGAAAGCCTGTAGTCCCCAAGGCGGAGATGATGTTGTGGGACTCCAACAGGGTAAGCTTCGGCGCTTCCGCAACGGAAGGAGAAAGCGGTAGCGTGTAACGGACATGGCATTTCTGCTGAGCAGCAAATATTTCTGAAGGCAGGCTTGAACTGAGGGCATTGGTCAAACAAGAGACGAGATTGTCTGATATCTCCTAAAACGGCGCGAATCAGAGAACTAAGAAGAAATGCACTCGAGCTACTCCAATAAGTAGCGGAGAGGCGTACATCTTCGTCCGGGTCAGATATCGAAGATTCAATCCTGCGGACAACTTCCCTGAGGACCCTGACCTTGTAACCGACTGGTGGCGCGGACTCGTCAAGATCTGGAGCGAACAGCCCGTGATATAGCTGTGCCTGAAATTGAGCACCCTTGAGCTGCTCGTCCGATTGAAATGTGATCTGATCCAATGGTAAGAGCTGGAAATATTGCCGCCTAAGGAGCTCCAGCTTTTCGTCCATCCTAAACTGAGTTGCCGGTACGAGTGAGTACGGGGGTTGGGGATAAAGTCACATGATCACGTGATCAACTGTGATTTGTGGACCTAGCCCTAAGCCCTAACTGTAACTCGCACGTCGCTTAAACAATACCATAACCTGGTCATCGTCCAACCGCCGAACGACGCAACGACTGTCGGCCATTTTGCGACCACTCGACATCCTCAAGCTTCAGTTGCTGGGGGAGGCAAGATGGCAGACCGCGAACAACCAGTAACGCTACGGACACGCAAGTTTCAGCGAAATGCGCTCTTGCAGCGAAAGCAGATGGTGGTGTAAGTGGGACGCTACACGCCGCTATCTACCTGGACAGCATCTATTGCGGCAGGCCATGGATTGACCTTTGTCTATCAAGCGATATCCTCCACCCGAATCGGCCCAACGTGTCTAAAGATGATCTACGGGCCAAGCTCGCGGAGCTGTACAAGTCAGACAAGAACATGGTGTCGGTCTTCGGTCTCCGAACACAATACGGCGGGGGCAAGAGCACCGGGTTCGCCCTGATATACGATTCCAACGAGGCATTCAAGAAGTTTGAGCCTCACTACCGGCTCGTGCGGTTCGGCGTGGCTCAGAAGATCGAGAAACCCAGCCGACAGCAACGTATGTACTGCCTCTTGTCCTTAATCGACCAAGCGATCAGATCCAGAGCTACTGTACAGTCCAGGTGGAGTCATTGGAGCCCTAGATGCTAATGCAACGATACCGCAGGGAAACAAAGGAAGAACCGGTCAAAGAAGTTCAGAGGGACTGCGAAGCTCAAGAGTGCGTCCAAGGACAAGAAGAAGTAGATGGAGTCGCGACACGGAGGACAAGGTTCCGGAGTTGTGTGGACTGTTACACCAATGTCATCACTCTCAACGGCTTCCATCTCTACTGCACTGCTTGGTACGCTATGTCCAGGCAATAGCGTGTGTGGCGCTTGGAAGCTCGAAAAGCTGCTGCTTTCCACCCAGCGCTGTTCGTGCCTACTGTTGCTGTAGGGCCATTGATCCTCCTGGTCAAGTGTACGGGTTAGAGGCCATCTATCATCTTCAAGAAGTGCACCTACTGTGCTCGGGCTCTGAGACTGAGGCTTTGGAATCCACACCCGTCCAAGCCGGTGTATTTGAGCGACGATCCGCTAGACTAGACTCGTTTTGATAGTGGGCCAACATGCCACTACATCACCCAGACGTACACGCAGAAACATATGAGACGCGCACGAGGTAAATGTCACAGATGACGAGTAAACTCGAAGAGACGCCTATCCATTTCAGGTAGAATACACGCGTAACATCAACACGAAGCTCATTCTGATTCATCAAAGCAGGGAGGATGATTCACCTCTGTTAGTTACCTGCAGGTCAGAGCTAACTATGAATAGCCCGTTCCGATGAACTACTGTCTGTACCGCTTGGAGTGCAGTCCCTTCTTCACAAGCTACTAGCCAGGACCGAGTTGACAGGGTCGAGTTGGTAGGATTGAGTTGACAGGATTGGGTTGACAGGACTGAGTAGAGGCTGAGTGAACAGTATAGTCTTCGCCGTGCAAAGACTACGCTCATAAAAACCGTTCAGAGAGTACGGAGCACAGAGAGCCGCACAGAGTTACAGGAGCTACAATATTTTAGCTATGATGCAAGTGCTGCACACAATTTTCTGTCTTTACGAGAGGAGAACCTTAGTAGGAGGGAAGACTACAAGCGTACGAGACACCAAAGAGACTGCGTCAGGGGACGAAGGGTTTTTTGTTTCTCTCCTTTTCTGGTATTATCTAGAAAGGAAAGAGAACATTTTTATTTTTTATTTCTATTTGTGGTTGTGGGTTTGGATTTGCAGTGCAGATTGTTTTAGCGAGCGTGATTGTATTGATGATCCGGTATGTTCTAGTGAGTGTGATTGTATGGACTTTCGCCCGGTCCCCGGTCTCATGTAAACTGCCAAGAAAGGAGCGTGGATGTCAGCAGATGCTTGACAAGAATAACACGGTCAAGAAACAAGCACGCAGTAGAGCAAAAGGCAGATAGACAAGCAGAGAGGAATGAGTAGACAGACAGACAGGAGAGGAAAAGACAGAGGAACAGAGAGATAAGAGGCAAGAAACAAGGAAACAAGAGTCTAGCAACCTCACCAGCAGGCAAGCCAGCAAACAACCCAATCATCCAACGATAGGAGATTCAAGTCCTTTTGAAGAACATGTCGAGAGCATAGATGAACCGTAGCCTATCAGGAAGGCGAGCCAACCGGCGAGCCAACCGGCGAGCCAACAGGCCACGATCCTACAGCCGAGGAGGAACTGACGAGCGAGCACGCGGCAGTAGTGTCGTAGAATCAGACGGAAGAGGAGAAGAAGAAGACGCCGAAAATCATCAGCGCCGTCGACATCGACGTCGACATCGTCGCCTTCACCATCAGTTGCCCTCGTCCGAACCCCAGGAAGAGTCGCCGGAGGAGTAGTAGTCAACGTCGTTCTCGGAGTTGTTGAGCCGGCCTCGTTCGCGGCAGAAGATGGCGACATCCTGGTCGTAGTCCCTGTAGGCACGATCGCGGTCAGTCTCGGCGAGCTGCAGGGTGTGTCGGGCCCAAGGCCCGTTGCGCGCTCGCACCGTGTTGTCGCGAGCCCGTTGGAGCTCGTAGTTGGCCCGCTCGATGATCGGGCTGTGGTATCGGTCGACGTCGTCGAGAGTGCGGAAGCGCGAGTTCGGATGGCCTCGCCGCGTGACCGTCTGTGGTCGGAGCGATACGCGTCGCCCGCCGCGCTCCTGCTGCTGCTGCGGTTGCCGGTCAGCGCGCGCACCGACCTGGCTGGCAGAATATGTCGGCCGCCCGCCGCGCCGGCAGCGCTCGCACAGGCCGGGGACCCACACGATCCTCTCTTCGACCCGGGCATTGCAGGTCCACTGTCGGCACTGGTCCGTGACGACGAATCGTCCGGGGCACCGGCAATCGCGGTAGTACTCTTGGTTGCCGAAACACATGACTCTCAGCAAGTGGAGATGTCCGTTGTGAGTAGTCTGGAGCGGGGGAGAAGATGGGTATTGCGCGAAAGATCGGAGACGGTGCTGATTGTCGAATGCAGTCTTGTGTGTACGTGTGTGTGTGTGTGTGTGTGTGTGTGTGTGTGTGTGTGTGTGTGTGTGTGTGTGTGTGTGTGTGTGTGTGTGTGTGTGTGTGTGCGATGTGTGGAGTGCGGAGCTGTGGATGTTCGAGTGTCTGATGAATTTCCAGAGCTGAATTCGTGGCCACTTATAAACTGACAGAGGCCGTTGTTCAGCCATGTCCAGGACATGTCTCTCGAGCATGGTTCACTGAACATTCTAGCTGAAGATGGTCCGAAGAAGATTCTCTTCAGACATAATGTCGCCATTGTTCGCAGCATTTGTGTGCACAGGATTCGACTGTCAAAGCAATTGAAAGAAGAGATTAAGAACTAGCGTACTAGCAGATAACGATCCACGGCGGAGAAGCAGAAAGAAAGACAACAGTACAATGTAGAGACAACACGCGGCACAATGCCTTGGTTGTCCCCCTTTATTGGCAGCGTGCACAAGGAAAGAATTTTACGAAGCACAAAGCCTTGCCCCTTTTCGTCAATTTGAGCCGCCGGTCGCTTTGTGCGTATGGGATGAACATTAGAAAACGACAAAGGCCGCACAAGGGAAGAACATGAGAGAAGATACAAATGACCCAGTCTGACGGACGCCCCCAGTACAGGCAGATGAGCCCCCAGTACAGGTGAATCTAAGCGGTGGGACGGAGGACCAACCCGGAGGAGAGCGGAAACACCAAGCGAAACCGCCTGCAAATGCAAGCTCTGGATGAGCCCGCCAGAATCCTCCAACAGCACCGGCGACAACAACCCAAGAGGAACTATGCCGAAACGCCTTTCCCGGATTAAGCCCATGCTGTAGGGCCATCGAGGAACGATCTGTATCTCGTGGCGGAATGCGAGGTGTGGTGAGAAACATCTCGGCCGAGCTGTGATGGACCCGCACTTCCAAAGCCGCGGACCAGCCGGGGTCTGCGCTGCCGCTCGGTTCAAGTCCAACTCGCCCTACCTAGGCCCTGAAGCTGCCAGCCGGAGCCCGATGAGTGCTGCGGGTGCAGCTCTCTCGGGAATCGCGGCGCAGAGGGACCAACGGGCTCGGGTGCGCGGGTTGGCCTGGGTGCAAGCGCGTGTAGGTCTGTCCGCTCACGAGCGTGCCTTCGTTGGAGCCGGATCGAGACCCGTGCGAGCCGTGTCTGTAGTTGCTCCCGGTCGTGTAGCTGTAAAGATCCGGCGAGCTTCCGCAGCCGAGCGATAGATCCCCAGCTGAGGTAACAGCGCCCTTGATGTCCGGCCCGTCATAAGAAGCCTTGGACATCCCCGGGATGACAGAGCCAGACATGCAGTACGAGCTTGCCGGAGCGGCGCTCTCGTGGCGGGCTGCGCTCGCAGGCAAAGATTCGAAGGCCAGGCTTGCGTCCTGCGAGGACGCCAGGGAAACCTTCGGGTTCGAGACGCCGTACGCCGTAGAGGTGGATTCGGAGGAGGTCCTCTTGGCCTCCTGTTCGCCGGCGGGGGACCGAGTCTCGTAGGTCCAGTCCTGCTGTGTTGGCCTCAAGGGCAAGCTGTCCCACGAGGGGTACGGGAGGGCATCGTGGATGTTGCCGCCATTGGCGAGCGATGCGCTTCCGCCGCTGCCGACGACGCCGTGCTGCTGCGGTCGCGGCAGGAGCCGCTCCCCGGCGGGGCCCGTCGCCGGGAGGGACGACGATAGCGAGCCGAGTCCCGGGAAGAGAGGCGAGCTCTCCGGTGCGGTCAAGCTCCCTCGCGAGCTGGTGGAGCTGACGAGCGGAACGCTGCCGCCTCCGTACGGCGGCGGGTTTCCCTCCACGAACAGCGCACCGCTGGGCTTTGGGGCGCTGCCGAAGGGATTCCAGGCCCGTAGCCCTTCCTGGGGCCCAAAGAGGGCAGCAGATCCCTGAGACTCGTGAGGCGGTGAGATTACCGACGGCGTCACGTAGCTACCGGCCTCAGCGCCATCATCCCCGTACCCCGAGTAGTGCGGCAGGCTGAACGACTTGGTCGCCAGAACCGGGTAAGACTGTGACGGCGGCCTAGCGTACGCAAGCGGGCCACCGATGGGTAGAGCACCCATCACCGAGCCGGAAGGCATCTGGGACGGTGCATACGAGCCAGCTTCTCCGGTCAGAGACGCTCCCACGCCGGACGGTAAAGCATAGCTGTATCCGTTCGTTGCGCAATCGACCGAGTTGACCTGGACGACGGCGCCGCTTAGCTGTCTTTTTCGAGCCAGAACGACGACATGCGTTGGGGAAGGGGATGGGAAGGTACCCGAAGAAACTGGCATTGCGACGGGTCAGTCCCGGACGTCTTGCAGTTGTTGCACCCAGTGCCGTCTCCAGGATCGCCGCTGCACCTGATCTTGCGCTTGCGACATCTTCCACACTGAGGATCCCACCAGAAGTTAGTGGTGTCGCTGGGCTACATCGAAGTCGCCTTTTCGATTTGTGGTCACCCTGGGGGGAGATATAGGGCCGGAGGGGGGTTTTCCGAGAGTGAATTTGCGGCAGGAGCAGCTTCTCATGGCGATGACAACGACAAAGAATAACGACGACGACTTACGGCCACAGCTATCCGCCGTCTATGTTGCCCTCCACCCTGCTCCTGCGACCCCTCGTCGGCGGGGCTCAAGCGGCCGCGTTGCTTGTTCACGAGATAATGAGCCCTGGGGCTTGATCGTATGGCGCCAGGAAGTGGCACGGACATGCATGCGTCGTGCGAAGCCTCGTTGACGATCTCTCGGCTTGGGCGGCGCTGGGACGGCTGCGCGGCGCCAGGGCTCGGAAGATACGGTCCCGTCATTGCCCGCTGCGAGCGACTCAGTTGGTTCCACCATCCACAAAGCAAGGGACAGCGCGAAGGGGCAAACACCGACCTCGTTGCCGAAACGTCGAGAGGTAACCGCCAGAGGATGTTTGCAAGCACAGGCGGCACTGGCGGACCTGCTGCTCGAGACGAACGGTAACACCACTGGCTGGCTGGCTCCGCTGCTCTTGCTGTTGCCGATGTTGCCGTTGCTGCTGTCGTCGCTGCTCCTTCTGCTCCTTCTGCTGCTGCTGCTGCTGCTGCTGCTGCTGCTGCTGCTGCTGCTGCTGCTGCTGCTGCTGCTGCTGATGATGATGCTGATGCTGAGCCGAGAGTGGAAAGCGGGCGTGAGAACCGGGTGGATGTGGGAACTGCCAGGCCACCGATGGGATGCGCACCAGACGGAAAAAGTCTTTGGCCACCCCCCGGCTGCGCAGAATATTATAAGCTCAGAAGCTATCGAGCGGCTTTGCGGTTTGGACCATTCCACGGATGTTTGTAGGCCACACCGGATCTCGCATAGACGTGGCCTCCAGATCACTCCACAATTGTGTCTTATCACTTTTCCCTGGCGCGGCGATGATGCTGCCGCCGATGCTCCTGCTGCTGCTCGTGGACGGAGCCTCCACCCTTTCAAAACGTCAGTTTGTCGGGCCGGCTGTCTCGTTCGATACGATTCAGGTACGGGCCCTCTGGGGGAGTTGGCTGCAGGTAGCCCTGGCGCAGATCAGGAGTGCAGGCGGGCCGGTGCGACGCTTTCAGTAGTAGCCTAGGCAGGACGTTCCATTTGCGGTGAGGGTGTAGCAATCAAGCATCTCAGTGCCACGATCCTGCGTAAAGGCATAAAAGGGCGCAACGACGGTGACCGAGAGGAAGTGGGAAGCAGAGGTGGTGGAGAAGGAGGAAGACGAGGAAGGCGAAGAACAAGGTCGCCGAGGACTCCAGAGATTTGCGAACTTGATGCCCCGGCTGCTGGTTCGACCCGGGCAGATCACTAACCTCAAGGAATAGGATAGGCGGTGGGGAAGCTTCACCATCAGGTAGACGCCACCTCCTAAGCTCAGACCTTGTGTCGACAGCAAACAAACAAAGCACACGCTTTGCGGTGCACAGGGCAACCAATAGCACAGGCGAGGCCACCTTCTAGCGGTCGATTGATAGGGACCGATTAGATCTTAGGCCGACAAGCGACTTGCCGCGGCAGCGTTTGCGCAGTAGCCACTTGTCGTCTTGAAAAAAAGGACCTCCCTTCCCCCGAGCAGAGCTTCTCCCTACTCGGCCGTGATACATGTACGACTCGGTGGGGAAGAGCCAGTGCAGAGCCAGTGCAGAGCCAGTCGATCCTCTCGATTGAGGAAGTCGTTGTACAGATCACAAACGTCATGAGACTAACGTTTGTGACCATGCCCATCACTCTGGCCACCCAGTATAGAAACCGCGACGCCATCCACTCCCTCCGGCCAGGCCCGTTCGAAATAGCCTGTGATGGTGGGGCCGGCATCGGAACGATCAGAATCTGTCCTCTGTTGAGGGTGATATGAAACAATCGCGGCAGAAGGAGATCAAAGAAAGATGTCTCCGAACAAGACATCGGCACAAAGGACGGGCGACCATGGTCCGGAACGACGGACCGGCCAAGCAGATGCAGATAGCAGCTTGGCCCAGCTGGATCGCTGTTTGCTCCGTCATTGAGACCAGGTCCTCCAGGGTGGGGGGAAGGGGGGAGGGGGGAGGCCGTTTCGCCTCTGGAGGCGGTCTGTGATCCTTTTCCATCAGGCTCAAGAAGGAAGTGGTTGCAGTAGAGGCCGCCGACCCTGGCCATGTACCATCATCGCAACATGGACCTTTGGCGGCCGCGATGTCGTGCCTGACCACAGCACAGGTGTATGTAGATCCGGACGAGCGCCTGATGGTTGTAGAGCCGGAAGAGAAGACCGCGCAGCGCCGGGGCTCCTTAGGCGCGCCGTGTCTGGGAAACCCTGGCGAGATCGCGTCTGATGTCAGCCAGCCAAGGCGGCCGTCTTCGAAACAAGCCCGGGCGACTGCTCCATGCGTCGCCAATGTGCCGCAGCCAGCGAGGCCGCCGGATGCCTCATTGCGGCGCCGGTGGAAGCTCCTCCAACACGTGCGGGAAGCAGCCGCCAGTTCTTCGGCCGCAGACCAAAAATACATGTTGTCATGTACCGTAGCAGAGAGCTCTGGACGCGGCCTGTCAAACGGTGACAGCACGCCAGAGGCCCAATCCAGTCGGTAGACCCTTTTTAATTTGGTCACATCCAGAACCCGGTCGGATAAGTGCTTGGCTGTGCCACTGACCCAGGGGGGGTGGGGGGGGTGGGAAGAAGGCCCGAGAGAAGCTGACGGTGGCCTGTACTGGTACTGTACGTATGTACTTCCATACGCCCGGACGTACGGAGTACATACGAAGTAGCTGGCGAGCAGTATCAGTACGTACGTATTATGTACAGTCGTTGCATGGGAAATTAAGATTCCCTTGGCGCTGCCCATGCATGTCTGGTCGGATCTGATCCATCTTCGTTGCCTGTTGCCGCCGTCACGTGTGGCGGTGACAAGAGACGACGATCTAATTGTCCACGTGACCAGCTCGTCTGCATTAGGTAAGCCACCGCCGTTAGATACCAAGGTACTCGGTACGAGGGTACCTGGTACCGGCGTTTCGAGGCCGACGAGAACGTCTGTCCGGGGAAAATCGAACCAGCATCGCCATGTTCGATCCCTCACCAAGACGCCGTTCCGGTCGAGTCGGTGCTCCTCGGATACGGTTACCGGTGGATCCGTGGCGATCCCCCCTCGGATTCTCTGGAAGGCCGACGTGAAGTGGACCGTTGCGACATCGAACAGAGGATGAGTGTCCTGCTCGAGACTTCCTTAGGCGACCTTGTCGTCGACCTCCTGGTGGACCATGCGCCGCGAGCCTGCGAGAAGTGAGTGCCCCCCCTCCCGGCCACGTCGGTCCTTACTGATGTGGGAGCGGTTTCCGGTGTGCCGAAGCGTCTGCTGACCGACTTGCATCTCGCCGTTGCCCTAGCTTCCTGAAGCTCTGCCAGGTCAAGTACTACAACTTCTCGCCGCTGTACAGTGTCCAGAGAGATTTCTCGTTCGAGTCGGGGGACCCGCTCGGACCGGAGTCGAGAGAGAGCGACGGCGGCTCGTCCGTTTGGGGTCTTATCCACGGCCCCGCCAGGCGCCTGTTTCGGCCGGAGGTACATCCGAAGCTGAAGCATGCCGAAAGGGGCACGGTCAGCATGGCCACGGCGCCGAGCGCGTCGGACCCGGATGACCGGGTCGCCGCGAGCCAGTTCATCGTCACGCTCGGGGACGGTCTGGACTACCTGGACGGCCGAGCCGCCATTTTCGGAAAGGTCGTCGAAGGCTTCGACGTGTTGGAGAAGATCAACGAGGCCTTCTGCGACGACAAGGGCCGGCCCTTGAAGGACATCCGGATCCGCCACACCGTCGTCCTGGAAGACCCCTTCGACGATCCGGCCGGGCTTGTGAAACCGGCCGGGAGCCCCTTGCCCAGCGCGGCGCAGCTCGCGACGGTCCGCATCGCCGATGACGAGGATCTGGATCCCGGCATGGACGAACAAGCGCTCGAGCGGCTTCGTCGAGAGCGAGAGGCACGGGCTCAGGCCTTGACCCTGGAGATGGTCGGAGATCTGCCCTTCGCCGAGGTCAAGCCGCCCGAGAACATCCTGTTCGTCTGCAAACTCAACCCCGTCACACAAGGTTCGTCACGAGGGCGCTTGTGCGCCCGTTGCCGCTTGCGATGTGCGCTGACGACGGTCGTGTGCGCATAGACGAGGACCTCGAACTGATCTTCAGCCGGTTCGGGAAGATCCTGTCGTGCGAGGTCATCCGCGACAAGAAGACGGGAGACAGCCTCCAGTACGCCTTCATCGAGTTTGAGAACCGCAAGGACTGCGAGCAGGCGTACTTCAAGATGCAAGGCGTCCTGATCGACGACCATCGCATCCACGTCGACTTCTCTCAGAGTGTACGTGCGGCTTCGGCCTCCCGCCCGCACCACGACGCAGGCAGCGCGCCGCCCAGGTTGCTGACCGGCTCCCCTAGGTCTCGAAGCTCTCCGACAGCTGGCGAACGGCGACGAACTCGCGGCGCGCCGCCAAGGCCGGGGGCTTCGGTGGCTCCGCCGGTCTCGAGAAGCGGCGGCAGTACAAGGCGGGAGACCATCGAGGCCGGTCACGTGACTACTACATGGTGTTCGACGAGACCGAGCTCCGCAAGGGACGCGCTCGAGAAGGCCACGGCGGCGGGGACGACGGAAGGCGTTCACGGAGCAGGAGCCCCCACCGCTCTCGCCGACCCTACGGCGAGGACCGATCTCCAGCCGCAAAGACGGACGACCGACGTCTCTACGGGGGGTCAACAGGCCACGAGAGACGCCGTGACCACGACGGTTACGATCGAAGGGGAGGTCGTCGATAGCCCATGCATTTCTTCTCCCGCCGACGCCGGTCCGAGTCCACCGCTTGGGCACGTGACTCGGCCGTGCTGTGGGATACTGCGTATTCGTGGTGGAGCACCTGGGGGAGAATCGTCCAGGCTCAGGTGCAGAGTGGTCGCATCACATGAACGAATGGCAATGGAGCTACATACTGCACTAAGCCACATTCGGTACTGGGGCCGACGACAAAACTTATGATCTCACTAGATTAGAGGTGGCATAAAGCTACGAAGTGATGATGTGACACCTGGTTCAGCGGGCTCGTACGTACACTTGTACCTCCAAGATAGCCTATATTGTTCATTAGTTCTGATTCTATCAGGTACTCGCACGTTATGCGCTTGCTTCAGCTAAAAAACTAGTACTGTACGTATGTACGTACTACTTTGGCACGATAGCTTACGTAATGGGGATCCTGGCTTCCAGCGAAGCTCGGACCCCGCATCAGGGAACGCTTCGGCAGGTTCCGACAACCTTCCCCGCCTTAGCCCCTATCATGATTGAAGGTACGCAAACTCTGCCCCGCCAACGTTCTTCAGCACCTTCAGCTTCCTTGGCTGATTGTTCCTTCACGGCTACGTATATATCGTATCCTCGTGAGCAGCGATCGTATCTCGAGACTGGAAAAATGGCGGCTGCGGTCAAGGACACCGTTCACACGATCCTCGAGAAGTTGAACCTCTCCTCGGCTGACACCACCGAAGCACCCCCTGAGCCAACCAAGGAACAGCTCGAGGAACTGCGTGAGAAGTACGTCGAGGCAAAGCAGGACCATGTCTTCACCTTCTACGATTCGCTCGGCGGTGCTGAGAGAGGCCTGCTGTACGAGTCGCTGTCCCGCTTCGACCCTCAGCACATCAACGAGATCACCGAGAAGGCGTTGAATGCGCCGCCTCCCAGCAAGGACGTCACACTGGAGCCGCTACCCGAAGCCTCGACGGCGTCGGTCCTTCAATCGGATCAGGACAGACTCCTCGTGTGGAACGCGCGTGGCCTGGAGTTGATCTCCAAGAACCAGGTGGCCGTGGTGCTCATGGCCGGCGGGCAGGGCACCCGGCTCGGCAGCTCGGCTCCCAAGGGCTGCTACAACATCGATCTGCCGAGCCAGAAATCGCTGTTCCAGATCCAGGCGGAGCGCATATTCCGGCTGCAGGAGCTGGCCAAGAAGGTCCACGACGTCAAATCGGCCGTAATCCCGTGGTACGTCATGACGAGCGGGCCGACCCGGCAGCCGACGGCGAAGTTCTTCGAGGAGAACAGTTACTTTGGGCTCGAAAAGGGAAACGTGATCATCTTCGAGCAAGGCGTGCTGCCCTGCGTTTCGAACGACGGCAAGATCCTACTGGACAGCAAGTACCAAGTAGGGCTTCGGACGATCGATGCATCGCAGGGAGCGTTTGACCTGACCCTGCTCTGCAGGTATCCGTGGCGCCCGACGGGAACGGCGGGATCTACAAGGCCCTGGTGACCTCGCCGGCGATGACGGACATGCGGAAACGCGGGATCCAGCACGTGCACGCGTACTGCGTCGACAACTGCCTCGTCCGCGTCGCCGACCCCGTCTTCGTCGGCTTTGCCGCCTCCAAGGACGCCGACATCGCGACCAAGGTCGTCCGCAAGCGCAGCGCGAACGAGCCGGTGGGCCTGATCGTGCTGAAGGACGGACGGCCCGACGTCGTCGAGTACTCGGAGATCGACAAGGACACGGCCGAGGCCAAGGACGGCACGCACGCCGACCTGCTCAAGTTCCGGGCCGCCAACATCGTCAACCACTACTACTCGTACCGCTTTCTCGAGAGCATCCCGCGCTGGGCCCACCTGCTTCCCCACCACATCGCGCGCAAGAAGATCCCCCACGTCGATCTCGGCACGGGCGAGAAGGTGAAGCCGGAGAAGCCGAACGGCATCAAGCTCGAGCAGTTCGTCTTCGACGTCTTCCCCCGGCTCGAGCTGGACCGTTTCGCCTGCCTCGAGGTCCGTCGCGAGGACGAGTTCTCGCCGCTCAAGAACGCCAAGGGAACGGGCGAGGACGACCCGGACACGAGCCGGGCCGACATCCTGCAGCAGGGTCGACGCTTCGTCGAGGCGGCCGGCGCCACGGTCGAGAGCGAGACGGCGGACAAGACCGGGGTCGAGGTCTCACCTCTGATCAGCTACGTCAGCTCGCTCCTCTTCCTCTTTCTTCCTCCCCTTTCTTCCTTTCTCCTTTCCCCCTCCCAATCTTCGGCCCCGACGTCGAGCAACGATCGACTGACGCCACCGGTTGGATCCAGGCCGGCGAAGACCTGGAGTTCCTCCAAGGTCGTACAATCAAGGCGCCTGCGGTCATCGAACGAGAGGAGTAACGTAATCACCGCCTTTCATCTGCCGTACCCATGTGATCCCAGCATCCGTCTCGCGAATCAGAGACAGCTCCTACGCGAGAGACGTGACCAGTGCCTGACCCTTGTCCTTGACGGCGATGACAAGCATGAGCCCCGTTGCCTCTCTCCCTACACAGTAGATCGGCGGTATCATGTTGAGACAGAATAGAGCAGAGCCGTCCCCCAGGCCACGCATTGGCGTTATCTTGGATTAATCTATAGATGATGCAGGCAACGACGTCGGGTCGGAGGTACGTAGTTCTAGGTTCAAGGTTCAATCGGAGATGTCTGTCATGCCATGCAGTTACATCGAACCTCCCTTTGCCGCCGTCAACGACAACACTCGTCTTCGGACCGTAGACGGTAAGGTTGTCAAACATGTCAGACTCTGTGCGACGTGCGCAGGGACTATCATCCGCCCATGCCACCGTCGATATATCCGCCTGGTGATTACCCCACGATCTGAGCCGGTAGTGCCACAGCACGCTGCGCAGGCACGACAGGGTCGTACGGCGCCCAACCAAGCATCGTGCGGCGGATAAATCTCCACCGCGGGTGTACAGAGTACGGAGTACTCGTAGACTAACTTACAGGCTGCCTAGGCCGTGCTATGACGTGTATGGGGACTGTAGGACAGACGCCTGGGGCACTTCCGTACATACGTACGTTACGTAGAGTGAGGTCTAACTTACCATACTCGTACGAGTACGGAAGTACTGTACAAGGTGGCTGTACTCGTAGTGGTAGATTGATGACTTCTGCATGACTTATGTGCTTTACAGCTGCTCTACATCAAACGTACTGAGAGGATAGTATCATGAAGACGAGGACAATAAGACATGGAAGGGTAGCTTTCGTGACTTATGACAGCGACTCTGAAAGTATAGAAGGAAGCGGAAGCTAACTGTTAAAGTAAGTGAAACCCTTTTCAG
The DNA here is from genome assembly GCA_963422465.1 of Lichina pygmaea. Classification (NCBI taxonomy): domain Eukaryota; kingdom Fungi; phylum Ascomycota; class Lichinomycetes; order Lichinales; family Lichinaceae; genus Lichina; species Lichina pygmaea. The sequence goes on from OY730171.1 coordinate 805,084, forward strand.
CACTTGTGACGTCCACAAATCTTGACCTGCCGCGAGTCTACTGTACGTGGGAGGGCCCTAATCGCTAGTAGGGTAGTACGGTAAGGTACGCCTCGTAGTGAGAGGGTAGCTCTGCTTTCGGGGTAGTTCTCCCTCCATCTCATGGATGCTAGCACTACTCGTAGCAATAGCTCCTGTACTTCCGTACGTATGTACAAGGGCACGTTACGTACTCCTTCCGTCAAGAGCCGCGTACCGCGTACGAGGTAACGATGCGTACGTGTGTACAATACCGAAGCAGATGCTGGCTGCACCTTCACTTAGGCACTTTTGCTCTGACGGCTCTCTACGTGTGTACGGAAGTACGTTGACGTAGTATTTACTTTTTACATACGGAATTACGTATGTACCCGTCCAGAGCCCGTCCCACCGGCTCGTCCGGGGCGCCAGCGACATGCTTCCCGTTCCTCGTCCGCCCGCTGGATGCGCAAAATTTCTACTTCCGGCCGGAAGGGAGCGAGAGAGTGAGTGAGAGAGAGTGTGTGTGAGAGAAGAGAGAAGAGTGAGAGTGAGTGAGAGAGTGAGAGAGAGCAAGTGACAGGGTGGGGAGAGAAGGGAGTGAGCAGCGCAGTCCACAGCTACCGCCGCCCACGCGACACAACCCACTCACACCCATACCACGGTTGGGAAGTCCGCAGAGGAATCATTCTCTCAGGGTGGCGCTGGGTGGAAGGACAGGTGGAAGGTAGGGAAGAAGAAGGAGCAGTCGAGGAGGAAGGTCGCACTGGAGCACGGCCGCAAAGAGACGCTGTTGAGAAGAAAAAAGAAAACGAGTCGGGCGTGATCAGGAGACTCCGATACGTGGACTATTGGAAGTGCTCTGTGAGCACAGCCTATCGTCGTGGAGCTGCTTTGTTGCGTGGTATGTGAAGCTCCTGCTGCTGCTGCGAACGATCAGGGGGAGAGAGCGTGGGTCCAAGAGTTTGAGTGGCTGACACAATGTCCCAGTCCCCCCCTGGTCCCAACAAGGGCTGAAAGCAGGGCAACGCTGTTGTTGTGGTACGTGTCGAGTCCAACCACGTACGCGACGCTTCTTGGCAGGCTTGTTCGATCACAACCAACATCGTCGAGGCGACTGAAGGTGGATCCAAGGTCATCCTGTGTTGCCGTGTGGAACGTCCGTCTTACCAAACCTGTCGCATCTCATCCCATTGCCTTGCTCGATATCTTGGCTTCGTCGCTTGCTGTTGGACTTTCCTGCTTCTCCACTGCCGCCGGAGCGTCTGGCGATGCGCTCGCCTTGGTCCTATGACGGCCAGACCTTCGTCATTGGCGCCGCTGACCGGAGGCATGCAGAGCTCTCCAGCCCTTCCCAGCAAGCACATCCGGCGATGGCGTCTCTAGCTCGTCGGGCTTGCTACAAATGCGGCACCGTCGGTCACTTTGCGGGTACGTCCCTTCGTTCGCCGGACTGCCTCGTCAGGATTAGCTGACGATGATGTCGCCCTTACTCTCGCTCGAAAGAGGTCTGTATGTCGAATGAGCGGTTGTGTTATAATTGTGAGTGCTTCTTCGGACGCCTATCCGTTCGTGTCTGTGCGTGAGAGTTGTCTGACGGCCATGACAGGCAAGCAACCGGGTATGATCGGCTCCTTGGCTGAAAGTCTAGAACACCGCTGGACACACCGCCGGTACTAACGACTTGGCAAGGCCATGAGTCCAACGGGTGCCCGCATCCGCGCACTACCGACTGTAAGCATCCGCATCGGCCACCTTGTTGAAATGACGACAAAGACCCCGGGATCGAAAGAAAGAGCGACGCAGAGAGAGAGAGAGAGAGAGAGAGAGAGAGAGAGAGAGAGAGAGAGAGAGAGAGAGAGAGAGAGAGAGGGAGAGAGAGGGAGACGGCACTGATATGATATTCGTGCGCATAGCCAAGCAATGCTACCACTGCCAGGGGATAGGCCATGTCCAAGCCGCATGTCCGACCCTGCGTCTCGCTGGCGCCAACTCAGGCGCGGCCTGCTATCACTGTGGCCAACCCGGCCACCTGGCGGTACGCACACCAATGGCCTGGCTTGACACTCTTCTTAGGACACTTGAGATGCGGAGAAAAGGTAGCTTGAAAGGCTGACGGTGTGCCCGCAGAGAAATTGTCCGAGTGGTACCCTGCCGCGTGGCGTTGGCCGTGTTGTCCCCGTCGGACCTCTCGGACATGTCGCGCCTATAGGGCCCGTTGGGCCCGTTGGGCATGTCGGGCCCATTATGGGGCCGCGTGCCGGCTACGGTCTCTACCGCGGCGCAGGCTTCGTTGGCGGAGGGCCCCGAACGGCGACCTGCTACAAGTGCGGCGGTCCGAACCACTACGCTCGCGATTGTCAAGCCCAGGCGCAGAAATGCTACGCCTGTGGGAAGTTGGTAGGTGCATGACGTTCGCCGGTCCCCTTGGGTCTATCGCCGCTTCTGTCTGCCATCAGGAGTCTGGCCAGCCTTTTTCGAGCGGAGTGGCTGAATCTGGAGCAGGGCCACATCTCCCGGGACTGTACCGCTCCCAACGGAGGGCCGCTGAACACGGCCGGCAAGAAATGCTACCGCTGCGGTGATGCTGGGCACATCTCGAGAGAATGTCCGCAAGCGGAGCCAGCCGCAGAACAGACCGCCACCGCCGCCACCCCGGCCGCCCCCATCGGCGGTCCGGCGACCGGCGCTCCCCAGATGAACGACAATAACGTCGTCGTCGCCCCGACCGCCCCGACCGCCCCGACCGCCCCGATCAACGCTGTCGCTCAAGGCTCTCCGGCCCCCGCCACCGCCGTGGCTTGACCGACCCACCAACGTTCCATGCCGTCATGCCGATGCTGATGTCATCCTGCCCTTTTCGTCCCCTTTTCAGAGGTCTCCCTGCGCACATGCCCGCTCCAACGCCCCATGGCTCACCTTCTTCGAATGCTGTCTTTTTAATCTCAAAATCGTGTGCCTCTCATCAACGGGATGGCCCTTTTCATGACCGACTGGGTCATCCATCGTGGTGTTGCCCTGGCTCATGTATCTAAAAGTCTCCAAGTTCTCGCCGCGACGTGGGTCGTCGGTGCTACCGCTAACCCTGATGATTTTGGTTATTGATCTACCTCCACCACGGGTTCCCGTGGCGTCCCTCGAGGAGCAAAAGTTCGGCCGAGGACGGCCTTCGAAGCGTTGGGAAGTCACTGGTGCTTTCTGTCGATATGTGCGAGGGAGCCTCGGACGAGGGCAAGCAGCGAGATGTGCTGGCTAAAGTATTCAATTGGTATCTGACTCGACAGATCTGCGCCCCAGCTCGCATCCAGCTCCGTTCAGCCATCCTCGATCGGCTAGAAGCTAGGACGCAAAAAATGGCGGGACAGGTCGATCTGTATCGGACGTTTTGCTCTGTGACTTCGTTTCGCTCTCGTAGGCACCGCATGCTCTTCTACTTACCACGTCACATCGTCCACCTCCGCCGCACGTCTCTAACATACCGCTACCAACCCACCGACCCATCCATCTCTGGACAACATCTCCATTACCATAAGGACTGCTCCTGAGCACTGAAACACGATACCACGACTTAGCAGTCCCAAAACATTTTCCTGCTCGTGCTGTAGCGAGGTAATTTCTGCACGGGGAACGAGGAAGGAAGAGCAAGGGTACGAGCACGAGAGTAGACAAGAGTGGCGAATACAGGAGCAAGCATCTAAGAGAGCAGTACACAAGAACGAAAAGGAGACATCTACGACAGCTCGAGTAATGTCGGTTGTCGAAGAGGATTTCGATGACGATGTATGTTGCTTCTCAAGACGTCCTGTCTCCTGCGATCTCGAACCTCGTTGTCCTCCTGGCTTGCCAATGTTTCCCCCCTCCGTCGTATCTTGATGAGATGATGCCTGCTTCCACCGTACAATGTAAAGTAACGCTTGCTGACGGCGATCCTGACAATCGATCTTTTCGAACAGGCCGGCTTCATCCTGGACATTGATTCGATCCAGGCTCATGGTATGGAGCAACAACTTGCTATGACGAGCTGTGCCAAGAGAGGCTTGGGAGTCACATATCGGGGCATCTTCTCTGTTTGATATCGTGCTTGGCTGAATCTCCAATCCAGGTGTTGGCGCGGCCGATATCACGAAGCTAAAGGGCAATGGCTACTACACCATTGCAGTAAGTCCCGTGTCTCTTGCTCCGTGTCGATGCATATGGGGGTTTGTGGGCCGTCGTTGCAGAAGGTGCACTCGTTGACGGCCGCCGTCGTCGACATGTGGGTGTAGAGCGTACATGCTGCAACGAGGAAGACGCTGCTCAAGATCCGCGGCTTGAGCGAGGTCAAGGTCGAGAAGATAAAGGAGGCGGTGGGGAAATGCCAGGTACGATGCTGGCATTGGCCAATCTACGCTCCTTCTAAGGATGTATCGCCTGCTGACTCTCCTCGGACAGCCGTCCGCGTGTGGCTTCATCACCGCTGCTGAGCTGGGCATTCAGCGGAAACGCGTCGTGAAAATCTCGACGGGTTCAAAGCAGCTCGATTCCATCCTGGGAGGGTAATGTATTCGAAGTGCAACAGCTTGAACTTGACAACTGACGGGTTGGCCAGTGGTTTCCAGTCCATGAGCATCAGCGAGGTAAGAAGTCCCCGAGCTTGCAGATGTAAGAATGCACATTCAATGAAGCATTCGAAGGTCTACGGGGAATTTCGTAAGATAGCTTGCCGCAAGTGGCGGCAGAAGCTTGCTGATGACCGGAGAGGCTGCGGCAAGACGCAGCTGTCCCACACCATGTCGGTGGTATGCCAGGTAAGTGAGCCACGGCAGAACAGGATGCGGTACAGCCGGCACGCTCACCTCAACGGTAGTTGCCTAAGGTTGGCAATCCGATGGTCAAGCTAGCACTCGGGAGACACTGACAAGCTCAGGATATGGGTGGCGCAGAAGGCAAGGCACGTTGGATACGTGTGACCTCCAATCCCCGGCGATGTCTAACACCGAGACAGGTAGCATATATAGGTGTGGAAGAGGACCGAGAGGCTGTGCCTGCAAGAACAGCGCTGATCCAGTCCGGGCAGACACAGAAGGAACCTTCAGACCTGAAAGGTAAAGTAGAGAAGGGCCATGAAACTGTGTCATCCAGCGGACTGACATACAGCAGAATTGCTCAGATCGCGGAACGCTTTGGCGGTATTGAGTGGCTTAGGGATAATCTGATAGGATCTCGTTGACAAATTGATAGTGGATCCCGAACAAGCCCAAGAGAATATCGCCTATGCGCGAGCTCTGAACAGCGAAGTCGGATCGACTTCATTCCCTCGTCAACCAGAAGATGTGCTGACCGGAATTGGTCGCGCAGCACCAGCTAGAGCTCCTCAACGCCTTGTCGATGCAATTCGCCAGTAACGAGTACCGGCTGCTGATAATCGATAGCATCATGAACTGTTTCCGGGTCGATTACTGTGGGCGCGGCGAGCTTGCAGATCGACAGCAGAAGCTAAACCAATTCTTGTCGCGGCTAGCTCACATGGCTGAAGGTGAGCTATACGACCAAAGCACAGTCATGGAGTCTAGCTGATCCGGCCAAGAGTTCAACATATGCGTCCTAATGGTATGGAACCTAGAAGACAGAGCACCAGTGCGTTGGCCAGAATAGTGCATCTGATTCGCACGACAGACGAATCAAGTCCAGAGCGACCCCGGTGCCAGTGCTCTCTTCGCCGGCGCCGATGGTCGCAAGCCAGTTGGAGGCCATATCCTGGCCCACGCCTCGACAACCAGAGTTCTTCTCCGCAAGGGCCGCGGCGAAGAGCGAGTAGCCAAGATCCAAGACTCCCCAGGTAAGCAGCGGTGTCTCGTAGGTCTGAAACATGGCTGACATGCGCCATCGAAGACTGTCCCGAGCGTGAAGCGACCTACATCATAACCCAGGGTGGCATCACCGATCCCGAGAAGGTTTGAGCAGCGCTCGCTCAGCTGTGACGACACTCGAATATCGCTATTTTTCCTGGACGGTTTCCTCCTCTCTGCCCATCTTGGGTACTGGCTCGGCTTGGTTTGTGTTGTCAAAGGAAGTCATTCGCGATTTGGTTGCTCGTGTTGCTTGATGGGATGGGGATCGTTATTTAGCTTGTTACGGTAGCTGTTCGTTGGGCCCGGACCACGAAGTTTACGCGGATTGTGCGTGCATGTGACTGAGCTTTGCATACGACCCTTTGCATATCGCGAACAAGTTTCCACACATTGTCTTAATTGAACCGTCTCGAGATGGCCAACCCAGATGATGTCCTCTCAGTGAACGGATATAGTGTTCTCAGTGTGAAGCTGCCGTCGCTGCCTTCGTTCTCTGAACAAGCCTGGCACTATCTCTATCTCCACCGCCACGAGCCCAAAATTCCCACTCGCGACGACGACAGAACGCTCTTCGTCGTCAACGTCCCGATCGATGCTACCGAAGCGCATTTCCGCTGCTTATTTCAGAAGCTTGCAAGCGCCAGGGTGGTCAATGCTCAGTTGAGTAGCAGCATCAACAGACCGGAGAGCAACCCCGTATCCCGTCCTCCGCCGGCGCCGAACGTCAAGAGCAACAAAAAGCGGAAGAGAATCGCAGTCGAAGAAGCCGAAGCTGGCGCTCACCAATTACCCGATACATGGGATAGACAGGTGCAGCGATCAGGCGGTACTGCCTTGATCGTGTTTGAGAACAAGGCAGGCTTGGCCACAGCCTTGAAAGCTGTGCACGGGAAGCGTTCCAAGGACCTGGTGTGGGGAGAAGGAACAGGACCTGAAATTCCGGTGCTGGGGTCAAATCGTACGATCCTTATGTTGAGGCACTCGTATCCATCAGGTCTTGTAGGCTAAGTAGAATGCGCAGGCTACTACATGCACCACCGCCTTCGCTATCCGCCTCCGGTTCCGCTACAGGCCTCCGTCGACGCATACATGGCGCGTTACGCAGCGATCGAAGCGGAGCGAGCACGCCAGGCCAAGCGTCTACGGTCCGAGCCGGACGAGGACGGCTTCGTCACCGTCACGAGAGGAGGCCGGACGGGGCCGGCCCGGCAAGAAGAAGCCCAGGCGGCGGCCGAGCGACAGAAGAAGCGCAGCGGCGAAGGCCTGACGAACTTTTATCGATTCCAGCTGCGTGAGGAGAGGAAGAAGGCGCAGGGAGAACTGCTGAGGAGGTTCGACGATGACCGGAGGAAGTTGGAGGAGATGAAGAGGAGAAGGAGCAAGTTCAGGGTGAGTGCTGCACGCTCAGCTTTGGAAGGACAACGGCTGACCTAGCTTGCTTAGCCGGAATGAGGTGGCCGAGGGCCGTTGTTGTTGTTGTTGTTGTTGTTGTTGTTGTTGTTGTTGTCATCTACCATCGTTGCTATATCGCTCCTCCGCAGGTGGTCTGCTTGGATGCTATGGTAGAGGATGCCCTTCTGTGACCTCGTTCAATCGTTCCCGCCGCCATTGAAAGCAGTCAGCATCATCGAGAGCAGCGGAACTTATGTCTGGTAGGACCCATCCTGGCCAATCCATGTTATGGAGCCCATAAGCCCGATGCCAGCCAACTACCGTATCTGGAGACCGAGTCTCGACACAAGCCATACGTAGCCCTCGAGTTCCAGGGGCTATGAATTTCCAGTTCAATCACAGAGCACTGTTTTCACTAAAACAAATGGGCGACGTGATATTTCCGGGACAACATGCCCTGGATGTGCTCCCTGGGGCGAATGCCGATATTCTACATCACATCTTTCATAGCGCTGTTTTCATTTCATCCAAGTAGTATCGCCCAACAACATCACACATCCACACTACCACAGCGATCGGAGTGCCCAGATCGTCATGCCGATCTTTTATTCTCGACACACGAAGGTTTACCTGTCGATCCCCCAGGTCGGAGTCGATTCCGACACCCCTTTAACCCGTCAACGAGGGCCAGCGACGGACACAGCATTGGTGTCCAAGGCGGCCCCGACGGTAGGAGCCACGGGCAAGGGACCTTCCTCGACGGGTCACAGCATCCTCTCAGAGCAAGCGTTTCGATCCGATGATGGCATGAGCACGAGCTTCCTCGGGCCCCACAAGGAAGTACCCTTCTTCATGGTCCGAGCCGGGAAGGAGCTCTTCCACGAAGACACCGGGGCCAATCCGACGAGAACGAAAGTGACGGAACTGTCAAGCGCAAGCCCGGCGCGGCAGTCGAGTTGCCCGCTCGAGCGCATCAAGCCGGACTACGGCAAGGACGAGAACGAGGTGCAGCGTGATGCTCCCGGCTCAGAGAACCGCAGACCTTGTACCCAGGACGGCAAGAAATCCACGAGCGTGTTTCAGGGACAGAGACAAGGAGCTGTTCGGACAGACGATACCGTCGAGTCATGGACAAGTCTGGGGCGCTCGCCATTCACGAGTCATCTCGACCAAAGTGGGCAGCTTTTGCCCAGATTCGTGCTACCTCCCACTGCTCATCCCGCCGGATCGACCTCGTCGAACCGAGGCGCGTCTCAACGAGCGCTCGACCGTTGCCCTCTCAAGCTGACGGTCGAGCTCTCGAAAGGCTCTTTCCTCAGTCCTATCGGGCGCGGCCCACACCGGCAGGATGCGCACATTTTAGTGCTCTTCAACGGCGAATTAACGGCGTCGAAGACAGTGTCCGGCCGTGCCTTGGTCTCTACGTCAGAGATGGGGGACCTGACGCAGGAATTCACGGGACGGAGGGTTGACCGCGCCACGGAACGACGGTGGATCGTTGTTCCCTCGGGCCAGAACGCCGACGGCACGCTACGCTGGTCGCGACGCACCAAGGCAGCGGCCATGGACGCCAAGGGGCGCTGGGCGAGCATCTCAGAAGCCCTGGCGCGAGAAGCAGATCAGTGGGGCACACAGGTCTCGGGCCGGCGCACGATGACGGGCGAGTACCTGGCCGAGTTGGCAAAGCTCCCAATGCCGGACGAGATGAATCGGATCCAGAAACCCGGCGGGCAGAAGTTCGGCGTCGTCGACGTCCTCGTCGTCCTTGGTCGAGGCCATAAGGTGCAACCGTACATGAGAGAACCCATGCGAGCGCTAGATCCGAAAAGGCTCGAGGCAGGCCCGATCAAGCACGAGAACAGCGAGGACTTGGAAAGCGGAAACGCCGAGAGCACGCCGAACACGAAGCGAAGCAACAACGGCGGCGGCGTCGGCATCAAAGACAACGCCAACGGATTGTCAACGCCGGTGGGCAGCGGGGTCGGGCGTCGTCCGCCACTACCATCCGCATCGGTCAAGACGTATCCCTCCAAGGCGCGAGCTGCACCTCGAACCAAGCCTCGGCGCGTCGCCGCGCGACAGAACAACGACGGTGACTTTCCGTCCGTGCTGGGCGGGGAGAGCGGAGGGCTTGGCTCCCTCCAGCAGCTCGGCCTAGTCCCTGCTAGCGGTGCCGGGCCGTCGTCGTTCCGAATGATCGATAACACGTCGGCGGGGCGGGTTATTCACACGGCATCGTCGTCCCTGTTGAATGCGAAGGCAACCGATGCAATACCCACCGGGTCACTTCGGACGAGCAGGAAGCCCACTACTAGCACATCCAAACGGGACAAGGCCGGCGGAACAAAACGCGCAGTCCCGCTGGACGACCCGGCCGATGGATCTCCGATGCCCAAACGAACGCGTTTGGCGGGTGGCACGAACGGCGTCGGGAGCGTGGCCGGAGCCAGTCACGCCGGTGGGGCAACGGTCCTCGCACCGCGGACACCATCAATGGCATCTGCCGAACAGGTTCCGGCCGGTAGCAGTTGCAGACTGCGGCCAAGCGACGGCGGTATGGCACAGCCGACGACACGGCAAGAACGCTCCCACAATGCTGGTGTCAAGGCCACTACCGACGCCGGGTCGGCGAGCGTCAGCGTCAGCGTCATCAACGGCACCCCCATCGCGGACGGCAAGGGCAAGAGCAAGAGCAGCAGCAGGAGCAAGAAGAACCAACCGCGAAGCAGCTCCGGCCGCTTCGCAAGTTTCAAGCCTGCATCGCAAAACGGCACGCCGCAGAATATCTCGGTGCCGCCGCGTCCGTCGCTCTGCTTGCCATCGCCAACGAGGTCGGCGGGGTTCGAAGGGCCATGGTCACCGGGTTTGCTCTGCGAAGACAGTTTCATTTCGTACGCCGACGACGCCGACTGGAAGCGTGCAACGCCAAAGAGTTTGTCGTCATCGACGGTGAGAGCCTCAAAGAAGACACAGAATGGTGGTCCGGGCAAGGCTAAAGACGACGGCGGCAGCCGTGCTCTTTCTGGAGCAGGCGCAGGAGAATCAGCATCAGCACGGGCCGCCGAAGGGGGAAGAGGGCAAGAAGACAATGCAAAAGCAGCGTATGGACCCTGTCGACCCGAACGAGTGAGCGTGTTCGAGGAGACTGCCGTGTTGATGGGCGTGCGCTTTATCGTGGGCTGAGAGAGGCACTGAGAGAGGCAGAGAGAGAGATAGAAGCTTCATCTCAATCCATCGACGGTGTACATTAATCATATTCACTTTGATGTGTCTACGATGTATACTCACCTCCCTCTCAACTCAACTACTCCATCAAGAAGACGGAGAAAACGATGAAGACGGAGGAGGAGACACCGAAGGATTAATCAACGCACCACATGCCCTTGCCCTACCTTACCTCTACCTCTGCCCTTGTCCCGTGGTCCTCGATTCCAACTCCCACCCCTGCCCTGAAATTGGACTTCTTGGCCCACGGGACCGAGGTGCGGTCGTTGCGTAAAGTACTGGATTCGTGGGTCCGTGAATGCTCGGCAGGACTTGGAAATTCTTTCTACCCAAGGATAGTTATATGCCGGAATACGTACGTACAGTGCACAGCTCAAACTGATGCTGTATGACCACAAACAACACTCAAATGGGTCTCTAGCGGGGGTGATCCGCTGAGGTGCGAGTTTGAATTCAATTAGCTCGGTGTTGGAGTGATGAGAAATCGTCGACGCCTGGGGAAAGGGGTTCTACGAGTAGACACGATATGTACCGACTGGTAAGGTAGGGATGATTAGATCTTCTACTGTATTGTATTGTGTTGAATCCCTGCACCACTCTAAAACTAGCTGGGCTAGATTATGCCGGGATATCTGTACCGTAGAACTGGTAGGGAAACCTCTGGGCTGGGTGACCTGCACCTGGCTCTAGGGCAAAACCCCCCTCTGCGGCCCCTGCGCGGGCGCCGCCCTACTCACATGCTATACGGTACCGTACCGGTACGGTACGTATGTAGAACAGAGAGAGTGGCTGAGATCAGCCAGGCTAGAGCCGGTCTAGGGCCCAGGAGAACCGGAGAAGGATGTTGAGACAGAGGAACTATACTATTAGGGCGGCTGCTGCCCAGGGGTTATCATACGTAGTGATTAGCACCCGGAAGTCAGTAGTGGCAGCAGTGCCGCGCAGCACCTGGCGCTCCCTAGTGAAGCGGGGGCAGTCGAAGATCACATGCTTCGCCGTCTCCCACTGCCACCCGCAGCTGCAGGCCGGCGATTCGAGGCCGGGGACCCGGGGCCTGTGGGGATCTTCTACGGTACTGTAGTGGCTTTTTCATACGGTACAGCGTATTCTACTGTCATATCTACAGTGAGTGCTAGCGCATCGTCAAAAAGCCTGTACTCGTACGGTAACGCCTTGATAGACTTGTCACGACTGTTTCGGCCGGTGAACAGAGGTGTCAGAATAGGACCTTTGAGAAAGCTGGCTCCGAAGCAGAACTAATGAGACACACCGGTTTCCGCCTGTGCCGCCCACACAGCGCGCGGCTGTAGAAAACGCTAGCTAAGCGAGCCAACAGAACCAGAACTCAAAAACGCATCGCTGTCAGGTCACGTGATGGAAGTCCCCACATACCGGATACTGTACGAGTATACGGAGTACAAGTATTCTCTGGCCTGCGACGACTCAAACCTCCACGCGGTGCAGGCTGGGAACCTCGGGGCAGCGATGGCAGGCAGTCTCCCAAGCTGCTTGTAGTCGCTGCACTGAGAGCTAATTGAGTCACCAGTCGAGCTGCTGGTGCCCGTGGAGCGACAGGCCACCGGAGGTGTCGCGCAGGCACCCTGGACACCCCCGTGAAGCGACGTCAGCAGAACAGAGGACTGCGACCAAACTGGTTATGAAAACCACCCGACGGATGTCTACCGTGTACGCTACGGCCTGAAGCCAGCCCTGCAGCTGGTGGATGTGAAGTCTAGGCATCCGACAGGGCACCTCTGGAGTAGTCAAGAGGAGTTCCATCGCGCACCCCCCCCCCCCCCCCCCCCCTAGCAGAGTCTCCAGCAGCTGATGCGTCGAGGATCTTGTTCTAGGAGGGGAGTGATATCTGCACCACGGCATTGTTAATCAAACAGGGACTGCGTGTTCAAGAAGGCGAGCAGGTAGCCTGAAGGAAGCCCACCGCTCCAGTGCCTAAGGGCTGTGTGATAGCCAAAGTGCTGGCTTGATGGTTTTGCCTAAGGTCTTGCCACGGGTTCCCTTCAGACTGCCTGTAGACCGGGGCCGGGGCACTGGAGATTCTCTGTTCTCTGTTCAGAGAGTCTCCAGTGGGCCACCACGTACAACCGGGGCCCCACAGGCGACAGCGGGCAGATGGAGACTCCTCCCTACTTGGTTAGTGGGCTGGAAAGGCGGTCCTGCAGGTGCTGGCATGGCCTGCAGGGTCCGTAGAGCCTGCGAGGCATGGTCGGCCTCTGTACAAGAGATCTACAGAGGTAACACGAAACAGCGAGAGCTGCGGGGTGTGGCATATAATGGCAGTGACGGCAGTAGGGTCTGGGCCTACTACGAGACTGTCTATATGGCCTGAGAGGACGGAAGTGCATGCCGGTCCGTACAGAGTGCAGGCTCAGGCTGCAAATGACGGGCTCAAGGAGCAAACTGCAGTTGGAGCGTGGGCTCCGGGCTGGCAACCCGGTGCTCCGAAGCAGGACCTAGAGGTGAGTGTACACAGCAGAGCACAAAAGGCCTCAGGACTGCGGGGAAGTGTGGCAGAGACCCTGCACAGGATGTCGACTCTGCGCTATGCCTCGGCATAGCTCAACTGTGGCTGCCGAGTGCTCGAACACGTCCACCACGGCTGCACCACCTGGGCCCACCGCCACGGAGCCGCCTTCGCGCCACACAAATACGAGTTGATGCACCTGACTTGTTCTCCAAGGCGATTCAACATGGCCGCAGGTGTCAACCTGGAGGGTATCACCAAGGCCCCGCAACCAACCCTCCGGATACTTGGCGTCCTGCTGGACCTGAAGCTCCGCTGGGGACCGCACGTGAAGCGCACAGCTGAAAGGGCAACACAGCAAAGCCGGGCCCTCTCCGCCATCACAGGATCCACCTGGGGAGCCACCTTCGACAAAGCACGGCTGATCTACAACGCCGTGGTGCGCCCGGCCATCACCTACAGAGCGACAGTGTGGAGCCCACTGGACAGCCTCCTGAGGCCAGCACACCGACACTGGATTGGAGATGCCCTCGAGCAGCAACAACAACACTGCCTGCGGTCAGTTACTGGCGGCTTCAGGGCTACCAGCCGGAAGCAGCTTGAGAGCGAGGCCGCTGTTCCCCCCCTCCGGGCGCACATGGCATGACTGCAGCTACAGGCGTGTGTCAGGATGGAAGCCTCCGGAGTCCGGACGGAGATTCAAGAGGCCTGCGAACAACTCAAGCGTCAGCTGGCCTGACGACCGGGCCGACATCACTGCGCCTACATCTCACCAGGCCAGGCGTGACACCGCTGGGCCAAGTCAATCCTCTGGCCCCAGCGGCCACTGGAATCCACCAAGGGGTCCCTGGGCCTGCCCCCATGGGCCGACAGCCACCCCGCAGTCACTCCACCCCCAGGCACCCCCCCACGAACAGTCTGGCAGGCCCGCCTGCTATCAGAGCAATGGTGCTGGGAGAGATGGCACAAGCTCCACGGTGGGCCCCCACCGCAAATCCAGCTGCTGGACCCAGATCCTGGAGGGGGAGACAACTGGAAGCCGGACAGGATGCTGTACCGGGCATCTCTCCGGCTTTGCGCGGGCCTATCCAAGGCCCAAAGCAGCATCTTAACGCAGATGCGCACAGGTAAGATCGGGCTGGCAGCCTTCCTCTGCAGACGACAAGTCCCCGGCTTCCCGACGCTGGCTTGTTGCTGCGGAGCACAGTGGGAGACTGCCAAGCATGTTGTTCTGGAGTGCCCACGCCTGCAGCGAGTACGCCGCAGTCTTTACACTGCGGCTGCTACTACTGACTACCAGGTGATGATCTCACGCCCGCGGCCCACCGCCGCCCTCACCTCGTGGATCCTACACCACGGAGTTCTCCCCCAGTTCTCCTGGGCCCAGGAGCAGCTGGATACTGGTTACTAACCAGTCACCCCCCACGTTCTGTAGATTACTCGAGAGGATAGCGCTGCCCGAGGCGCTGCAGGGAGAGGTTTTTTTACTCGGTTGAGTTTTCCTAGCCTAATTCTATAGTCGACCCAGCGTAGCCTAGATACACTAGCGCTAGAATGGTGTAGGAATTCAATCAATCAATCAATCAATCAACAAGTATTCTCTTCCCCCCACCCCCCCTCCCTCCTTTTTCTTGATCACGACATTTCCGACTCGATCTTCTCAAAGGTCAAGAGGCTAGATTAGTTCTCAACCGAATTCATCCCAAAATGTCTCAGGAAGCCCCCACCGCATGCGCAGGTGGGGCCATGGCCGCCGCATCGAGAGCTGCCAGTGGGCGCGCGGGTGGTGCGGGAGAGGTATAGAGCCGGCTGTCAACTAGTTCCCATTCGGTCTAGGCTGGTTTCGATCTACATAGTCCGCGATAGTGTTGTCCACGGCCGGTAGCCTACGGAAGCACGCCCAGACCCGCATCACCAATGAAGGTTGGACCACCACCGTCGAGGAAATGCCGAAAGGCGGGCGTTGTAAGGAAGGGTGTGATGTGTCTGTACTGTAGGTCACTTGTGATCGGTTACTTGCTCAGTTGTTTCTTGACCGGCTCGATGCTGGTCAGTTGCAACTGAGGCAGTTCGACTGACAGGGAAACAGGACACTCGACCCTCGATGTCTCGACATCTTTCATCCGGGCTACGGGTGACTTGAAGTGAGAAGGATTGGTCTCCATCTTGCTCGCTATCGAACTTACATTTCATTGACGACACCATATTTGGTTCTATTTATTCGTGGCAGCTGTATGCTACTACAGGCCCTTTCCTTGCTGCAGTGTAGCACACACATACACACGTCAGATTGTACTGTTCGATCTAGAATGAGACACATCTTGTCGATCAGGATCAGGCTACTTGTCAGCGTCAGTTGTATCACTAGCTACTCGTGCAGCGTCGTACTACATACGCTAGGCTGCATCTCTTGGATTGCTTACTAACACAACCGGCTTGTCAGCAAGTTTGTGACTAATCGGCCCTTCTTAGATGACAAATATACTACTATTGTACGGAATACGAGTACATTCAAACCACCCTAACGGCCACGTGACAGTGATTTGGTTCAGGAAGCAAGAACTCAGTCTATCTACGTGATGCAACAATGAATCCAAGGGCATCATCATCATCATCATCATCATCGTCATAGGCATCACTACAGAATTCCCTATGGTCTTGTATGGTGTTGATGACAAGAGAGCAGCTCGCCCATCCCGTGACCGCACACTCATGCGGGACATTTGTTGGAAGCGAGGAGAGCCTAAGCCCAGCTAACAAGGTTTCAATTTTCCCGGGACGTGGACCCACCAGCCGCTTTCCCCGCTTCTGAAGAAAAGCGGCGAGGGGCCGCGGGTGTTCTCGACCCTAAAAACAAGATTTAAAGTCATGATTATTGAATGATGGGGATAGTGATATATTCAGGGACGCACAGGGTAAGTAGTGTACAGTCCAGTACTTGGACGCCTCAACACCATTAGCTGCATGGGAAGACTGTCAGGCATGAACGTATGGAGACGTATCTAATCGTTTGTGGAGCTATTGAGTGAGGATATATCTCAGAAAAAGACATCACGTGACAGCGCAACCGCCCGCTCCTAACTCCACTCAAGATCGAGACTTCTCGTCCTGTTCATCGCTACTTAGGTCATGTTCCTTGCTAGATGACCTGTCTTGAAGACAATCAACCCAGATGCTTGTACGTACGGCGATTTGAGCCAAGACCTGCCACGAGGCATGCACATTGATCCCAGTGCAAGCAGCTACTGCGCGTCTGCGGCAGCTGCATCGACAGCATGTATTGCTTCCTTCGCACTTGCATAGCTGATACTGCCACCGGCTGTGAGCAGTTTTCCTAGTCGGGTTGCATTCAATATATTCATCGGCCATCAGTTGTACGCAGGAGAAGGTACCAACTGAGATTTCCTCCGTGACAAGTGACTGCTACCGTGCAATGAGCCCCCGACGTCGTATCGTACGGGTGTGGAGGGGTAATTTTTACTGGTAAGGAAGACTTTGCTGCTCACCAAGGCGAGAGGAGGGGCGGAGGTCATGTGGAGAGGCACGTGTTAGGGTTAAGGCACGCCTCTGGGTTAGTCGTGCCGGACGGGAAAACAGTCTTCTCGAATTATTCTCGACTCTTTTATCCTTGACCAAAGTTTTGACCCTGATGCTGCAGTATCGTCATTCATTTTCGGAATTTACCCGAGATATTCTCGATTAGCTTTCTCCTGTCGGTACCTATGTACCTTCTTCTACTCCGTCCTCCGCCTCCAACACATGTACTTGTGACTAAACCCCAGAGGCAGAATTACGCATTTGATCACGCGTGTCCATTTCACCTCCCTGTTCTGATCCACCCTGCAGAAAATGCCTGGTCCCACCAAAACTCGTTTCCCCTCGTGATTCGCACCCCCCCCCCCCCCCCCCCCCCCCGCTTTCCCCTTTCAGTGACTGTAAACTCGGATCGTCTAATTCCTCCCTCCCCCTCCCTCCTCCCTTTTTTTCTTCCTTCTTCCTCCCACATATATTCATCCCTCCCACCCGGCTCCGCACCGCCACGCAGTGCACCGCACCGCATATTCACCCCGCGGACTGCTTCTTTCCTCTTTTCTCTCCCTCCCACCTTTCTTCCTTCTCCTCGGCGTGTGTTGTGTGACTGTGTTAGGTACTTATCCCCCGTCCCTTCCCTTCCCTTTCTGCCATATCTTGTCTAGTCCATCTCTCTCGCGGCCGTCGTCGGCGTGAGCGGAACCGCATCGCGAATCCAGCATTTCTTGCCTTCGAGCGTGATCAGTGTTTCTCACGGCTCCAAGCGGCGCGGAGTTTCTATCGGTATCCTTCCAGTGCTACTCCCCTTCCATCTCGAGCGGCTGTACCTTTCGAGCGTCAGAACCGCCTGCGACAGGAGGGGATTGGGCCTCTCCTCTCGACATACTCGATAATCCTCAACATCGTCATTGAAGACCGGTCGTCGTCTCGAACTTCTACCTCGACCGCGATCCGCTATATCGACAAGAAAGGGCATTTACATCTGGAAACGGTGTCCAAAGACCTCGGCGGAGCTTGTCGACGGGACTAGGTCCGCAGTCATCCGTCGGACCAATCTGTCCCGTGATGAGCGGCTTTGGCAACTTTGAATTTTCTCAGGGACAATCGGCCGCCGAGGATAATATTGCGAACAGCCAGGCTCAGGTGCCCGCGCAGCCGCAACAGCCGGCCATGGCGTCGCAGCCCGACAATCAAGCAGTATCCTTCCAAGGTGGCGCAACCGACCCCGGAAGCGCCGGCGGTCCGCAGCCCGGTGGTGATGGCAAGACCACTCTTTGGTCAGTGCAACCTCTGCCCCACCGTCGACTTGACCCACGTTTCGTTTGGCTCGGGACTGCTGGGCTTTGACACGCAAAGAGACTGCTGGATGCTGACGGACCGAGCTGGCTAGGATGGGCGAGCTCGAACCGTGGATCGACGAGAACTTCGTCAGGAGCGTCTGGTTGGGTATGGGGGAGCAGGTGAATGTCAAGATGATCCGTGACAAGTTTTCTGGGTTCGCCTTTCCGCTCCGCCGGTGAAAGATGGCTTAAGGCTGACTCGGTCAACCCACAGCGTTGCCGGCTACTGTTTCGTCGACTTCACCACTCCTGCCGCGGCCGCCAAGGCGCTGACCCTCAACGGCACCTCGATTCCGAATACAAACCGTCCGTTCAAGCTGAATTGGGCCTCGGGCGGTGGACTCGCGGACCGCAGGTAAGTTAGGTCGATGCTCTTCGCGCGCTCACGTGCTCCCTCTCGAGGCGCCAAGTCACCGAGCTGACTCTTGCACGGGCTGTATCTCGACAGGGACGACCGTGGACCGGAATACTCCATCTTCGTTGGCGATCTCGGCCCCGAGGTCAACGAATATGTCCTCGTCTCGCTCTTCCAGAGCCGTTTCCCGTCGTGCAAGTCGGCAAAGATCATGACGGATCCCATCAGCGGCATGTCGCGTGGCTACGGCTTCGTTCGCTTCTCCGATGAGAGTGATCAGCAGCGCGCTCTCACCGAGATGCAAGGCGTCTACTGCGGCAATCGCCCTATGCGCATCTCGACGGCCACGCCGAAGAACAAGAGCGGCGGCGGCGGTGGCGGCGGCGGTGGTAGTGGCGGCGGTGGCGTCGGCGTCGGCGTCGGCGTCGGAGGTGGCGTTGGCGGCGGCGGTGGCGGCGCCGTCGGGCCCGGCGTGGGCATGCATATGGGTGCCAACGGGCCTGTCGGCATGTACTCGATGGGCGCGCCGCCCATGAGCTACTACGGAACGCCTCAGCCGATGAATCAATTCACCGACCCCAACAACACGACCGTCTTCGTCGGCGGTCTCTCGGGATACGTCACCGAGGACGAGCTGCGATCCTTCTTCCAAGGCTTCGGCGAGATCACCTACGTCAAGATCCCGCCCGGCAAGGGCTGTGGCTTTGTGCAGTTCGTGCAGCGCCACGCGGCCGAGATGGCGATCAACCAGATGCAGGGTTACCCCATCGGGAACTCGCGCGTCCGTCTGAGCTGGGGTCGGAGCCAGAACAACTCGGGCCCGGCCGGGACGCCGTATCGGCCAGCGCCACCGCCGCCGGCGTATCCGTCCATGGGAATGCCGCCTTCCCACCCGTACGGCAACTTTGCGCCTCTCAAGGTACGCGTCTATCGAGTCACTCTTCTTGTTTCTCCGTGGCCGCCTCCGCTCCCGCCTTCTTCTCATCTTTCTCTTCCTCGCTCTCCTCCTCCCCCTGCTCCACCCCTCAGCTTCCTCCGCACTCTTGTTCATTCTCTTCTACTCGATCGAACCCATGCTGACTCGTCCTCGTGTCATCACAGTAAGGCGCCATCGTTTCCTTACTCTAATTCTGCCCCGTTTGTGAGCGAGTCTTTCTAGTGATGCCCGTTGCTACTCTCGCGATTCAGCCTCTCTCCTGGTCTTGGTTTGTTCCACAAGGCGCCATGGTGTGGAGTATCCTGTCTCTCATGGCATTAGCGGAGCCTTTCTAGTCCCTGAAACGGCGGTCACCTGTCGTTTTCATCTTTCATTGGTTTTGGGCCATCGAGTGTCCCAATTTGTCCCTGCGTCTCTCATGTGCTCTGCTCAGAACGGGGTCGTCTTTCCTGGTGCTGCTTGCGGGCTGGTTCATATCCCCCCTTCTCTGTCGAGCCCGGATGCTTGCTTGCTTGCGTGCGCGTGCTCGCGTGAGGGCGCCGTGTCACTGTATCTACTCAGCCGTGGCTGCATTGGAAGATCAGTTCGATTGACGCCCGCGTGCATGTTTCTATATGGCCGACTGCTTTGAGTCGCGGCTGCTGTCACTCGTGCTGCGCGTCCATTGCGTTCAGTGGATGTTTCAGTCCCCCCCCCCCCCCCCTACAAGCGCCGCCTGTAGTCTGTATTCTCATTTTTGCCCCCCCCCCCCCCCCCCCCCCCCCCCCCCAACCTGCACTCCATCCAAGTGCTTTCCCTGATGAGAACCATCGTCAGTATCGACCCAGAAGTAAGGCGTTGCTAATCGGTGTTGCTTTGCTCCTCTAGCCCTTACGCGGCTCACCTACATCCGCCGCCGATGCCCGGTGCTGGCTATCACCAAGGACCGCCTGGAGCTCTGCCGCCGGACACACCCGGTCCCACCGAGTCGGTGTCGGTCGGTCGGATGAACGAGCTGTACTTGGCCAACAATCAAGCCGTCATGGATCGCCTCGAGGCCGACTCGAGCGCCTACCATAGCGTCTACTCCGGATGAGAGGTCTCATCTGCTTCGCCCCCTCTCCAGTTTGGCTTTGTACCTTTGCTACCTCTGCTACCGATTTCAACCCTGCCTGGTGCGCGGATGCCAGTGAAGCCGTCGTACGCCCCTCCGGATCTCATCCGGCGAAAGACAGCCCGGGCTGGCTACGGTTCATACATCGGCATTCCGGTCGGCGTTCCCTCTCCTACGACCTCGTTGTTCCGCCTTGCTTCGAATCTACCCTTACAGCTGGTTCTTGTGTGACGTCTGCTAGCTCGCATTGGCAAGGCGTTACACGGGTCTCGCGGGCTCCTCTGCGTCTAGCATAGCGAGTTGACTTCGAAATGCAAGCCTTGGTCTTTCACTTTGGTCTATGAGCCTTTTCTGCCATGGTCTGCCCTCGGTGTTGATGCGAGATATCCGTGAGCGCCGTTGCCCAAACACTTGGCTGTTTACGATTTTATCTGTTGCCTGTGTCTCCCACCCTATTCTGGGACCAAAAGTTACCTCCAGCGCCTCTTGCCAGACCATTTCACCGAGCTGTTCCCCTCCATCAGCTTGGTCTTGCCTGTTTTGTACAAAGAGATTTGCTCAGCCGCGGTGGATAAACGCTTTCCCCTAAGGAGCTGTACAAAGAATTGAATCCTTTGAAACCCTGGGTTTGACTTCGCTAGCAGTCGTCTTGAAGAACCGCTACATCCCCGTTCCCTGGTCGCCACCAGCGAGGGCACCCTATTTGCCAGAGCCACCGCCTTTCCGTATTGAGCCCAGGGACCCGAGATGCTCTCCATGCGACCGAGACAGACATCTCTACATAGTGGGTGAGGGGTAAAGATCTGCTGAAGAGCAGATAATACTGTCATGCACGCGGGTAGAAGTACCATATATCATGAAATTGAGGAGAAAAACTACGTCCATCTCGGAGACCACCCTATATCGATCGTGGCTGATTTGACCACCAATCCATCCAATGCAGCCTCCCAAAGAAGAACCCTTCGACCTTCTGATATTGATGACAAGCATGTTCCCCTACCTTGTGCGTTTCATGGCCGCCTCAATCGGGGAAGGGGCGATGGTGGCAGAGCCTGGGCGTGTTATTGCGGCGGCGACGGCGGCAGCAGCCAGTGTTGATGTGCCGAAGCAGCAGACATCATCTATGCCTGGCCCGGGCACGACCGTGTTATATTGCCAACAGCTGCTCGTCATACGTCTGCCTTTACTTTCATTCACCTCCGACACCACCACCACCTACTTTTCCTGATGACTTGTCATCACTGCTCATCCCATCTTCGTTCCCCGTCCGAACACAACCACTGACGGTCTTTCGATCCGCTGACCCACCATGAGATATCGGAACTGGGATATCCTCCTGTTCCCAGGAAACTCCAACACGCCGATCGAGGAGTTTCAAACGAGCTGCTCCATCGTGTCTGACCCTGGTGCGTATGCCCCTTTTCTGCCGACTCTCCCGCCAGCCAGACCATCGTGATGGCAGGCCCACAGGATATCCCGTGCTGATTATAGACGCGCTGCTAGATATAGCCGCACATCATGGGCTTGGTCAAGTCGACCACATGGTATCGGCACTCATGCCGATGATGACGACCTTTATCCCGAGTCAACCCGCTGGAACTCCGTTCCGCCTGTCCGTTCACAGTTGGGGCCCGCCGGATTCGTCTGCCCGAGGACAAAACTCCACGGGCGCTCCTGCATGGCCGATGTTCGAAGTTCTGCTACGTGTGAACGGCAAGTTCACAACGTGAGTGTGGCTATATATCAGTCTTTGCATGCGTCGAGACGGCATGGCCCGTTTTACTGACTGGAACAAATTCAGGGCACGCATTTTCATCGGAAATGGGAGTGGTCCTATAACCCTGGGTACGCTTCATGTTCACACCTACAGACTGGGCTTGAGATCTAATACGTTGGAGCAGATAAACCGTTCGAGAGTGAGTCTCTCTGCACTGCTTGTGCTCTGTTGGAGATGTTAGCCTTTGACCGTCAATATCCTTCTTTAGCCACCCTCTCACCTGACGAATGCCCATTGACCTTCCCGGAGTTCGACTTCAATGTTTGGGAGAAGAGCATCTCCCTAAACATTACGGGCCCTGGACGGATAAGTGCATATATCGCCGAGATCTTTGGCCGTGACGGTCGTTACGACAGAGGCCCCAACATCGTCGGGTTCTCCTTTCGATATGCGCCGCTGGGTCAGTACATTCGGCCCGCTGTAGTGGCCCCGTCCCCGACGCGGTCTTTGGCGGCGTGGCTGACACCCCAAGCAGAGCTGCTAGAATCGATGGGCATTGCCTGGCCTCCGCCCCCTCTTTGGCCTCAAATGTCTTCGCTCCCAGTGAATACAGAGATAACCTCTGGTTCAATGGAACTAACTGGGGAACCCATCTCATTTCCACTTCATCAGGTCCAAGCACCGACGGCCTTCTGGCCTGGCCTGGATGTCATCCCGCCATCGTCCATACTTCCGGATCCATCAAATGTTCACGTGGGTCCTTGGCCCCTAGGCTCGTTCCCTGACCTTTCCACGGCATCATTCGACAACGGCGCACCGCCGCCAGCTATGCCGCTGCAGGTGCCCGATCCCTTTGTCGAAAACGTGGGCGCCGAAGGACCGATGATGCCTTACGTGCCCGATGTCGGAGGTAATAACGTCGGTTTCATGGAAGCCGTAGCCACCGCGAGTCTGGATCAGCCTGACACCCCAGCTTCGGTCCACAACCCCATCAACGACAATTTCCCCAGCCATCCGTGCGACTTCCGGCTCTTCTTAGAGCCGTTCGTCTGGGAGGGCGACATGCCTCTTGATGGACTGGAGCGCAAAGCTGGGCCGGAGTGCTTCGACACACTAGGTCCAAGCGCTTGTCACTATGGCGACGTGGGATCCTGGGGCGGGTCCGTGCTCCAAGACATCCCCCCGCCAAAGCCCTCGCTGGGCGGCTCCGACGAGGCCCGCACGTACGGCACCGATATGCAGATGCGGGCTTCGGCGCCTCAAAGTGAGCCGGTCCCAGTGTCTGGGAAGCGTATCCACCGGCGCAAGGCAGCGGATGCGAATCGGGGTGGGGCTACGAAGAGAGGTGGATCCATAAAGTTGGAGCCAGGGTCCCGCATCGGCAGACGCGCGCTGGCCGACGGCACCGGCTCCCCCACCATTACTGGCAGAAAGAGAGCGCGGCCACACGATCTGGCACCCGACAAGCTCCTGCAGCAGAGGAGGAAACGGGGTCGGCCGACAGCTGTTTCGCCTACCAACAAAGGTGATGCAGCCTCCCTAGACGCATCGCAGGCGGTCGATTCAAAGCGGGTTCTCGCCAGCCCGCCGATCAAGAACGAGCCAAAGGATGACATCCTCACGGGTATCCGTCCGACCGCGACAGTCTGACCGCGACAGCAAAGGGGGGCCAAAGCACAGTGTTTTGATCTCATTTCTGGGTTCTCGGAGTGGTTTTCAGGACATGCGTGTACTGTAGGTACTCACGGTAGCCAACTTTTCTGCTGCAACAGTCTTGCTCAAAAGGCACGGGACAGATGATCAATCACAATGAAGACAGTGCGGCTTGAGCAAGCCATGATGTTGAGTCGTATCGTCGTGGTGGGCGATATGGAGAGACGGAGAGACGGGGAGTGAAGAGATCTTGTAAAGAGCTTGCCAACTACGGTATCGTAAGACGGTACGTATGTACATACCACCTTCCCGAAGACTAAGTACGGACTACGTTCCTCGAAGTACTGTAACAAGGTACTCACAGCACTGTAGTCCTACAACCACAGCTACAGTAGTGCAGTGACTGATCAACACCATCGCTACGTAACCCTTGTACTCATAACTTCCTGAAGACTAAAAACTCAAGCAGTGCTCTGATACTGTATCAAAGGTTGGGGAGCTGAGTGTGCTGAGAAAGAGAGTGGATAGATTGTGTTCTAGCATGATGAAAACTGTTGCTGCCTAGTCTGTAAGGTACAGTACTATTTGCTGGGTGGAGGCTGGAGTATAGAGTCCGGAGTCTGGTGTAAATTACTGTCCTACCGGCACTCTATTATTCTGCTATCAACAGCAAAATTGGTGCCACCAGTCCTCCAAGGAACAGTGATTTTTGTAGAGGTATTGCTCAGATATATCAAAGAAAACGTATAGATACATACATGGAGTTGCACAGATCACCCCGAGTGAGCTGGAGCTACTGTTCAGTGTCTTTACTGTTGTCATGTTTCTGGTAGCTCTACTACTTATAGAAGATTAGACTAATTGTTGCGGCCGCAGGGTC
The DNA here is from genome assembly GCA_963422465.1 of Lichina pygmaea. Classification (NCBI taxonomy): domain Eukaryota; kingdom Fungi; phylum Ascomycota; class Lichinomycetes; order Lichinales; family Lichinaceae; genus Lichina; species Lichina pygmaea. The sequence continues at coordinate 829,517 of OY730171.1, forward strand.
AGGGCTGAGCCTGGCTTACGGTAGTCAGTAGTGTTAGTCAGCTAGATAGGGGGTCATATAGCCCTCGGGTCCGAGAGGGCGTCAATGATCATCATCTTCTCTCCTCTCAGAGCAGGCCATTGCCTTATAGCTCCAGCACTAACACAGTATACATATATGTGTAATCCTGTGTATTCATCTTGTTGTTTTGCTATCTCTGTCAATCTCTCTAGAATTCTGGGTTGTGAAATCAAACTAGGCAGGATGCCAATCAGGCGGATCAGGCAGAGCATCCGTCGATCAGGCCAGGACGTCGTCACAAGGCCGCTATCAAAATTTTTGGTGTTGTACATTATGGGCTTCTTTCAACCTCAAGCCAATCACTTGAGGTGGACATAATCAGAAAAGCTGGACTGGCTATCGACGTCTAGCAAATGGCTCGGTTTCCTTGTCGCATAGCTTATTCCACGACGGATACTAAAAGCTAACAAGCCTCTTGCAGCATGAATGGTCAGTCACATTGCTACAAGATACTACGGTATAGGTGTCAAAGGTTGCTCACCAAGGTGGAGCTTGATAAAGGGGGTGACCTCCTCTCCTCCCCCTTACTCCCCCAAAGCAACCTTGTAGTCAGGCATCATAGATGCTCGACCTCACTCGATCGACGCACGGACACGAGACTCTCCTTGTCCTCGGCCTCCAGCTCCATCGTCTTCCACCAGCATCCCCTGCACGATATAGCACTTGGTCTCGTCTTCCCTGAACCGCCCAGGCGCCTCGTCTTTGGGGGAGATTCTTATTTCAGACGTCTTTGTGCTCGACCCTTCCCTCCCTCCCTCACACGGTAGAGAATGCATTGGTCGTTGTTGAGCCGTACCGTACTGAGAGTGGTCGCCTTGCGCCTCACTTCCTTATCTCTCGGTTGCCTGCAGCGGACGAGGGTGCTGCTTTCACGGTACCGGTACCGGTACCGTAATCGATCACATGACGCTCAGTATCACCCAACGCTCAGTATTCTGACCCCCTTTTTTTGTTGTCATCAAGAAGCCATAGAACAACCAAACAAGTGATGCTCTTGCTAAACATGACATGGCGGATCATATCAGCTATACTACGACTACTGCAGAGCACCATATCAGTTGTTATGCACTTTCTTATCACTATCAGAGGAAAAGCGCCTCCTAAGAAGAAGTCAACTTAACAATCATCAAGGTTTTTACAAACACTTAAAAACCAGACCTAGTAGGTCAGATCAGTGCTCTAAGCTGTCAGGAATAGTCTATAACGTCTCAGATCACGTAAGTTGAAGTTGAGAGTTTGCGACTCTGGTTGTACATAGCTAAGTAGTCCAAGGATCAGGTACGAGAAAGGCAGAAGGTCCAGGAAAGCTCAGATACCACTAAGAGCTTTTCCCCACCAAGCAATAAGACCTCTTTTATTAAAGATGCCGGAAATAAGTAGAGTTCAGAGACAGAAGCTCTAAAACTGACTTCACAAGACCGAGTCTTGAGCAAGTCATCATCCTTTGTACACTAGACTTCTATTACTCCCTATCTCTTTTATGTGTTCTCATCTACCACATATCCAAGTTTGAGACTATTCTGATAAAAAGTAGTTGAGATATTCAAGTTTTTCTCGAGGTAGTCACCAATTGAGCGTTGGGTGATACTGAGCGTCACGTGATCGATTACGGTACCGTACAGTGGTGCGGCTGTGGTAAAGACCTCTGTGTTGGGAGTGGTCGGAAATCGGGCCCACTTCCAACAGAGGGGGGCTGCGCAGAATGTCTCTCCGGTCACAGCCTCGGCCTGCTCTGCTCTCCTCCCACAGGGCTGTCGAACCAGGGCAAGTCTATTTAGACTCGGGGAACATCCAACTCGCTCTTCTTCTTCTCTGCCATATTCCAATCTTCTCTGACGTCGCTCGCCAGTGTTCTTTGCTTGACACCATTGCTCGTCGTCGTCGTCGGTTTTGCTAGTGGCTGGACTTCCCAAGTCTATCGACGATATCGTCCACCCCTATACTGGTCCGTCTGTCGGCGCCAGCAGCCGCATTCTGCTGACGCTGGATTCCTGGATCGAGAGTTAAGGTCATCAGATCTAGCTTCATATCTCTTTTTGCTGTCGAGGACGTGCTTAAAGAACCCAGGCCGGAAACCCTTGCTTTTGGCTGCCAGTATTCACCAACAGGAGAGTGAGTTGGTTGACTCTACTCCGTACACCGTTACCCATCTATATATCGCATGCATTTGCTTTGGCGCTGCTCTGTGAATATAGTCTATTTCTCTGCCGTTGGGTGTCGCACCTCTTTCGTGTTCGAGTGCCCTGGGCCATGTCAGGAGCTGAACTGGGCCAAGATGTTACATCAAGTTTATGTCCTTGGTCTCCGTCTGTTCCCTGCTAATGAGAGACACGCTTGGGCGTCCCAAGGGCCGGTGGACTCAAGCGCTATCATTAACAACGAACCCTGCCTTTCAAATCCAACATGCAGGACATTATGGACAGCCAAGGACAGAATGGCCTGAAACGTAAAGCTCATGAGGCGACATCAGGTCTCGGCGCAGATACTTCCCCTGCCGGGAAAGGCGGAGAGGCCGAGCAGATTGTTGTGAGTTGCCTTCGAGGCGCAAGCATGCTCACCGCGCTCTGTTAACATGATGCACCAAGCAACAACCTACCGACAATAGCCTTCCGGATGGCGGCTCTCCCCAGCGCCTAATCATGTCCGTGCGTGACGAGACCGGGGTCGAAAGCGGTGGAACGACCCGCTCCCCGCAAGCTGTCAGCCAGCTATACGAGCTGTGCCAGAAGAGAAGCCTGGAACAGCCCGAGTTCGTTCACGAGGAGCTGTATCCGCAGCACTTCACTGCGCGCCTGAAGATCGCCGACAGGGAGATCTTGTTGACGTCCGATGCCAGCGAGATGATCTCCAGCGAAAATGCCAAGGACAACGAGCTGCACGAGGCTTTCTTTTCGTCGAAGAAGGCAGGCAAGGAGGCTGTTGCGGCGAAGGGAATAGAGTTTGTGAACGGACTAGCTCCAGTGGTCAGGAAGAGGGACGACACCAACTGGACTGGTAGACTCATGGGTCAGCCCCACGCCTTTTACATGCTCCTTTTCTTGTCTGTTGTTTGTCCGTCGATGACCGAGTACAAACAATACAGCTAATGCCCCGACCAGAGTTCTACCAGAAACGCCCTCACGTGCCGCAGCAGCCAGCTTCATCGACCGGTGGCACCGGCGGCAGCCAACTGCAAGGCCCGAAGTTCATCGAGACGTCCAGGACGCGACGCGGCGCCCAGAGGTTCGAGTGCGAGTGCATCATCCCGCACCGACCCGATGCTTCGTTCGGCAAGGGAAACAGCAACGACAACAAGCCCGACGACAACGAGCAGCTACATGGCCGTTCCTTCAGCAACAAGAAGGCTGCCAAGATGAACGCCGCCAAGGAAGCGTATCTGTGGTTGAGCGACAATGGTTTCACTGCCGCAGGGGGGAACAAGTAGTCGGTCGTGTCGGACGTGGTGATTGTGATGGACCGTTATCGTTATCGTGGTAGTAGTAGTAGTTTGGTTATCGTGATAGTGATAGCATTGAATAGTACCGATAGTAACAGTTCACACCAGGCAAACCCAGTAATCAACCCCGACATCACACCGGCCGGCCGAGCTCCGAGAGGCAATCTTCAAACCTGCACAGGACAAAGCACCAGGCCCTGACGGCATCCCACACCGCATTCTCCGACTCCTCTTCGAGGAAATGGAGGAGCGCCTGCGCGAACTCTTCAACGCGTGTCTGCATCACAGCCACCACCCAGAGTGCTTCCGGAACGCAACAACGGTAGCCCTTCGCAAGCCGGCGAAGCCCGACTACCGGGAACCAAAGGCGTGGCACCCCATTGCCCTCCTCAACACTCTTGGCAAAGCTCTGGAGATGATTGTTGTGCAACAGCTTCGCTACATCGCCGAGAAGCACAAACTCCTCCCCGCCACTCAGCATGGGTGCCGCCGACAGCGTGACACCACTATGGCACTGGAGCTACTGACAGAGCAAGTCCACACTGCCTGGGGGCAGGGCTGCGATAAGGTGGCCACCCTCCTCAGCCTTGACATGGCCGCAGTGTTCCCGAACATGTCGCACAATCAGCTGCTGCACAACCTTTGCCATGACAGTGTTCTGTCAGGTCTCCTCCAGTGGACAACAAGCTTCCTCGCAGATCAACAGACATTGCTGGTGCTAGGCTGGTGGCAAAGCACCACCCAACAGGTGTCCATGGGCATCCTGCAGGGGTCCCCCATCTCCCCCATTCTATTCCTGTTCTTTAACAAGGATCTAGTGAACTTCTGCACATGCAGCACCAGGAAGGTATTGGGCATCAGGTTCACGGATGACATCAACATCCTGGTGGTCAGCAAGGACACAGAGAGCAATTGCAGGATACTGGAGCAGGTGCACTGCGGCTGCATGACATGGGCATGCTGCCATGGGGCCACTTTCACTCCACACAAATATGAACTCATGCACCTGACCTGATCTCTGAAGTGGTTCAACATGACAGTGGGAGTCAACCTGGAGGGTATCAACAAGGAGCCGCAGCAATCTGTCTGGATCCTCAGGGTCCTCCTGGACTCAAAGCTCCACTGGGGCCCCTATGTCAAGTGCACTGCGGAGAAGGCAGTGCAACAGGGCTGTGCTCTCACCGCAACTGCAGGGTCTACCTGGGGAGCCACCTTCACTAAGGCATGGCTAATTTACAGTGCAGTAGTGCACCTGGCTATCACCTACAGAGTGATGATCTGGGCACCTACAGAGGGCCTCCTTTGGCTGGCACACTGTTGCTGGATTGGTGACACACTGGAACATCAACAACAGGGCTGCCTCCGGACAGTCACCAGTGGCTTCAAGGTGACCAGCCAGCAACAGCTGGAAGCTGAAGTGGCAGTCCCACCTTTCTGCACCCACATTGCATGTTTACAGCTACAGGTGTGTGCCTGGATGGAGGCCTCCGGGGTACAGGCTGAGATCCAGGAGGCCTGCGCCAGAATCCAGTGTCAGCTTGCCCTGAGGTGAGGCTGCCGGCACCACCCTGGCATCACCCTGGGCTAGAACCACCTACAGTGGGCCAAAACAATCCTGTGGCCACGAAGAACCATGGAGGACTTGACAGCAAGGCTCAGCATCCCCCCATGGTCTGACAGACCACCCCCACCCCCTGCTGTCACCACACCAAACACCCCCCTTCTGCAGTCAGTTTGGCAGGCATACCAGCTGGCAGAACAATAGTGCTGGGAGTGCTGGCACCAACTGCACGGAGGCCCCCCACCAACAACACAGACACTGGACCCAGACCCCAGAGGCAGAGACAACTGGAAGCCCAGCAAGATGCTGTACCAGTCAGCCCTCCAGTTACACGCCAGCCTCTTGAAGGTGCAGAGCAGTATTCTGACACAGGTCCACACAGGCAAGATTGGACTGGTGGCATTCCTCTGCAAGTGACAGGTGCCTGGCTTCCCCACACTGGTGTGCAGCTGTGGAGTGCTGTGGGAGACAGCCAAACATGTGGTTCTAGACTGCCCACACCTTCTCCAAGTGCAATGAAGCCTGTATCTAGCAGCTGCCACCACTGACTACCAGGCTTTGACATCCTGACCACAGCCCACCACCACCCTCACAGTGTGGATCCTCTGACAAGGCATTCTCCCCCAGTTCTCCTGGGCTCAGGAGCAGCTGGAAGCTGGCTGCTAGCCAGCCACCCCCCATGTTCTACAGCATCTCGACAGGATAGTGCTGGCCAGGCACTGCAGAAGGAGGTTTTTCACCCTAGCAGGCCTAGGGTTTTCCTTGCTTAATTTTCATAGCTGACCCAGCATAGTCTAGATAACTAGCACTAGAATGGAGTAGGAATACCAATTACCAATTACCAACCCAGTAATCAAGTAAGATAAGATAGTCACAACCTCAAAGCCTGGCCCACTGGACAGCCACAAAAACAACACTGACTGAGTGTGGGGGGGGGGGGGGGGTTAGTGAGAGCAACAAAGCACACTGACTTGCATGCCCAACTACTGTACAGTATGTATTCCATAACATGTTGTACATCTTACGACAGACTTGGACAAGTCCATCCAAAACCACTGTAACTCTGTATTCATCAGAACCTCCGTCTATCCTCTGTTCCAGACACACAGCCTTTTTTTTCTTTTTTTTGCTTTTCCGACTGCACTTTACAGAGTTGATCTGGAACAGACAGGGGAGGAACACAGGCAGACATGGATAGACAGATAGACAGACATAGATAGAGAGGCAGACAGACAGACAGACAGACAGACAGATTAGATCTGTAATGATGTACTTACTTCTGTACGGTACAGTACAGAGTATGCAGATGTGATGATGAAATGTTGGTGATATGATGATACGGGTTAGGGTAATACGTACTGTACAGTAGGACATGCCTGACAGATAGTTGACAGGTACTGTACAGCTTCAAAAGCCACCCTGTAATCAATCGTTGTGCAGATGTTGATGATCATGGATGGATGGACAGACGGACGGAGAGGTAGACGGATTGAATCTCAAATGTCTGGTGATCGGTAGATAAGCCAAGACAAGATATATATGTAGACAGATGGAGTGGCTGTACAGATACAAATGGCCATGAACGGACAGATCCTCACACATCTCCATACAGTCACCTGGACCATGCACCCAAGACCCACTCTTTGATTCATGCTTTGATGTATAGGTACAGACTTAGAGAACTTTTTTTTCAATTCCGACGCCTGGAGACGGTCAAGCTTGGGTTCAACATACAGTAGTCATGAACATGCATGTCTGCGGGTACATGACAAGTCGAGTAATGATGTGAGTTGGGTGAAAGAGGTGGAATGACCTAAAGGAGAGAAGAAGAAACAAAAATGCCAAGTGGGGAAGGGGGGGGGGGGGGGGGGGGGGGGTGCAAGGATTACAATGAACGAACAAAGGACAAGAAGAAACAAGAAAAAAGAAAAAAGGTGGAGAGATTTTAGGGCGAATGAAGAAGAGGACATAACGCCAACAGGGCAAGGCTGCAAGCGAAGAGTAGCAGCTTCAGCCTGCAGTGATGCGAAACAAGTCTTTTGTAGAGGTGAAAAGGAAAGAAGATCAAACACATGAGCGACACGAGAAGAGAATGGAAGTGAAGAGTCAAGAGGTAGGCCAACGTGTCGAAAAGGGGATATACGAATAAGAGGGGTGAGATGTGTCCGTCAACGCATTATCTTTGCTTGCAAAGAGGTGTCAGAGGGAAAATGTACAACGACCACGACGGCAATCTGGGATGGCGCTAGATGTGCCACGACAGCGATAGACAGACACCACCGACACCAGACAGAGAAAGACAACAGGCACCAGACATGAAGAGAGCCAATCAATACAGACACATGAAGCCAGTACAGCCCACCCGAGCGCACCAGAGGAGAGAAAACAACAGACAGCGACGCACAACCGTCACACGTCCGTCCCAGCCTCGACCCCGTCCGGGTTGCCGTAGCCAGACGAAGTGTTGAGGTCAAAGTTCATGGGCGGCCCGGCCGAGCTGTCGTCCGTGTTGAGAAAGGCGTCAAAGTCGAACGCCCCCAGCATGTCGCCGCTGTCGAGCGGGGCAAAGTCGAGGTTGAACGGAGCGTTCTGCAGAGCGGCTCTCGTCAGTTCAACCGCGCTTGAGCGGCCCGAGAGGGGTCACTGGGTGGGCGGGATGGGGTGACGTACGTCGCTGCCATCCGCCGTGGGGAATGCCGCTACCTGAGGGGCCTCCGGAGGGGGTGGAGGAGGAGGCTGGGCCAGCGGTGGGGCCTGAGCCGGTACAGACGTCGGCGCCTGGGCGTTGTTGGCCGCCGCAGCAATCTGGCTGGGATTGGGCCCAGGCGGCGCCTTCTGAGCGTTGAACGACGACGGGTTCTGCGGCGTGATTGGGGTTGGCGGGGTCGGCGTCGGTGGGGCATCGCCCTCGGACGACGGCGCCGGTCCCGGGGGAAGGGTGGTCGAGTTCTTCTTGGCAGGCCGCTGCGCGGGTCAGTCTCGAGGCCCTTCGCGCATACGACCAAACGGAGGGACGGCTCTTGGACATACCTTTCGGGTCGCCTCCTTGGTGTCCTTCTTCCCCTTGGGATTGGGCTTATTCGACTGCTGCGGAGTCGGCGGGGCCGGCGCATTGGTCTGCTGCGGCGATGGCGGTTGTGTCCGACCGCTGCCGTTACCGTTGCTGCTGCCGTTGTTGTTCGCGGTCGCGCTACCATTGGCGTTGCTGCCGGCCGGCGGGGCCTGCGGCGGAGGCATCTGGCTACGTTGCTGTTGATGCTGAGGTTGGCCCGGCTGCTGCGGCTGTGGCGCCTGTGGCGGTGGTGGTGGTGGTTGTGGTGCTGCCTGCTGCGGCTGTTGTTGCGGGGTCGTCTCGACGGACTGCGGTTGCTGCCCTGGCGTCGCTGCCGGGGTGGGAGGCTGCTGCTGCTGCTGCTGCTGCTGCATCGGATTCCCGCCGGGTACCGCTTGCTGCATCTGCTGCCAGCCCTGGCTCTGCATCCGTGCCGCCTGTTGCTGCTGGTGCTGGTGCTGGTGCTGGTGCTGTTGTTGCTGTTGTTGTTGATGGTGCTGATGCTGCTGCTGGTGTTGTTGGTGCTGGTGCTGGTGCTGGTGCTGTTGCTGTTGCTGTTGCTGTTGCTGTTGCTGTTGCTGATGCTGCCGAGCGAGTATATCCATCTGTTGTTGCTGGGTCAGATGCTGGCCCGCGAATCCAGCCGGGTGGGAGCTTGGTGGACGCATCATGGTTCCGTTCTGCATGACGACCCCGGTCTTGACGTCGTTCATGTCCGACATGAAGGCCGGGTTCATTCCCGGCGGGACCTGACCCGGGTGGATGCCCATGGCGGCCGGCGAACCTCGCGCCTTGGGCATGGACCCGTCGGGGAGGGGCGATCCCGGCAGGCCGGCCTGGGTCATCTTGGGCGTGCCACGTTTGGCTTGGTCTTGCGGGGTCGGGGACTGGTGACCCGAGCGGGCGGCTTGCGGAGACATGCCCTGGAAGGCCTGCTGTCCATGGAGGACGGCGGCGGCGGCGCCGTTGTCCGATCGTACGATACGGTCCTGCTCGTCGCGCGCTAGTATCAGCCGTCTCTTGCTATGTTGCTCGAGCAGCATCAGTTGCACCTGATAATCCTGCAGCGAGTTGCTACTGCTCTGCCCCGGCACGCGCATCGCTCCTGGGTTCCCGGCGTAGTACTCGCCCATGGTCATCGTAGCGCCGTCCGGTAACTGCTGCATCATGGGCGAGCCCTGGGTCTGGGCCGCGGCCGCGCTGGGCATGGCTTTGTTCATGTTCGGGTTGCTGAGTTGCTGGGCAGCCCGAGCCTGAGCCTGAGCCTGAGCCTGGGCTTGAGCCTGGGCTTGAGCCTGCTGCGCTTGCTGGTGTTGCTGCTGGTGCTGGTGCTGGTGCTGCTGCTGTTGTTGCTGGTGCTGGTGCTGCTGTTGTTGTTGCGGCCCGTTCTGAGCGAGCTTGTGCAGGGCTTGTTGCTGCAACGGATGGCCTGCGTTCTGAAAGCCGTTGAAGGCGGCCTGGCCGAGGTTGTTCGGGTTGATCCCATTCTGGATGAGAAGCTGGTTCTGATGGTGGAGGGCGGCGGGGTTGCCAGCGCCGACCAGTTGTTGACCGTGCATGGACTGGGGCTGCGGACGACCGTTAGGCCCCATGGCTTGGCCGTTGAAGGCACCGTTCTCGAGCCGTGGTCGTTTGGAGGGCGATGGTGCGTTCTCGGCCGAGGCTGGCGATTGCGGACGTTGGTCGGCGTTCATGTCGGCGTTCGAAGGCTCTCGCTGCATCGAATGCTGCATGAACTGCTGTTGCTGTTGCTGCTGTTGCTGTTGTTGTTGTTGCTGCTGCTGATGACTCTTGGCCATCTGCATCTGCATCTGCATCTGCGCCGGCGTCCTGCACGAGAGGTGTGAGCATCCTGGACGATGCACTCGCCAGCGAGCTTCGCGGTGCGGGGCTCAAGGGAGATATGGAGAGAGAGAGAGAGAGAGAGAGAGAGAGAGAGAGAACATACGCGTTGCGACTGCTGTTCTGCATCGCCTTGCGGGGCAGCTCGTTCTGTGGCACGCCCATGCCGTTCTGCAACCGCAGCATGGCCTGATACTGGTTCGACATCATGGCCGGGTTCATCTGCCGTAGTAGATGGTGGCTCTGCTCCTGTCGCATCCGTTGTTGTTGCTGGCGGGACAGAGACGAACACGGGCCGTCAGCGCACCGGCGACACGCCACGCGACACGACTCGGACGGGAGGAAGGAGACAAACCTGAGTGTGCTGAAGGTACTGGACGGCGACTCCGTTCTCGCCGGGCTTGCCGACGTTGCGCTGGGCCGAGAGCATCTCGTAGAAGACGCAGAACCAATCGTACAGGAACGAGTTCTGCGGCAGCGCGTTGGGGACGTTAGGCACGGGGAGGTCGTCGGGCCGCTTCGAGTCGCCTTCGTCCTTGACGTCCGTGTCCATGGCCGAGTCATCGACGCCGTTGAGCATGCCGCCGTCGCCGTCGCGGCGCTGGCCGGGACCGACCTTGGTGGCATCGAGAGGGGCGTCGCTCTGCACGAGCGCACGGGCGCACTCCCACATCTCGTTCTTCAGGAAGTAGTCGTAGATGTAGGTATTGAGCCGAACCTTGAGCGAGTCGACCTGCCTCTCGGCGCGACCGGCGGTGGGTAGGCCGTTGTTCGCCGTCGACATGCCGCCGACGGGGCCGCCGACGGGGCCGCCGACAGGGTTCATCGAGGCCACGCCGATGTTGTTCATCCTACCACTCTCGGTCCGGGCAGGGGACGGCCGGGTCCGATAAGGCTGGTGGGGATCTGTGGCAGACCGTCGCGGTCCGAAGCTCTCGGCGCCGTTCGAGCGATCGAGCGGAGCCGAGCGTCCTACGCCGTCCAGGCTGGGGCAACCCGTCGAAGGACGCCTCCTCTATGTCGGCCTCGGATGACGGCGGCGGGGCAATCAGTCTGTCGCGAAGCAGTTCGAAGCAGTTCGACGGTCTCGCATCAACGGTTAGACGAAAGGGGCGTCCTGGGCCAGCATACGGTGGGGGTCTGGGCGCAACGAGCAGCGGTCGAGTGATCCAGCGGGGTTCTGGCACGAGCGCGTTCGACTCCGGGCGGGGGTCGCGACGGTCAAAATCGAAACCGAAATCTGACGCGGTGTGACTCCCAAGGATAGACCAGGTCCCCCTACAGCCGTAATCGCAAGGCGTCAGACTTGTGCTATGCTGGCCGGGTCGTGGGCGAGCAGTGAAGAGAGGGGGGAGGAGCCGTGGTAGTCGCACTGTACTATCGCGGGCACCTGAACCGAAGACGCGAGCAGCGTCCTTCCCTTCCACTCTGGCCGTCAGCCGGTGCACTCGAGGGGAGCTCGACAGCGGTCTGGCTTGCAAAGCGTCCACGAGCCGACAGGCTGAAGGGCCGAAAGCTCGGTGCGAAACAGGGCGAGCCTGGGTCTTTCGTTCGCGGTGGAAGGCGATGGATGGAACCAAACGGTGGTGGCAACGACTGCAGAAGGATGGGGTGATCGCTGCTTTCCACCGTCGTCGTGGTCGTCGGACCGGCTCGGATTACGATGCGAGCTGGGACTGCCTAAAGTGCGGCCGATGAGAGAGGTGGGAGCATTAGTGCACAGACGAGCGAAGGAGAAGAGGCCGTCTCGAAACAGCAGCCGCACGTGTCGTCGGCTGGGGCCAACGACGAAGACGTGGTTGGAATCTTGAGCAGCCGGGACGACGACGTTCACGACGACTCGACGAAGGAGGAGGGGGGATGACAATTACGGGGAAGGACGGACGGGGTGAAGAAAGAGAAGAGGAGGAGGAGGAGGAAAAAGAGGAAGAAGAGAAGCCCAGGGTCGCCAGTACCGCGAAAACGACTGACAGAGGGGGGGGGGGGGGGAGACACTGGAGGGATAGCAAGGGCCTCTCCCACTACGTACGTACAAATGTACAGCATCAATACCCACACGTCCACAAGTCTACTCACCACTTATCGGGCATTTTCTGACGGTGCCATCGTGCATCTGTTCCTCGTCGCCATGGCGGTGTTCTGCATCGCTGTCTGGATGGCCACTCTGCCGTAGCGTTATCCTCAGCATTTACTATCTTTCCTCTCCTCGTCGCCTTCGCTTTCGCCTCCGCCTTCGCTCGTCCTTTTCCTCACGTCTTTTCTCCCCCCCCCCCCCCCAACCGCGACCGTAAAAGTGGCGGGGCCGCTATGACTCTTTGGGTAAGGGTTACCCCTCGTAAGATGCCAGCACGTATCTGATACTTGAGATTTCGGTAGTGAGTACACTGTACACGTGGAGGTACACCGGGGCTAATGGGTACAGCTACTGAACTAGAAGCTCACGCGGTTCCTGGGATTGGCGTTCATAAGAAGCCCCGTCTCCACAAATCAGAAAATAGGAAAGGGGAAAGGCGACGACTTCTTCAAAATGTGACTGCGAGCATTTCTTTCTCACAAGTATATCCACACACACGCTGCGGGCGAAGGTACACCAGAACTGAAAAAGTATTCACCGAATCTCACGAGGGAAGACGCATATGACCATCTGGCTAAAATCGAAAAATCGAAAAATCGAAAAATCGAACAATCGAACAATCGACGCACGAGGTCCGCGGCTCTACACAGTCAACTGTACGAGGTACGAGCGCCACCAAGTCCGGAATTAAAGGGTTTTACAGTACTCCCTTTTCCCCCTGCTTAGCAATGAAAAAAACTTTACTGGTTCAAACGACGAACCGGAGAATTCTCCCCCCCCCTCTCCCTTCACCCCACCAAAAAAAAATTTTTATTGAAATAAATTCTGTGCTGCCTTGTCCACCCCAGATTAGGGAGATCGCCCCGTCACTTTTTCCCCGCCGCTTTTGTCGCCTCTTTCGCCATGCGACTCTCTGGATGGGCTAGCCAGAGTCTCCGGCTCTATGGAGTCCCCCTCGTCCCCCCCCCCCCCCCCCCCTCCCCTCCCCCCGGGGCTTTTGGGTGCGTCTTCAAGTAAACATAGTTTAGTCGACCCCTGGGGATCCCAACTACTCGTACAGTACAGTAGCTACTGCACCCTTACGGAAGTACTGTAACTCACGTACGTACGTACCCATGGAAGTACGTGCTCCGGGCTTGTTTTAAGCGCGACAAGAACGCTAGGCTGTCCGTGGCTGTAGGGGCGCATCCACAGGCTACCACCGTCTGTGGTGATACCGCCGGATTCCGTTTGTACTATGTATATGTATAACAGCTCGCAAGTCTCTTCTTCTGGAAGGGAAGGGGGTGAGAAAGGGGACCCGGGGTGGAAGGAGGAGGGCCTTGTGATCGTTTGACTGAGAGACGACTGCAGAGTCCGTTCGGTGTCCATTCTACAGATCGCACTAGCCTGCTATACAGTACGGCATGGATCAGTTGGCTACGATAGACCTAGAGTTGGAATAGAGGCAGGATCTAACAACCACCATCAACGGCTCTACGTACTGCACGGACTTCACAAGAAAGGTAGAGGGAGAAGATGGCAGTTGGGCCTGCTCTATCCTCACTGTAGACGCCGAAGTCTCAAGCGGAACATCTCGTCGTCCGTTACCGCCACCATCGGACAACTACTAGCTTCGCCATGAGGCTGAGATGCTAGATGGCTACAGCTTGGGGAGCCGGTTGCGAGATGATCCACATGAGCATAGACGCACAGGCCTGTAGTAGATTCAGTCAATCAAGCTTTCGATGTACCTTGTATGGTACGCACCACCTATATGATCTTCTTCGTCCCACACGACGCTGTTGCGTTAAGCTCAACTCATCCTACGATGGATCACCATCCCCAGCTCGCACGTCCCTGGTCTTCTCGGTCGTAACCCGGCTAACGCCACCCAAGCCACATACAGTGTCAGAGCTCCCGACTTAGACACTCACTCACGTTGGCTTCATTCGTCGTCCGGAGGCATCTCGTCTTCGATGTACCGAAGGAGGGTGATCCGCATCTCCGTGTTATCGTTACCTCGTAGCACGTCGCTGAGGAAATGTGCTTCGACTTGCATCTGCACCTGTGATCGATGGAGCGAGTGGCGGAGTGTCAGCTCGGTCGTGGGGAAAGGTGTCGGGTGGTGGAGGGGTAAGTGTTGGGTGGGTCGAGGGTACGAGGAGCTTCGCTGGTGGGCATTTTGCCTGGTTTCGACCAAAGATTGCTAGACCGACGGCCTTACCATCTCCAACGCCCCGCGTAGTATCCCGCAGAGAATGCTGGAGTACCAGAGCTCGTCCTGTGCCCTCCCATCGTCCGGCAGCTCGACAAAGTCCGCGAGGGGATTCTCGTCGAAGATCAACGAGAATTGCTTGCTATCGCTGGTCCAGTTCGTGATCGTGGGCGTGATGTTGAGGAAGATCTTGAAGCCGACCTGCGAGTAGTCATCCATCAGCCCCTTCGGTATGTCTTCCCGAAGGCAGCATCCTAGTGACGTCCTGCCCGTCGCAAGCATGGCATTCGAGAGGGAGGCACGTTGGTGATACCTTCGCAATCACCTCGGCCGTCTCACGAAAATTCCCGCAGCGGCCCATGTTGGATTTGGCGAGGAAATCGTCGATCAGGCGCAGGCCGATGTTGTAGCCCATCTTGTCCAGTTGCTTATTCACCTCCGGGTAGTTGTATTCGAAGTCGCGGCATAGCTGGGCCACGATGGTGCCGTAGGTCAGCGTCACGAGCTCGGCGTTGACCTTGTCGACACGGTTTCTTTTTGTGCCACGACAGTGTGAGCGACTCCACGCGCACTCGCCGTCTCACGGCCGGTCCCCGGGTCCGGGCTTGAAGATGGCACGGCGGTCATGGCTGGGCTGGCGACTCGACTTACTTCCACGCTCTAGGTATGTCGCAGGTCAGCCCCCTCGTCTGTTTCCGATCTGGGTCAAGCCGGACGGGTCGTCTACTCTTCACCTATCCGCGCCGCCTTTGCAGAGGCCATGATGTCCGGCAGATGCGCCCAGGCTGTCGCTACCAGGAGATGCTCGTACGACCGCGAGAGCAGCGACGTCGTTTAGAGGCGCGATGCACGACGTAGATTACGTACCCGTCCAACCCTAAACGATCAACGTGGGTGATCGTGGTTTGACATGCATGGGGTGCCTTACATTAGTGTGCCCACCCTTCTATCGGTAGGCTAGCAAGACACTAGTTCTAGTGGAGTCAATGTGGCAGTGCCGAGGCAGCTACGTAACGTACCGCACTGTAACTTGGGGGCTGAGGCTCTTCTTGAGGCTCTGCTCGGCCGCTGAAAAACAAAGTTACCCGCACCTCTTCTGCGACGCACGACATTCGAGCTGGAAACCGAACCCGGCCAGCGCGACGACGTCATGTCAGCCGAGAAGCGCCCCGCATCCGATGCCTTTGGGTTGTCCCAGGCGGTGGTCAAGCGCCAAAGGTCCGAAGCCAACATTGGCGCGAACAGCGTCGTCGTCGTCGTCAACCAGACCGCACAGAATGGGGCCCTTATTCAAGCCGTCCGTCTCCGCTTCCGCATTGATTCCACCGGCGTCGAGGCCTTCGCTGATCTCATGGCCGACTATACAGATACCGCGGACAAGTGGCTTGCAGGCTCCCATCATGGAGCTCGCAGGTACTGTATCACTGCGCCCAGAGTCTTGGTCGAAAGGCCGAACACTTAGAGTTGACGTGCCCGTCGTCCAGGCCATGCCGGCGAAGTCTTTGCGACGAGATTTGACCCGACCGGTCGACACATAGCGTCAGGCTCCATCGACCGATCAATAAGTGCGTAGCCCGCATCCACAATGCCAACAGCGGCAACCGCTGACTCGAGGCTCCACCTTTTGCTCAGTGCTGTGGAACACGTACGGGTCCTGCGAGAACTACGGCGTCTTAAAAGGCCACAAGGGCGCCGTGTTGGACCTGCAATGGTCCCGGGACTCGCGCGTCGTCTTCTCGGCCTCGGCGGACAAGACCTTGGCGAGTTGGGACCTCGAGACCGGCGTCCGAATCCGACGGTACATGGCCCACGAGGAGGTGGTCAACTGCGTCGACGTCGGTCGACGAGGAGCCGAGATGCTCGCGAGCGCGTCGGACGACGGATGCATCGGGGTCAGTAATCTCCCTCCATGCCGCGCTCCAAGAGAGCGATTCAAATCCTTCTCGCCGTGCCAACGCAAGATCTCACACGGGGACCTGTCCGTCATTCCGATCAGATCTGGGACCCGCGGCAGAAGCACGCGGCGGACTTTGTCGAGACGGACTTCCCGGTCACGGCCGTGGCGCTGTCCGAGGCCGGCAACGAGCTGTACTCGGGCGGGATCGACAACGACGTCAAGGTGTGGGACCTACGCAAGAAGGCGGTGGCGTACTCGATGATCGGTCACGGCGACACGGTGACGTCGCTCGAGGTGTCGCCCGACGCCCAGTCGCTGCTGTCCAACTCGATGGACTGCACCGCCCGCACCTGGGACATCCGCCCCTTCGCCCCCGTCGACCGCCACGTCAAGACGTACGACGGCGCCACGGCCGGCCTCGAGAAGAACCTTATCCGCGCCAGCTGGGACGCCAAGGGCGACCGCATCGCCGCCGGCAGCGAGGATCGCTCCGTCGTCGTCTGGGACACCCGCACCGCCAAGCTCTTGTACAAGCTCCCGGGCCACAAGGGTTCTGTCAACGACGTGCGGTTTCATCCGGGATCGGAACCAATAAGTGGGTTTTTCTTCCTCCTTCTTTTCCTTCTTCTTCCTCCTTCCTCCCTTCCTTCCTTTCTTCCTTCCTTATCCTGTCTCTCCCCCTCTCTTTCTCTCGATTCCGACGCGCTCCGTGCCCTCTACTTATTCCATCTCTACGCACGTTCCACTCTCCACGGGAACCCTGTCCACAATGCCCACAGTCCACACAAGCCCCACATTCCCTTCTCCCTCCTTCCTTTGGCCTTTTTGCTTCGTCCTGCTTCATTCTTTCTTCTCCCATGCCACTCCATCTAAACTAACAGAACCGTACAGTCGTCTCAGGCTCGTCCGACCGCCAACTCATGCTCGGAGAACTAGGGAAATAAGGACAAGTCGTCCGCGGTCGTTATGCATCTCAGCGTGTTGGGATGAGGTTACTTGGTCGCTATAAGCTACGACGTAGTCGCGGACCGTTGAAAAGTCTGTCGTCAGATTTCGTACCAGAGCCGAATTTCTATCTGGTTCGTTCTTGCCTACTGCCTATTTACTACCTATTCACCTGTCTACCTATCCAACTATCTACTTACCTCCCTCTCTTGTCCATGTTGCATAGACAGGTCATCTACAGCACAGCAATACATACTGTATCCCCAACTCCACGCTACCCTCAATGGCGGATTCCCCTCGGCTCTAAGTAGTTGCGACGGAGGAAGACCTTGTAGGTTAGCCTGGCCATGAGTGGCTTTCCAGTGATAAAGATAGCGTGGCGCATGATCACTTCATTCTCGTCGTCACCGGTGCGCTCGTCGTTGCGGCTGTCGTCGTCCTTCTCGTCACGCTCTCCCGTCCGCATGAAGTAAACCTGCTGGAGAAGAAACACAGCTCCGACGGTATAAGAGGAAACTCTCGGACGGGGAAGTGAACATGTGACGGATAGCGAGGATCAGTGAAAAAAACGACGCCGATGATTATGAGGGGAGGCGGAATGTCCGTCTGTCTAGTAGAGATCGTGGTAGCAGCAGGGATGGACATGTAGTACATTACACAAGCCCCCAAAAGAGACACACAGAGACACACAGAGGGGGGGGGGGAAAAAAAAGAGAAATATTTGAGTAGACGATGCGGGATTCGAACCCGCGCCCCCCTTTTCAGACCCCGGACAAGCCGGCTGTCTGAGTGCCCAGGTATCCACTGCCATATTCGCATGGGACACTAACTCGGTCCGCACCCATGAATATTCAGACTGGCTACCGAGACTCCCACGAGTGCCCTTAACCCCTAGGCCAATCGTCCCGAGATACAAAACAACAGAAAAGAATATATAAAGATTCAAAGGACCCCCCCCACCACATTTCAGTCCCCTGCCGCCGCCATCACACAATGTCACGTGCTAAATTGTGATACGTAAACTTGATTACAACCTTTCCCACTCTCATGGTATGACAAGATCGAGCATAGCTTGATTCGAGGGCTTGTATGCACTTCAAGGAGGACAGAGGTACAGATCAACGACCGCGCATACGGCTGCGTGACGTTCCGTACGTAATATAATCGTCGTACCAGTGCAGCGACTGGATTGGCAGACAGCGCTCGCTGTCGGGCTGAAAGGATCGAGCCGGCTTCGACTGACTCGAGGTTTTTCGCGACGAAGAACAAGAGAGACAGAATCCAGGGACGTGCAGCGGCCACGAGGTTGTAGAGGAAGAATCTACGGATACAGTGTTCTTCTAATGATTGCAACGATCAAGCGGCAAGGGGAGTTGAGATGGACATCTCCTTCATGACCAAGAAGAACGCTGAAGGAATGTCGCGTCGTACGGGGAGGCGTACTCAAAGTGTCTGTATCGAATCCGATGTGCTCTCTTCGATCAGAACACTCGATGCGCCTTTGAGGGAGTGGGCCATACAAAGGGGTGTTCACGAGCTTGAGCATATCGAACCGGGAAAACATAATGACTGTATGTACAGTACCTCAGGATAGCAACACGACTCTTCCGCTTTCAAAACGTCGATCGACGAGGCAAGATCCTCCGAGGGAAAGGAAGGGAGCTCAGGTCCATCCGAAAGATTCCGGACGGCTGAAGGATTTCAGGCGATGCTGTCAAATGAGTGCTGTCCAGGCTCGTCCACGTTGGCAAGAATAATCCCAGTAGAACAGACGATGCGAGAAAGTGGTGGTCTTGGAAAGACAGGAGCAAAGAACCACGTCAAGGAAGATGTCGGAGAGCATCCAGCTACTGTTTTTTACGATGCTGGATATCTCAGGCCTGATAGCACATGACGATTCCATCAAGACAGGATCTTGACTCGTGGAGATGGGCATCTCACAACCTGGGCAGAACGAGACTCCATCTGCAGTCCCGGAAACGACAGAGACGTCGTCGACATTGCTGATCGAGGGCCTTTCTCCACTGGCCGTTCACGTCTGGCGAACAAAAACCTCCAACGCCCTTCATCCCTAGAGATGAAGGCATCCAGCAGAGAATTGACCGGAGAAGCCGACGACGACGTCATCGAAGCACAGAATGTCTAACGGCGGCGGATTTTCAGATCAACGACCAACATTATATAGCTACGGCATGGTAGGGTCGTTGACCTCTCGGGGTCATCTCGTCCACTCGGCAGCCGAGTCTGACGGTGCGATGAGACGACGACGACTCGTTGAATACCTACGTATGTACATGCCGACGGGGCGCACGAGGACGTTTCCCACGTCCGACAGAGCGGAGCCCTCTGATACAGTACGCATCAGCCCGACGTGGTTTTACCGTCGCGTGGGCCGGGAAAAAGGATTGGACAGGCGTGCTCGCGCAAGCGACCAGATTCGAAACGCGGGAGAGCACGGGGGGTTGTCACGGATGCCTTGTTCCTGATTTAGACGCGGCTCTTTGCATCAGCCGCATGTGGCGCTTGCAGCCTAAAACACCCGCGTCTGTACGGATTTTATGCAAGGGACACTCGTACTGGACAGTACGGTACAGGCCTGGCCCTGCGGGTAGTAACTTAGTGGGGGACTGCCAGCCAGGGCTTGGCGGGCGAGCGGCCGGGCGCCCCCACCCGACTTTCAGCAGCTAACGTCCGACCCCCAGGCAGCAGCCGCCTTGGCGACGTGATCCCTACATCTCGACCTTCTCCCCCCAGTTCGCCTCGGCCCGGGACCGACCCCCACCCCTTATTTGACTGCCAAGCAGTCACTCTCCTAGTCCTACATACGTACTGTACATACGTACTGTACATACGTACAGCTGCTCGGTAATACCCTAAGGGCCGCAGGGGAGGTTTTTGCCCTAGGGTCCGGTGACCTGTCGAGTGAACCCTGGAGGTGTCCTTGCCAATCTCAGAGGCTCCCAGCAGAATATAATTAATGACTGCAGCTTGGCTAGTTTTAGAATGGTGCAGGACTTCAATACAGTACTGTAAGTGCGTACGTACGCAAGGGCCAAATCGAGAGGAGAGAGAAGAAAAGCTGATCCGTTGGTGGACTCGAGGACTCGAGACCTGATTACATGGGCTGGCAGACTAGTCTATCCGTCGAGGCGTCGGCGTCATACGGAGGACGCTCGAAGCAGCAAAAGGTCTCGCTATCTATGAATCTAACGTACGGGAAGAGTTCCCCTCTCAAGTGACCTTTGCTCTACGAGTACAGTACCAACTACGAGGACTGGTCAATTCCAACCATGCACTACGCACGCCCCGGTCGAGACCATTGACCAAGCCACTAGGCCCTCCGAGCACGGCCTGATCAGCAACGAACACCGAGATTTCTGCAGCATTCAAAGAAGATGCCGGGTCAACGGACCACCGGGCTTCGCTGTGGAGACTCCTGCTTCTTACGGATCATCTGACCATCCCTCATATGGGGTGAGAAAGCCAACCGGGCCATTCCCCGAGTTGCGTCCGGCAACACGCCAAACCTTCAAGTACGTAGCCGGATTCTTGCGCCTTTGGTCTGGGGTTCTGGGACGGCATATATCTGGCGGTATTGCCATCCGAATGGGTAGAGTCCGGAGTCTGGCTGGGCTCTGTTACTGCCTGAGGGTCCTGTGGAAACGAAAGTGACCGTCCCTGTACTTCCGTACCAGGTTAATTGGACAGGCCAGTCGGTAAGACCAGTCCGAGTGGAGACTGAAGGTAAAGAGCGATGACGGCCACGGTTGGGAGTTCTTTCGGCAGATCCTCTCCTTTGATAGCATACAAACAAAGATGACACGCGGGCAAGCAGCGAGCGGGGATGACGGGCCTCTGACGGTCCCAGAGGGTCCTCCTTACGAGTATGTATTCGGTACTCGGTCGTAGATACAGTACAAGGGGCGGATGAGTACGGAGTACAGCACATGCGTTTCCGTACGTGCGAGTACGGGAGTACGTACGTTACGTAATGTGCGTCTGTACTCGTACTGATGCAAGGCACTCGTCGACCGTTGCATAATGTTTTGCATTAGAGTTGCCCGGTGTCAGTACAAAGATACAGTACGTACCTATGTACGTATGTACGTGGAGAACGACCACGGTACGTAACGCCATCAATCTCTCAGAATTCTCCGCGGCCGCTAGAGCCACATGCGCCGTTAACATCCGGGTGCGCGTCGGGGCCTCGAACGCGGTGGCGTAGGCCGCCGCGCCCGCTAATCTGCTTCTCTCTCTGCCGGGGCTCCGGTCCGTACCCGTATCCCCCTGCCTTGATTCATCCTGATTCCCGTCGTGCCCTCATCTCTCGTGCGCCATGAGACGTCGGCCGTTTCGGTTTCTGCTGCTCCGGTCGCCGAGGCCGGATTGGCCCTGGCCGTCGCCGTCGCTCTCTCGAGCTGCTGCCGCACGTTCGTCGGACGTTCGAGTGTCGCGCAGCTGCTGGCTCCCACTCAACTCGGACGGTGAGGCCGTGATTGAGACGGCTTCTCGAACCCTCGCCGCCGCCGGTCACTGACATCGAGGCGGGCATGCGCCGGTCTCGTCGTGTACACATCCTCGCCGAGACCGATCTGCGATCGACCCCCGGATAATTGCGAATGTTTACATCAGAGCCGTTGGACGCAGAAACCCCCATGGATGTCCGCTGAATGCACTCCTTGAAACGCTGCCCTGAACGTCTTTGGTCCGACGACCGCGAAACGCGCCGTCCGGTTGTGGTCGTGAGCGGCGCGCCCAGCAACAATTGGCCCGGTCATGCCGCTGCCTCTGTTCGACGTGGGCGACGGCCGTCGACATATCCCCTATGCGCCCGGCGACGGCGGCCATGCGGACCGGCGGCTATATCTTTTCAGAGGCCCCGCAGGTCATCGTCCAGACGCTCGTCACGGCGTGAGCCTGCACTCGAATACTCGACCGAGCCTGCAGCCATCGGCAAGCAGGGGAATCCGTCCCCAACAAAGGCCCGGGCCGACGCACTCGTTCGTGTCGGTTGACTCTCCTCATCTGGTGCCCCGACGGCAGCCTGGCCCGGTCAGGCCGTTTTCGCTGTCGCGTCCTCCATCGCCGGACATGTATCCAAGCCTGGGACTTCGGTCGCCTGCGAACGCGCACCGCCACGGCGTCGGGGTCGACCCGGAGGAGCAGCTGCTGGGGGAGCTGGTCCGGTCGGAGCGCCATCAACAACGACGAGGGAGACGCACGCGGCGCTGCTCGAGGCGTCGGCGCTTTCTCCAGCGTCTGAGCGATCGAACGGTCAGGTCCAAGCTGGTCGGATGTCTCCTGTCGGGCGCTGTCTTGACCATCATCCTCAGCATATGTATGGACTCCAGAGAGCGGCTGCTTCGGCGGTGTCCATTCCGGGCTGACTCGCCACGCGCACCCAGACCTCTCGCTCGCCCTCCAGAATCGCCGCCTCGGCCAGCATTTCCACGTCATCTTCATCCTCATCATCCTGCTGATCACCATCATCTTCTGCCACTCGCTCGTCCGACTGTGCATGCTCGCCCTCTTCGCGCCGCCGCCGGTCGAGAAGCGCCGCAGACGACGCCGCGTCGCCGTGACCGATCCCGTGCTCCACGCGGATCCCGAGAGCCTCGCGCACGTCTTGCCGGATCCGCTCGAGACCGAGACCGACGAGCCGAGGCTCCCTCCACCCGCATACGGCCGTTGGCGTGGCAGCGTGGTGAGTGCAGCGTCTTCGAGTGTCCATTTCCGCTCGACACATCGGATCGGATCGACTGAGCTGACTCGCACAGCGGATCGATCCAAACTTCGTCCTGCACATGCCACCGTCGCACGTCTTTGTCGATGCGAACGACGAGCCGGGCCACGGCCACGCTCCACCATGGCCCTCGGTGTCCCCTCCGCTCTCCCCGCCTTCGCCGTCGCGCTACTCCACTTCCAGCGGCTTTCCGACCCGGCCACCGTCGTACGCGTCGGAGAAACCCAACAGCGAGGGGGGCGATGCCCTCTTCTCGTCGCCTTCGCCGGCTCCGCCTCTGCCGCGGGCGAGCCGACACCGACCGACTCTCGCGTCGTTCTTCTTCCGTTCCGCCGGCGCGAGCCCGAGCCACGTCGATAGATCTGACCTGCGTCCGACCTGAGCCTGACCGTGTCACGACGCGACGCGATGAGCCGAGGGCACACGGACCTCAGAGCAAGGCCCTTGGAGACCCTCACACCAGGCCAGACAGTGTTGTTTCTCTAGACATGATATCCACGCTTCTTGTCCATCCTTTACTGTATGTCGCGCGAATATGTGAGCGTTACTGTTCAATAAAGCATCTACGTACTCCGTTCTTACAGCCACATGGACAAAGATCTGCACAGGGCCAGGGCAGTCAGTACGGTAGAAAGATCAACCAACCTACCCCACCTACCTATCTACCTACTACCTTGACATGCTTACCCCCGCAAGAAAAATCTATCCATTCTCCACAACATGGAAGTATCCAGACAAACCCCCTGTCAAGCAGAGGTATTTGAACAGAGTACAGTGAGTACAACGCACCCCATACAAGTCCTGGTGCAGTAGTACTGTATCCAGTACTGTGAGAAGTACTGCAACTCTAGGCAGTACTTGTAGCTGCGTTCTACTGTAATTCCGTAGGGAGTAATGTGCAGTAGAGAGCAATGTAGTCCTCTACTCGTACAGCAAACCCCATCCACATGAGGTGACTTGGAGAAGAGCAGTCCATGGCCAATGTACAGATGCAACAGTATGTAAGTGCCCTTCTCCAGTGTTGCTTTTCCTGATTGTGGAGGTCGTCCTTGCTCGTCTGATTGATCTACTTTGTATCGGAGGAGCCGGCGTGCATGGAGTAGATCGGCCTGATGCAAAACCCCAGGGTCTGTGGTGTATACCTGGGGTCTTCTGGACCATCCGCGGAGTCTGATTCACACTCTCGGAGCCTGGTGCATGTCTGGGACCTGGTCGCAGCCCGCTGTACAGAAGTAGTGTTGCTTGTACCATAGCTCTTGGACATCTGGCGATGGGTATTTTTTGGTCTACCATGTTCGACTGTGAACGCTACAGCGAGCAGCGGGAGAAGATGAGTGTCACGACTGATTAGATTGATTAGAGAGAACTAGCTAATCATCTATATGCAGACACGAAGCTGATGTTTGCCTTAGAGCGACAGAAGGCTCTAGAAGGCACAAGGCGGATCCATGCAGGATCGACGGGAGACAACGTCGACGGGAGACAGCAGAGACGGCACTGGGCGGCTCCATGCCGGATCGGCTGCACTATGCGGCAGCGCTATGCGGCAGCAGCAGGATCAACATCAAACATACCAGTGCACACTTACGGCACTGTACGCACTGTACGCACTGTACGCACTGTACGTACTGTGTGTTATGGGACGGAGTTATAACACTTCAATTTGTCCCGGTCACAGATGATGAAGAGAACTGTAAGAGTGTAGTCACGGACAAGAGAGTTGAAGATGTCTAGCATGATATTGGACAATACAGAGAGACATCGTCCCATACTGAATAAGGAGAGATACATATAGCCAGAATATATGGCAAAATATACTATAACCTACTGCCATCCTACACAAAGAGTGATATAGAACTCTCTTCTTGATCTCCTGGTCTCTCGACAGCACCAACGTACTGTAATATCAAGAACATGTGTAGCAAGGCAAGCAAGTAAGGAAGCCTGGAGATATGCGGTACATGACCATCAAAGACACTGGGAACAAGAGATGTATATGTACATGCGGTGCCTGTACTGTACTGGTGTGATACACCCTCCCACAACCGCTCTTTGCCCCCCCCTCTATCCCCCTTCCCCAACAGCATTCAGCAAGGCATACAGGAGCCCAAGTCATGACAAGCCTGTGTAGAGTAGCTATTCTTGGATTTGATAGTCTTGCACAGGGAGATGGGCAAAGATAGGGAGTATGATAAGATTGTTGACTGTGATAGTTGACAACATGGCTGACAATGTGATTGAGAGACTGACTGAGATGGTGATCTGTCAAGAGCACGACCAAGTCTGTCACCAGTGCTGTGGGGCCAGTGTTGTGGAGCCAGTATTATAGAGCCAGGGTCACGGGGCCAAGATCATAAGATACTGTAGGCCCAAGGTGCGTAAAAAGCCAGACAGCCTGTAGGATGGTACCCTTGTATGCTAGACTGAAGGGATGAGTGAAGAAGAAGAGAAAGAAGAATACAGAGAGGGAGGAAGAAGACAACTGAGAAGTATAAGAGGCAGGAGGAGAAGAAGGAAATGAAGAGGGAGATGAAGGCACAAGGGAGGAGGGGGAAGAGGAGGGAGAATGAGGATAGAGGAAGCTACACAGAAAGAGTCTAGAAGAGAGCAACAGACTAGAGAGCGATGGTCTAGAGAAGAGCAGTGGCCAAGAGAGCAATGGCCCAGAGAGCAGTGACTCAGAAGAGAGCAAGGCACAAGGCAAAGGTCCCCCCCCCCTTCTTACTGAACACAGCCCTTTGCAACTTTGCAAGAGCCTATCAAATATTGTACCACCGTACCTAAGAGGAAAGGAAAAAAACCAAAACCAGAAAGAGGACAAAAAAGAACTGTGGCGACACACCAGAGATGTAAGGGGAGGAGGAGAAGGAAGCAAAAGAGAAGGAAGAGGAGGAGATGGAGGAAAATACAAGGAAGAACGACAAGGATAAAAGAAAAAGAGAAGCAAAAACTGTCTGATAGCGTGGCATCGCATTGCATCACAGCGCAGCACATCGTAGCACAGCAAATCCATACTGCGACGCAATCAACCCGTCCCGTTCCAAACACGCCAAAAACACAGTGGTACATATCAGAACAGGGTTCCCCCCCTCATGGCCCTTTGGACAGCGTGTCGCCACCACATTTGAGAAACACTAGGGGAACGGAGGGGAACGAGGGTGACGAGAGAGACGAGGGAGAAGAGAGAAACCAGGGGAGGGAATCGTAGTCGGTTGGTTGGTTGGGGAGGGTACAATGGAGGCGGAAACGGAAAAGCCGGCCGCCGACGAAGACTGACGGACAGGCAAGAAATGGCTTTTGTCACAAAAGGCCGGCGGCAGCCGCAACGACACACATGCCATCTGCTTAGAGGGAAGAAAAGAATTGGGGGACCGGTCGAGGTGGCCTCGGCGGTTTCTTAAATCGGGGTGCCCCCATGCGAACATCGCTCACGTCTCTTGGCGGCGGCCGTTGTCGGGATTCGGGAGTCGGGATTCGGGTCGGGCGTCGGGAGTCGGGTGTCTCACGATGAATGGGAGCGCGTGAGAACCTAAAGACACAGTGACACGTGGGTTGTTAGATGTGGTACTTCAAGTCTTGACCTCGGAGCTTGAGAGACTCTCTACTCCGACATGGAAACGCGCGATGAGAACTGTCTGGCACCAGCTCCGACGAAAGACCAACTCACCGCCTCCAGAGGATTCGATATTGGGACAGCGCCCTCCGTCGGACTCTCGACGCTGCCATGGAGGATCGGGCCGGTGGCCGTGTAGGCACGGCTCTCGAGTGTCGGCCGAAGCAGACCTGGGTCTCTTCCCCGACGGGACCCCGGGCGCCGGCTGGCTTGGGAAGAGCCCGAGCTGTCCTCGCTGGTCGAGGCGCTGGCCCTGGCCCTGGCCGAGGCTGAAGCCAGCGCTTCGTTACTCCGTTCGAGCAGCGCGCCGCCGAGCGCAGTGCATTTCAGGATCGTCTGGATCAGGAGGTTCTGTTTGAGGGGTTTGGAGAGGTACTCCTGTAGGGCAAGGGGGTCAGCAGAATATCACGCAGGCGGAAAGGTCGCAGAGGCGAATGTCTTCTGAGGCTAAGCACATACGTCCATCTGAGCCTGGATGCACTTCTCGCGATCGCCAAGCATGGCGTGTGCTGTGAGCGCGATGATCGGCGTTCGAGGAAGCTTGTTCTCTCGCTCCCATTCTCGAATCTTGCCTGTCGCTTCGAACCCGCCCTGCATCCGCGTAGGTGATCAGCTCCGTGTTGCCCAAACTCTCCACGGGAGAGAGAGAGAGAGAGAGGGAGGCAGGGTAAACCATTCCATCCACTACATACCATGACCGGCATCTGCACGTCCATGAGAACAACGTCGTACGACTGATACTTGATGGCGTCGAGCGCCTCGAGACCGTTGTTGGCCACGTGCACGCGGTGTTGGTACTTCTCGAGGATCTTGACGGCCAAGCGTTGGTTGACGGTGTTGTCCTCGGCGAGCAGAACGTCAAAGGACCTGGACTGTCCCGACACGGCCTGGGCCGACCGTCCCTCGAGCGCCGGGATGATCGAGTTGGCGAGGTCGACGGCGAGACACGGCGTCGTCATGTACGACGTGATGCCGAGGTCGAGCGCGAGCTTGAGGCTGATGGACACGTCCGGCCGCAGCAGCACGAGCGGGATCGAGCTCAGGACCTCGATGGTGCGAGCGCGTCGGGCCGTCGCGATCGAGTCGACGAGGATGGCGTCGTAGGCGACCCCGATGTCCTTGAGGCGGGGGTCCGTCGTCGGCAGGTGCGAGTCGAAGGACCAGACGAACGGCACAAAGTTGATCTCCTCGAGCAGCCTCGTCGTGCGCCGCGCCTGGGCGCCGTCGCCGTCGCCGCCGTCGACGATGAGCACGCGGTTGTTCTGGTAGGCGCGCAGCTGCGACCCGAGCGCGCTGACGTCCGTCGCGGCCCGGCGCGTCTTGCAGGTGAAGTAGAAGGTGCTGCCCTTGCCGAAGCTGCTCTCGACCCGCATGTCGCCGCCCATGAGGTTCACGAGCCGCTTCGAGATGGACAGGCCGAGCCCGGTGCCGCCGAACTTGCGCGTCGTCGAGCCGTCGGCCTGCTGGAAGGTGCCGAAGATGATGTCGAGCTTGTCGGCCTCGATGCCGATGCCGGTGTCCGTCACCGCGAACTCGAACATGTACTCGTCCGGCCGGCACGACCCCTGCGGGCCCTGCTCGATCGAGAACTTGACCTCGCCGTGCTCGGTGAACTTGATGGCGTTGCCGACGAGGTTGAGGATGACCTGGCGCAGCCGGAACGAGTCGCCGATGACGTAGTCCGGCACGGTGCTGCGGACCTCGTGCACGAGGTCGAGGTTGCGCTCGTTGGCCTTGACGGACAGCGTCTTGAGCGCGTTGAAGACGGTGCCGCGCACGGAGAAGGGGATCTCCTCGACCACGAGCCGGTTCGCCTCGATCTTGGAGATGTCGAGCACGTCGTCGATGATGGTCAGCAGGCTGTTGGCGAGCTGGTTGACGATGTTGAGCATCTCGCGCTGGTACTGCGTCAGCTCGGTGTCGAGCGTCAGCTGCGTCATGCCGATGATGCCGTTCATCGGCGTGCGGATCTCGTGGCTCATGTTGGCCAGGAACTCGGACTTGGTCCGGTTCGCGAACTCGGCCGCCTCGCGCGCCGCCGTGTTCTTCTGGATGCTGTCGCGCAGGTTGTAGACCATCTGGTTGATCTTGCGCTTGAGCTCGTCCATCTCGCCCGAGGCCTCGACCGTGACGATGTTGCTGAAGTCGCCGCCCGTGGCCGAGTCGGTGATCTCGGCGAAGGCGCGCACCTGCGACGTCAGGTTCTGCGCCATCGTGTTGACGTCCTCGGTGATCTCCTTCCAGCGCCCGCCGAGGCCCTCGACGTTGGCCTGGCCGCCCATGATGCCGTCGACGCCGACGCCGCGCGCCACCTTCTTGACCTCCTTCGAGAAGATGTCGAGCCGGTCGACCATGTGGTTGATCGTCTCCTTGAGCAGCAGCACCTCGCCCTGGGCGTGCACGTGGATCTTCTGGCTCATGTCGCCGCGCGCGATGGCCTGGGTCACGACGGAGATGCCGCGCACCTGGGCCGTCAGGTTCTGGGCCATGGTGTTGACGTTGCTCGTCAGCTCCATCCACTGGCCCTCGACGTTGTCGACCTTGGCCTGGCCGCCGAGGGTGCCGTCGGTGCCGACCTCGCGCGCCACCTTGCTGACCTCGGACGCGAACGTGCTGAGCCGGTCGACCATGATGTTGATGGTGTTCTTGAGGTCGAGGATCTCGCCCGAGGCCTCGACGCCGATCTTGGTGCTCAGGTCGCCGCGGGCGACGGCGGTCGTGACCTTGGCGATCTCGCGCACCTGCGTCGTCAGGTTCATGGCCATGCCGTTGACGTGCTCCGTCAGGTCGCGCCAGGTGCCCTCGACGTCGTGCACCGTGGCCTGGCCGCCGAGACGGCCCTCGGTGCCGACCTCGCGCGCGATCTTGGTCACCTCCTGCGCGAACTGCTGCAGCCGGTCCACCATCGAGTTGATGGTCGACTTGAGGTCCATGATCTCGCCCTTGCACTCGGCCTGCACCTTCTGGGTCATGTCGCCCTTGGCCACGGCGGTCGTGACGGTGGCGATGTCGCGCACCTGCGTCGTCAGGTTCATGGCCATGGCGTTGACGTTGACCGTCAGGTCGTTCCACATGCCGCGCACGCCCTGGACGTTCGCCTGACCGCCGAGGATGCCCTCGGTGCCGACGTCGCGGGCGACGCGGGTGACCTCGGTGGCGAAGGTGCGCAGTTGATCCACCATCGTGTTGATCGTCCGCTGCAGCTGAAGGATCTCACCCGAGGCCGGGATGCGGACCTTTTGGCTCAGATCGCCGTGGGCGACGGCGGTGGTGACCGAGGCGATCTCTCGCACCTGATCGGTCAGGTTCTTGGCCATGACGTTCACTGGGGAGGGGGATCTCCCGTCAGCAAGCGCGTTCCTCTTACATGTATACTTGGACGTAGACGTCGCTCCTCGTCGTTCCTAGCCGTCCGCTCGTCCGTGGGGCACACCCGAAGAAGAGGGAGAAGGTTCGAGGGGAAAAGCCTACCGTTCTTCGTCAACTCCTTCCAGATTCCATCGACGCCCGTGATCTGCGCCTGGCCGCCCAAGATCCCCTCGGTGCCGACCTCGCGGGCGACGCGCGATACCTCGCTCGCGAAGACCTGGAGCTGATCCATCATGGTGTTGATGGTGCCCTTGAAGGTCGCGATCTCCGGGTCCAGCTCGGTCGCGTGCACCTGCACCTTCTTGCTCAGATCACCCTTGGCCACGGCCGTGATGATGTTGCCAATCTCGCGGAGCACCTTCTGGAAGGCCTCGTTCGTCTGGACGTGCTTCTTGAGTTCCCGTTCGAGCTGTCGCACGCGGCCGGCCTCGAAACTAGCCAAGGCATCCTTGGTCTGTCGCTGCTGATCCAAGAGCAGGTCCTTCACGCTCGCCAGTTCCTTCTTGAGCCCGTAGATGCGCTCGTCCTGCAACCGGACGTGCTGGAGCGGCATGGTGAAGCCGCCGTGTTCGTGATGGCCGAGCTCGACGTGGTCCGGAGACGGCGCAAAGTCGACGGGATCGACGCCACGACGAGACTCGTCCTGCGCGGCCGCGCCCGTCCCGGCATCGCCGTTGACGCCCACCTGGAGCGCCAGCGACGACACGCCGTTCTCGCCGGGCGTGCCGGGCAAGACTTGAGCTGCGACGGAGGCTGCGCGGCACTCGACCAGATGGATGCGGGCGGTGAGCGACGAGATCTCCTGCTCGAGCAGTCGCTTCGCCGGCGTGTCCTTGCCCGGCAAGCGCACGCCACGTTGGCCGTCGCCGGCGAATCGGGAGGCGCTGGGCGCACTCGACGTGAGGTGCTGTTGCTGCTGCCGTTGTCGTTGTTCCTGCGGAAATGCCGCCGAGCTGCTTGCTAGGCCCTTCAGGATCAAAGCGGCCGCGGCCATGACAGCATCGCACGAGACTGGGCGCTCCATGGCGTCAGTAGAATGGTCCCGGTCAAGCTTGGTCATGGCGACGAGAGCCGGTCGGGTCGGCCCGATCAAGACAAGGAGCGTAAGCGTGGCCGAACGGTCTTCGACCGGCTGAAGGGCGTCGAGTCCGTCACGACGGCGGATCCTCGTCCTTGGCCAATGGTCCGACAGCCCAGCAGTGTACCAGTTCTTTCCTCTCCGGCTCGCGACGGCGTTTGAGCTCAAAGTGACGACGACGCCGTTTCGCCTTGCGCTTCTCGTGCTCGTAGAACTGTGGCTTCTTGTTCTTCCCTTCCGCCCCGTCGCCACTGCCTTCGGGCGATGAAGGGAGTCTTCTTCCTCCTCGAGGGAGGCGGGGGCATCTAAAGAGATCTCTTGAACAGTTGCACTGTCGTAGTATCATTTGAAGCCCCACTCTCATCGGTCGGCGGATATCGTTGACCGGGCTGGGTTTGCCCTTGGGTTGCCGATCGAAAAGAGGCTCGGGTTGCCGTTGAAAGTGGACGAAGCCGAGCTTGCCCGAAACTGATATGATCGGCTGCACTCTGCTGCCCAGCGGAAGTCGGTAGAGAATGATAATTACGTTCAATCTCTTATTTTTCATATTTTAATCGTTCGGGGTTCTTTTGATGTGGGTGTCCAAGATGGGTATATGATCAGAAGTACGTAAATTACGTAGGTACGTACGTCATTTACCCACAGTAGATATTTCCGTACTTTAGAAAGCGACTATTGAAGTTTCGATCTTCTACGGGGAGCTATAGCGTCCGTAACTGCGTGATATAGCATCACACCGTGTCACAAGTAGCACATTGATGCCACCGAAGGATCTCTGCCTAAGTTAGGTCACGCACTCGAGATTTAGTTGTCCGCTGTCAGCACTACTGCAAGGTCTCATCAGTCACCGGTGGCTTCAGGGCTACCAGCCGGAAACAACTGGAGAGCGAGGCGGCAGCCCCACCACTCCGGGCTCACATGGCACGGCTACAACTACAGGCACACGCCTGGATGGAAGCCTTCGGAGTCCAGGCGGAGATCCAGGAGGCCTGCGAGCGACTCAAGCGCCAACTTGCCCAGCGCCCGGGCCGACGCCGTCGAGCCTATATCTCACCTGGCCAAGCGCGGCACCGCTGGGCCAAATCAATTCTCTGGCCCCAGCGGGCACTGGAGTCCACCAAGGGCTGCCTCGGCCTGCCCCCGTGGGCCGACAGCCACCCCGCAGCCACCCCACCCCCGGGCACTCCCCCACGGACGGTTTGGCAAGCCCGCCTGCTGTCGGAACAATGGTGCTGGGAACGATGGCACGAGCTCCACCGGGGGCCCCAACCGCAAGTGCAACTGCTTGACCCAGACCCTGGAGGTGGTGATAATTGGAAGCCGGATAAGATGCCATACCGGGCAACTCTCCGGCTCCGAGCGGGCCTCTCCAAAGCGCAGAGCAGTATCTTAACGTAGATACGTACAGGTAAGGTCGGGCTGGCTGCCCTTCTTTGCAAGCGTCGAGTCCCCGGCTTTCCGACGCCTGCCTGCAGCTGTGGGGCACAGTGCGAGACTGCCAAGCACGTCATCCTAGACTGCCCACGGCTGCAGCGAGTACGCCGCAGTTTATACGCTGCGGCTGCTACTACTGACTATCAGGCGATGATATCGCGCCCGCGGCCCGCCGCCGCTCTCACCTCGTGGATCCTACGCCACGGTGTCCTTCCCCAGTTCTCCTGGGCTCAGGAGCAGCTGGAGACTGGCTACTAGCCAGTCACCCCCCCCCCCCCCCCCCCCCCCCCCCCATGTTCCACAGATTACTCGATAGGATAGCACTGCCTTAGGTGCTGCAGGGAGAGGTTTTTTACTCTTTGGAGTTTTCCTAGCTTAATTCTATAGTTGACCCGGCATAGCCTAGATGCACTAGAGCTAGAACGGTGTAGGAATTCAATCAATCAATCAACTGTAAGGTCTCAATTAGAAGTCACCTCCTGACAGTGCTTCTCAGACGTGTGCTGAAATGTCCTTAAGAAAGCACTCATGACATATCACCAACAGGTGATCTCTCAAACGAGACATCAAAAGTCGTAAGGCTTGATCATCCCACTTCAGTCTCAAGACAATGATTGATGATTCAGTGCGCAGGGTTCTCATCACAGACATCTAGGCACACCAGGGTGCAGGCTCCCAGGCAAACATGAAACGCAAGAGCCAGAAGGTTATGCTAAAGAAGCCGCGAATACTCTAGTACGTACGGAAGTATGTTCACGGTAATGCGCAGCTATGACGTGCAGTCGCTTTTCCTTTAGAGAATGATGCGGCCCATGATCCGCGAAGCGGCTGTCCCTGGCTTGAAGGCGGTGGGTGTATTGCTAAAGGGTACTGTCTGAAACCCTGGGCTTGCCACCATGCATTGGCAAGATACTGGTAAGGTACGGTAAGGTATGGTAAGGTAGACATGGGTGTCTTATAGGAGACGTTCTGTCACTGGTCCATGCAACGAAGGAGAAAGGGGGGAGGATGAAGAGCACGAGGAGGATGATGGTATAATGTGCTTCGGGAGCTTCTAGTGAAACCCATGGCGACGGATAGCGGCTCTCGGATCCGATATAAAGCCTGCGGGCAAACTTCCGTAGAGCAGAAGCAACCGCTTCAAACGCGACGGATATACCGTAGACGATCTGCGCGCCGTGAAACGAGGGTGTCAGGCCCACCTCGGGTGCTGCCGCTGCTGCTGCTGCTGCTGCTGCTGCTGCTGCTGCTGCTGATGATGATGATGACGATGATAATCTCCATTGTAGCCTCCCACGCTTCACTTTCTCACCCGCCGGGCGTGCTTGACCAAATTCTCGATGACGCCCTCAAAGGCCTTCTTGTCGCCCAGGGCGTCGTCTCGCCGGCCGAGCCAGAAGTTCAACGCCTCCCGCGACTGCGTAGTCAACGTCTCGAGCTGCTGCACGTGCTCTCGTAGTTCCTCGTCCGTGAGGTTGTTCAAGGCGGCCTCGGTGGCGCCGCTGACCCGTGTCGCGGCGGCCAGGTCGAAGCTCGGAGCGAGGGACGATCCTTTGGACCTGGCGCCGCCCGTCGTGCGCTGGGCCGAGCCGGACGGTTGTCCCTGACTTCGACCGTCTCCGGCCTGTTGACCGGCGGCCGTGCCGGTGGCGGACTCGGGCCGACGGTCCGGCGCGTGAGGGGAAGGTAGGACGAGCTTCTTCTGTTTCGACGACGGGAGGATCTCGTCGAGGTCGACGGGCACGCCCAGGGACACCAGGAAGAGTCGTCGAGTGCGTGACCTGACCCAGTTCGGTGGTGGCAGCGGCGGCGCCGTCACCAATTGGGTCCAAAGTGACAAGCTATGGGAGAGAGAGAGGGCATTGGCTCCGTTCGACACCCCATGTGACGAGGGTGCTCATACCTTCTTTCGGTGACGAAGAGTGAATCGTCCGCGGTGGCGGCGGGTCGTACGGGCGGCTTGGTCTCGACCCTGGCGGGAAACATCTCATCCATGACCAGTCGAGTCGCGTCAAAGACCGCGTCAGGGCTATCTAGAGCATCGGAATCCAGTGGCGGCTATGCATACGACTTCCGTAAGAACGTATTGGCTGAACCAGGATCGTGTCGGAGGCGCCCCGTAGACGGCAGGAGAGTGGAACGTGCATGGCATTTCGAATAGATATCTGGACGCACTTACAACAACGGAAACTGCAGAAGATAAGGTAGAGGAAGTAGAAACGGTCTGCTCAACATGAGGTGCGTCGGTCGCCGTGAAGCCATCGTCAAAGTCTCCAAAGTCGTCATCATCATGCCCTCCTTCCTCGACATCACCAAGATCGGCTCCCGAACCCTTGGCGTGGTCCGAGCCGTCTTGCTCGCCATCTTGTCCCTCGTCTGCTCTCTGCTCGTCTCCCCATACGTTGTCGTCGCCCCACTCGGCAGCTGCGTTGATCGTGGGCGGATGCGTCCATGTGCCTTCCGATGCTGCTGAGGGGCACCATTACCGCTATGTTTCACTCGGCGCTGTCGATGCCAGAGATGTCGGTGATCCTCATTCGCCAACTGCCACGCATTGGGGGGGAAAGGGCGCGGCAGGGTGAAGATGCTGCGTAGAGCGCTTACGTACCTGGAGCCTTGTCCTCCTCCACCACATCCGGCTCGGCATCTTGCTTGTGTTTCCCATGCGCCTTCGTCCCCGGCACGTCGGCAGGGGCTGGCGAGTGGTCGGCCTTGGTCAGCTTCGTGATGGGCACCGGAACGTTCTCAGATGCGCTGTCGCTGGAGGCTCTTGTCGCCCCTGCCTCATCGTCTCTCGCCATGACCACGTCGGGCTCCGCATCCGCCTGTCGAATGTTGTACGCCACAGTACCCGGCACCTCGCCGTAGCTCGGCGTGAAGGGATCAACTTTCTCGACCACTGTGAGAGGAATCTCTGGCGCACCCGATCGGCCTCCAGACGGAGCATCTTTGCTGGTTGAGGGAAACTCCGAATCGAAGCCGTATCGTCCGCCATGATGATGCCCGCCCTCCGAGGCATCGGAGAAGTGATCGTCTTCGTTCTCGGAAGAGTCTTGCCAGCATCAGCGTTGCCGTCAGTCATAGCACTGGTGGTCTCTTGATTGTGTCACCGACCAAGCTCATGGGCTCCTGGATCCTCCGCCGTCTCTTTCGGGGGCTGTAGCTCCGCAGATGACTTTTTTGAACGTGGAATATGAGACGTAGAATCTGGCATGATCGTTGATTGCGATGAGTCCGAGCTCCAGCTTCTTGCTGCTATGGGTTACTACCTGTTGGAGAAGATTGGATGGGTTGGCAGAGTTGGGGAGTGTCGATCTTACGCATGAGGTTGGCCCCAGAAACCCGAGCGAACTGGAGCGGGCGATACTCGACGTCATACTCTAGGATAACCTTTGTACTGCCCCAAGTTCTTTACAAAAGTAACGAGGTTATGTACTGTATGTACCCGCTGCACCACTGTGCTAAGACATTCCTATGGCCCCCTACATGCCCCCCTAGTATGTGTGCCTTGGCTAGGATGCCGTGAATGCCTCAGGCTACAACAATCGTGCTATATACGGGAGTACCTCGTAGGTATGGACGTTCCGTACGTTTTACTTGTAGGCGACTCTTATAATGTTAGTGCGTGACTTTTTTCAAGCCGCATTGTAGGCTGCAGTAAGCAAAAGTCTTTCGTCACATGTGTGCAATAGCCTCTTCACCAAATATTAGATTGATTGATTGATTGATTGAATTCCTACGCTGTTCTAGCGCTAGTGTATCTAGGCTATGCCGGGTCAGCTATAGAATTAGGCTAGGAAAACTCCAAAGAGTGAAAAACCTCTCCCTGCAGCACCTAAGGCAGTGCTATCCTATCAAGTAATCTGTGGAACATGGGGGGGTGGGGGGGGGGGGGGGGGGGGTGACTGGCTAGTAGCCAGTCTCCAGCTGCTCCTGAGCCCAGGAGAACTGGGGAAGGACACCGTGGTGTAGGATCCACAAGGTGAGGGTGGTGGTGGGCCGCAGGCACGATATCATCACCTGATAGTCAGTAGTAGCAGCTGCAGTGTATAAGCTGCAGTGTATACAGTAAGCTGCAGTGTACTTGCTGCAGCTGTGGGCAGTCTAGGATGACATGCTTGGCTGTCTCCCACTGTGCCCCACAGCTGCAGGCAGGTGTCGGAAAGCCAGGGACTTGACACTTGCAAAGAAAGGCAGCTAGCCCGACCTTACCTGTACGTATCTGTGTTAAGATACTGCTCTGCACTTTGGAGAGACTGGCTTGAAGCTGGAGAGTCACCTGGTATAGCATCTTATCCAGCTTCCAATTATCACCACCTCCAGGGTCTGGGTTGAGCAGTTGCACTTGTGGTTGGGCCCTCTTGTGGAGCTTGTGCCATTGTTCCCAGCACTATTGTTCTGCCAGCAGACAGGCTTGCCAAACTGTCTGTGGGGGAGTGCCCAGGGGTGGGGTGGCTGCAGGGTGGCTGTCGGCCCATGGGGGCAGGCTGATGCAGCCCTTGGTGGACTCCAGTGCCTGCTGGGGCCAGAGAATTGATTTGGCCCAGTGGTGTCATGCTTGACCAGGTGAGATGTAGGCTTGATGGTGTTGGCTGTTGCGGTCCGTACCGTACCGTCCTATCCGAGTATAGGATTAGGGCGAGATGTGGAAGGCGGGTTGGTTCTCGCAGGAGAGGAGTGTCAAGGAGCGTGAAGGGGTTTGGTGGAACGTGGTGGTGATGACACCTGATCAGTGGCTTTGTACAAGATTGTATTGAAGTAGATCTAGTTGTCTGGATCACAACATGAGTTGAAGACAATCATTCTATAAGGGAACTATCGCCGGACTATATAGTGCTGGTCTGTCGAGACAATCAAGATTGTCTTGACAGTCTTGACGTCAAGACTGGTGAGATTGTCTCGACAGTCTTGCCATGTCATGCACGCTGCATCAAGACAGGTGAGATTGTCTTGATGCTTCATGCATCCTGCATCGAGACTGGTGAGATTGTCTTGATGCTTCATACATGCTGCGTCGAGCCACCTGTGTTTGTCTCAACAGTCACGTGACTCCCTGTTGGTTGGTCACTTGACTCCACGGTAGTCTCTTTCCTGGCCCAAGGCCTGATGCCTATAAATGAGTGGCTTCCCTTTCCAGGGATCGTAACACTGTGGTGTACATGCTCAAGGACCTGGCAGTTGCTCTCTGTGCTGCTGCCAACAACTAGAATGTTAACATCATCCACAAAGCTGATGGCTGACACCTTTCCAGTGTTGCGGTCTGTACCATGCTGTCCTAACCGAGTATAGGATTAAGGGTGAGATGCGGAAGGCAGGTTGGTTCTCGCAGGAGAGAAGTGTCAAGGAGCGCGAAGGGGTTTGGTGGAACGTGGTGGTGGTGACACCTGATCAATGGCTTCGTACAAAAGGATTGTATTGAAGTAGATCTAGTTGTCTGGATCACAACATGAGTTGAAGACAATTGTTCCATAAGGGAACTATCGCCAGACTATATAGTGCTGGCCTGTCAAGACAATCAAGATTGTCTCAACAGTCTCAACGTCAAGACAGGTGAGATTGTCTTGACAGTCATGCACGCTGTGTCAAGACAGGTGAGATTGTCTCGACAGTCCCACCATGTTATGCACCCTGTGTCGAGACTGGTGAGATTGTCTTGACACGTCATGCATACTGTGTCAAGACAGGTAAGATTATCTTGATGCTTCCTGCACCCTGCTGTTAAGGCCTAGGCCGGAACAGCCCAGGTAAGCGAGGGAGGAGTGTTAGTCATACAGAACAACATCCGACTGATCCGGTGGACGAGCAAGAGCTAAGCGAGGAGCTCGTCCGGTGGACGAGCAGGAGCTAAGCGAGGAGCTCGTCCGGTGGACGAGCAGGAGCTAAGCGAGGAGCTCGTCCACGCAAAAGGATGATACCCCTCGAGGAGACCCCCCCCCTTGGGGCATCTGTATAAAGACTCCCCAAAGAGCCCGGAGGGATTAGCTCTCTAGGCTGAACAAACAATACAAACCCATCGTACTGAGACAATAGCACAGGAGAGTTACCCCACCTGTCTATTCCTCTACCGAGTCCCTGTCTAGAATCCACCCTACGAAGCAACAGACCGTACTGGTTTCTGTGTGAACCCGGCCCGGCCTTTAACAGTTTCAGCCTCACACACATAGGACACTGACTTGATACGATGGTGGATCCACGAAGCCCTACCCCTTCTCAGGCAGCCCAAGCCCAGGCTGCTCAGGCAGCTCAGGCCCAGGCTGTCCAGGCGGCACCTATTGTTAACCTACCCCCGAAGCCCTTGAAGGTAGGTGCCCTGAAGAGGTACGATGGATCCAGGGGAGGACTGGAGTTGTTCTTCTCACAGCTGGAGCTCTACTATAGGTTCAACACAGCCCAGTTCCTGACAGACCAGGAGAAGGTGCTGTTTGCAGCCTCCTACCTGGAAGGACCAGCCTTCGCTTGGTTCAACATCTACTTAAGGGATTACCTAGACAATCAGGCAGATCCCAAGGAGCAAGAAGACAATACCCGACAGGTCATGGGAAGCTTGAAAACCTTTAAGACAGCTATGAGAAAGACGTTTGGGATCCTTGACAAGGAAAGGGATGCGGAACGAAAGCTCCAAGCACTGCGGCAAACTGGATCAGCATCGGAATTTGCGGCGAAGTTCCAACAACTAGCAGTGAGGACCCAGTGGGGGGACAGTGCACTAACAGCACTATTCTACCAAGGCCTCAAGGAACAAGTCAAGGATGACATCGCGCGAGGAGACTGACCAACCGAGCTCTACAAAATGATTGAGACTGCAGCTCGCATCAACGACCGACAGTTCGAGAGAGAGCTTGAGAAGCGAGGCAAGCAGACGAAACCATGGGTGAAGAAAAAGCCAACACCTGCCAAAGATAACTACGGCTTGGTACCCATGGAAATCGATGCGGCAGAACCACGAAAGAAGGAGACACAGAAGTGTTACAACTGTCAGAAAGTGGGCCATCTTGCGGTGAACTGCAGGAGCAAGAAGAAGAACAAGAAGGGCAAAGGGAAGCAGTTGAACGCCACGAGCGCCTGGAAAGGCAGGGAGACGGAGGAGCCCCAGAGAGCCCCCCAAGGCACACTGCCCCACAATCACCCTGAGGTGGCACTCCTCAGAGAGGAGGACGACCTCTGACAACACGCCGAAAAACTTGAGAACATGCTCCAAGAAACCTTGGACTGCTGTTAAAGGCCAGTCCATGTTCACACAGAATGTGGGTGGTCCTGTCTTCGACCGAGGAGGGCAGGGACTCAATAGATAAATAGCAAGTGGGGTAACTCTCTTGCTATTGTCGCTCGTGATGTGTGTTCAGCCTGGAGAGCTATTCTCTCCGGCTATCTGGGTTCTTATATACAGGAGCCTGAGGGGGGGGAGTCCTCCCGAGGGGTATCAGCTTTCTGCGTGGACGAGCTGGACAAGCTGGTTACACATCGTCCACCTCGTCCACCGGGTCAGGTGAACATTGTTCTGTGTACCTCTGTACACTCGCTTCAGTCGGCTCAGCTGTTCCGGCCTGGGCCTTAACACCATCCCCTCCCTCCAAAGGTTCTGTCCCCAGATCCTCTCACTTCTCTTACCATGACCCAGACATCTTGTGTTAATCGTCGTGGAGTCCTCAGTTCTTGTGTTGGCAAGATGGGCAAGGTATCCAAAGTTTCATGCAGCGCATGTTGTCATGACTGTGCCAAGTGTGTCGTCAGTTCAGAGTCCACATTTTGCGGTCGGTGCCTTGAGAAAGGTTGCTGTTGCGATCTCCATCTCGCGGAGTCGGAGTGGGAGAAGATGGAGCTTGAGCGCACTCAGCTTGAGGCTTAACTGAAGGAGATCAAGGAGCAGGAGTCTGTTCTCCTTCCTCGCAAACTTTGTCTCCGTCGTCAGTTGGGTGTGTTGTCCAAGAAGGAGGGTGAGGCCATCAAGCGTGAGCTTGCTGCGATCGAGGATCAGGAGGATCTCGAGCAGGAGGCTACGCGTGTGGAGTCCCCACCACCTTTGGAAGACTTCTTCTCTTCGGAGGCTTTGGCTTCTCTCGAGCCTTTGTCTCCATCGATCCTGGCTTCTGCGGGTTTTGTCGGTGGAAACTCCGCAGTTTCTCGTTCGTCGCAGGGCTGAAGTTCTCGGTGGGTTCCCACAAGTTCTCCTCATTATCATACCCTAACCACTTGACCAGGTATTCGATTTTCCGTCCGCTTCTCCGGCTGTCTAGGATCCTTTCGACATCGTACTCTTCTTTGTCGTCCTCGAAGTGCCATTCTGTTTTGATTGCTGCGTCGCTGGGTGCTGGCTCAAGCAGCAAGACGTGGAATACTCGGTGTATCCGTGCCTTTTTCAGCAGTCTCAGTCGGTAGTTGACTTCTCCAGTGCGCTTCTCAATCTCAAACAGTCCGATTCGTACATGATCCAGCTTTTTGCTTGGTCGCTTCGAGCGCAGGTTTTTTGTTGACAAATAGACCTTATCCCCCCTCTCCAGGGTTGGTCCCTTCAACCTTTTGCTGTTTAGGCGGTGGCTTGTTGTCTTTTGTGCGGATTCAATTGCAGTCTTCATTTCCTCATGCATAGCAGTGAGTTTTTCAACGTTCGTTGAAGTGCCACTTCCAGCCGCCATCGCTTCCCAGCGGGGGTTTCTGCCGTAGTTCGCAAAGAACGGCGTCATGCCCGTCACGCTGTGTTGCTGATCGTTGTACGCAAACTGAGCCATTGGTAGCAGTTCTACCCAATCGTCCTGTCGGTGGTTGACGTAGTGGCGTAGGTACTGTTCCATCGTCTGGTTTGTTCTCTCAGTTTGTCTGTCTGTTTGTGGATGGTAGGCAGTAGACATCCTTGTGTCTATCCCTAGCTGTCTTGTCCACGTGTTCCAGAATTTCAAGGTGAAGAGTTTGTCTTGATCCGAGATAATCTTCGTGGGTAGCCCTCGCTGGCTAACCAATTCTTTGAGCAGGACATTGGCGAGTTCGCTCGCTGTTCCTGTCTCTTGCCACAGGATCAGGTGAGTGTATTTGGTGAGTTTGTCAACAACCACCAAGATACTGTCATATTTCACCTTTGTTACCAGGTCCTCTGACCTCGGCAGCTTCACCACAAAATCCATTGTGATGGTATCCCAAGCCGCTTCTGGGAGGTCTATTTGTTGACTCTCTCCATAGGGTTTGTGGCGTGACGGTTTGTTTTTCGCACACTCTTTGCAGTTGCGAATAAATTCTGTCACTTTCCGCTTCATTCCGTTGAAGTGGTAACGTCTCCAGATCTTTTCCAGGGTCTTGTCTCGCCCAGGATGTCTGTGTAGAGGTCCATCGTGATGTTGTCAAATCATGTCCTCTTGTGCGCTCTCTGGCACTTCTTCCTTGTTCGTGGCCGCAACGTTGTGGCCTAGGGTCAGGAGTGCACCCATTTCTTCAGTTTTCGCTAACTGAGGTTGAGCATAGACCAGAGTTTGTCCTTTTGTCACCAGGATTGGGCGCTCCTCTGTCGTGTCGTCTGTCGTCATATCAGGCTGCCTGCTAAGCGTGTCCGCTCGTGTGTTTTCTGATCCTTTTCGATAGAAGATCTGGAAGTTGTATGAAGCTAAAAGCTCCGCCCATCGGACTTGTCGTCTGTTTAGCTTCTTCGTCGTCGTGAAGTAAGCCAAATTCTTGTGGTCTGAGTACACGTCCACTGTGTACTTTGCTCCTTCCAGGTAAGGTCTCCACTCCTGGAATGCGTCGACAATCGCTAACAACTCCTTGTCGTGGACATCGTACCTGAGTTCTGGGCCAGAGAACTTTCTTGATCGGTATGCGACAGGGTGTAGGTGGTTTTCGGTGTCTGGTTGACACAAGCAAGATCCAAGTGCTTGGTCCGAGGCATCTGTCTCCATGATGATCTGCTGTCCGGGATCAAATGATGCCAGTATGGGTGCGGAG
Organism: Lichina pygmaea; assembly: GCA_963422465.1. NCBI lineage: Eukaryota > Fungi > Ascomycota > Lichinomycetes > Lichinales > Lichinaceae > Lichina > Lichina pygmaea. Next base: position 871,745 of record OY730171.1, read on the forward strand.
GTGAACTTCTCTTTCAGCTCCTGGAACGCTCTCTCTTGGCTGTTCCCCTATGTGAAGGTTTCTTCCTTCTTTGTTAGTTCAGTCAAGGGTGCTGCTGTCCTTGAGTACTCCTTGATGAATTGTCGGTAGAAGTTCGCAAATCCCAGGAAGGATTGGACTTCTTTGAGGTTTTTGGGTGTTGGCCAGTCTTGTACTGCCGTGATCTTTGTATCGTCTATACGGATTCCTTCCGTCGTCAGGATCAACCCCAAATATTCCACTTCTTTCACGTGGAAGACACTCTTATCAAGGCGTAACCTCATTCCTGCTTCTTGGAGCGCATGTAGGATCTTCTTGACATGCTGTTTGTGCTCCTCCAGGGTTCCATTGGTGTAAACCAAGACATCATCGATATAAGCGGTAACAAATATATCCAGGTATTGTTGGAGGATGGCGTTAATGAGTGATTGGAACGTCGCCGGTGCATTCGTAAGGCTGAATGGCATAACAGTATACTCGTAATGCCCGTACCTTGTACGAAAGGCTGTCTTCCATTCTTCGCCATCTTTCATCCTAACCAGGTTGAAAGCGCCTCGGATGTCAAACTTGGTAAACCACTTGGCTCCTTGGATTCAGTCCTGGATTTCCGATATTAACAGTAGCGGGTAGCGATTCTTAATCGTGATCACATTAAGCTGCCGGTAGTCGACGCACAGTCGTAATTTGCCGTCCTTCTTTGGCACAAACAATATCGGGTATCCGGCCGGTGATGTTGAAGGTCTTATGAACCCTTTCGCTAGGTTCTCGTCCAGGTAATCTCTTAAGGCCTCAAGCTCCTTTGCTGATAGAGCGTAAATAGGGCTGTATGTGGGTTTCTTTCCGTCTTCCAGTGGAATTTTGTGATCCCACTCTTGGTGTTCTGGTAGCGTCGTGACCACTTCCTCACCAAACATCTCCTGGTAGTCTTTATACTCACTTGGCAGCTGCGGTGCCTGAGTCTCGCCCACGGCGTCATGCGTGGTGCAAAGTTGATGGTTTCAGGGCTTCATCCAAGCCACATAGGCTTGCCCTCACCGGTGGTGCTTCTTCCACCCTGCATATAAGATCTCTTTGATTCCCACTTTCTCTGGCTCTGCTCGAGTTGCCAGACTCCTCTTCGGAAAGACTAGGTGCCTTCTTTTCCAGTCGATCCTTGGGTTTTGACTTTCCAACCACGGAAGACCCAATATAACTTCATGTGGTATCTGGACCAAGTCGAATTCTTCTGATCCGATTGTTGTACTGTTGACACACAGTCGTAGGTTCTTGGTCTCCTTCGTCACTTGTCCTTGGTCATTGGAGAGTGGTGTCCTGTCCACTACCGTTAGTTGGTATGGATTCCTCTTTTCCTGAGTCGGGATCTTGTGCTTCCTGGCGAAACTTTCTGACATGAAGTTGCCAGTAGCTCCAGAGTCAATCATGGCGTTTGTCAGATGCCTGTTGACTCTCATCTTGATGCGAAAATGCGGACTGCAGGCTGTCGTGTCAAGACTCTGCTTGACCCCTTCTCTCTGGAGTGTTGTCTTGCCTGCTCTTCCGACTCCGGATTTGAAGAGCACTGCTAGTTTTTTGAACAACCAAGGCCCTGAACCTGGCGTTCTGCCACGTGTCTTTCGCATTTTTCGGTGAAGCATAGCTCCCATGCGTCTTCTCCGCAGTCATCGCATTCTTTCCCTTGCTGGCTTAGCTGGTGCTTGATGCTCCAGGCTTTCTTGTGGTATTCTGGGCCAGGGAAGTAGTGCCTTCTCCTTTTCTCTAGGAGATGTTCCTTGCAGTGGTGGTCCTCACATCCTTTCCAATAAGGATGTCCGCAGGCTGGTGTCGTAGCCTGGTGAAAGTCCACTTGCGCTGTGATGTCTCGGGGCTGTGAGATGCTGATGGTGTCATCCACCCATCACGTCACTCTTGCTTCACTGTCCTCTGACAAGGTTGCATCCTGTTGTCAGAGTAGTGGTGTCTCGGGAACTGGTGGCATGCCAGTTATGTCAATCTTGTAGTCTGTTGTGTTGAATTTGGAGATCAGGTCATCCTCCCAATGAACCTTATCAATCTGGTCTTGGATTGCGTGCAGGTCCTCCAGTGACCTCTGCAGATCGTTCTCCAGTCTTTCGATGTGCTGTCTGAGATTGTCCTCCTGTCTGAGGAGTGTTGCTTCTGACCGGTTCATGGGTAGCGTGCCTCTGGGAGCCCTCAGTGGCTCCTGAATGCCCTTGCCTTTCCAGGCACCAGTGGCATTCAACTGCTTACCCTTGCCTTCCTTCTTCTTCTTGCTTTGGCAGTTGGCTGCGAGGTGTCCTACCTTCTGGCAATTGTAACACTTCCGTGTTTCTTTCTTCTTTGTTGCCTGTGGTGTTGTTGCATCAATCTCCATGGGTGTCAAGCTGTACTTGTCTTGTGCTGGCACTGTCTTTTTGCCCCATGGCCTTGCATGCTTGCCTCACTTCTCAAGTTCTTGTTCGAACTGTCGGTCGTCGATGTGTACCGCTGTGTCAATCATATCCTCGAGGTCGGTGGGTCGGTCTCCTCGTGCGATGTCATCCTTGACTTATTCCTTGAGAGCTTGGTAGAATAGTGCTGTCAAGGCACTGTCTCCCCATTGTGTCCTCACTGACAACTGTTGGAACTTCGCCACAAAGTCTGATGCTGACCCTGTCTGCTGTAGTGCTTGGAGCTTTCGTTCCGCATCTTGTTCTTCATCAATAACCCCGAAGGTCTTCTTCATCTGGGTCTTGAAGGTAGAGAATCTCCCAATGATCTGCCGTGTCGTGGTCTCCATGCTAGAGGGATCTTCCTTGTTGTTGAGGAAGTCTTGTAGGTAGACATTGAACCAGGCAAATGTTGGTCCGTCCAGGTAGGAAGCTGCGAACAGCACCTTCTCCTGTTCTGTAGGGAATTGTGCGGCGTTGAATCTGTAGTAAAGCTCAAGCTGAGAGAAGAATAATTCCAATCCCCCTCGTGATCCATCGTACCTCTTCGGCGTACCTACCTTCAACGGCTTTGGAGGTAAGGTGAGGGTGGTAGGGACAGGTGGTTCCTGGGCTTGCGCCTGAGGCGCAGCCCGGGCTTGGCCTGCCTGCGAAGGGGTAGGGCTGCGTGGATCTGCCATCGTATTGAGCCGGTGTCCTATGTGTTAGAGGCTGAAACTGTTAAAGGCCAGTCCACGTTCACACAGAATGTGGGTGGTCCTGTCTTTGACCGAGGAGGGCAGGGACTCAATAGATGAATAGCAAGTGGGGTAACTCTCTTGCTATTGTCGCTCGTGATGTGCGTTCAGCCTGGAGAGCTATTCTCTCCGGCTATCTGGGTTCTTATATACAGGAGCCTGAGGGGGGGGGGTCCTCCCGAGGGGTATCAGCTTTCTGCGTGGACGAGCTGGACAAGCTGGTTACACATCGTCCACCTTGTCCACCGGGTCGGGTGAACATTGTTCCGTGTACCTCTGTACACTCGCTTCGGTCGGCTCAGCCGTTCCGGCCTGGGCCTTAACAACTGCCTTCACAAGGTCTGAAGGAAGGTCGACAGAATCCACTGGGAGGACGACCTGATCTCCGAGTTTGACACAACCGGCTATATGGAGGAACAGGTTGACGACGAGGAAGCCCAGCCACCACCAGTCCCCGACAAACCTGTCCTTCGATGACAGGACACAACCCTATCAGAAATAGGGGAGACGCAAGTGTCACGATGGGTTGACGATACCCTCAGCATCACACAGGTCAGAGACATTGCTGATGATTGCAACCAAGACCTGGGGGAACAATGCACCACCACACGATGCAAACAACACACAGTAGAGCGTCAGGCCCAGGGCCTAGGCAGCTCAAAAAACTAGCAGCACTCTTCAAAACCAGGGTCGGAAGAGCAGGCAAGACAACACCCCGGGAGGAAGAAGTCAAGCTGAGCCTTGACGCAACAGCCTGCAGCCCACACTTTCGCATCAAGATCAGAGTCAATGGGTGGTTGGCTAAGGCCATGATCAACTCTGGTGCGACTGGCAACTTCATGTCAGAAAGCTTTGCCAGAAGAAACAAGGTTCCAGTCCAAGGCAAGAAAGACCTCTACCAGTTGATGGTAGTGGACGGAACACCACTCTCCAAAGACAAGAGACAAGTGACAAAGAAGACCAAGAGTCTGAGACTGAGTGTCCATGGCACGACAATCAGAACAGAGGAATTCGACTTGGTCTGGATACCACACAAAGTTATATTGGGACTTCCGTGGTTGGAAAAACAAAACCCAAGGATTGACTGGAAAAGAAGGCAACTAGTCTTTCCGGACAGAACACTGGTCATGTCAGAACCAGGGGTGACGATTAAAGAAATCTCACTGACACGGTGGAAGAAATACCACCAGCGCAGGCAGGCCTGTGTGGCCTGGATGAAACCCCGAATACAACAACTTTGCACCACGCAAGACACTGTGGGCAAGACTCAGGCACCGCAGTTGCCAAGTGAGTATAAAGAATACCAGGAGATGTTCGAAGAAACAGTGATCATGACACTACCAGAACATCAGGAGTGGGACCACAAGATTCCACTGGAAGACAGAAAAAAACCCACATACAGCTCTATCTACACTCTGTCAGCAAAAGAGCTTGAGGCCCTGAGAGACTACCTGGACAAGAACCTAGTGAAAGAGTTCATAAGACCTTCAACATCACCAGCTGGATACCCGATATTGTTTGTGCCAAAGAAAGACAGCAAACTTCGACTGTGTGTTGATTATCAGTGGCTAAATGTGATTACAGTGAAAAACTGCTACCCACTGCCATTGATATCAGAAATCCAAGACCAGATCCAAGGAGCCAAATAGTTTACCAAGTTCAATATTCGAGGCGCTTTCAACCTGGTTAGGATGAAAGACAGCGAAGAATGGAAGACAGCTTTTCGTACAAGGTACAGGCACTACAAGTATACTGTGATGCCATTCAGCCTTACGAATACACCGGCGACATTCCAATCACTTATTAACACTGTCCTCCGACAATACCTGGACATATTTGTCACCGCTTATATTGACGATGTCTTGGTATACACCAATGGAACCTTGGAGGAGCATAAACAGCATGTCAAGAAGATCCTACATGCACTCCAGAAAGCAGGAATGAGGTTACGCCTGGATAAGAGCGTTTTCCACACAAAAGAAGTGGAATATTTGGGGTTGATCCTGACAACAGAAGGATGTTACGACCCAGGGATGGGAGCCACTCATTTATAGGCAATCAGGCCGCAGGCCAGGCAAGAGGACACCATGGAAGTCAAGTGACCAACCAACAAGGGGTCACGTGACTGTCAAGACACACACAGGAGTCTTGACGCATGATGCATGAAGCATCAAGACAATCTCACCAGTCTCGACGCATGATGCATGAAGCATCAAGACAATCTCACCAGTCTCGACGCATGATGCATGAAGCATTGAGACAATCTCACCAGTCTCGACGCAGGGTGCATAACATGGTGGGACTGTCAAGACAATCTCACCTGTCTTGACGTCGAGACTGTCAAGACAATCTTGATTGTCTTGACAGGCCAGCACTATATAGTCCGGCGATAGTTCCCTTATGGAATGATCGTCTTCAACTCATGTTGTGATCCAGACAACTAGATCTACTTCAATACAATCCTTTGTACAAAGCCATTGATCAGGTGTCACCACCACCACGTTCCACCAAACCCCTTCGTGCTCCTTGACACTCCTCTCCTGCGAGAACCAACCCACCTTCCACCTCTCGCCCTAATCCTATACTCAGATAGGACAGTACGGTACAGACCGCAACACTTTGAAGACCCTCAAGGATGAGTACCTCAGGAGCAACCAACCCCAACTTCCCAGATAGAAAGATTAGTGTTGCCAAGCCAGACCTGTTCTACGGTGAAAGAAACAAGGTCGACGACTGGCTCATGCAACTCCAAGTCTACTTTCAATTCCAACCAGAGATGAAGCTGCCTAAGGAAAAGTGGCCCCTCTTTGCAACCACTTACATGAGAGGCAATGCTTATCGATGGATCAAACCCTACGTCAACAAACACCTCTCAGGAAACAGAGACCACGACGGCACAACAGAATGGATGACAAAATGGACGTGATTCAAGGATGAGATCAAAAGGATCCTTGGACTATCTAACAAAGATAAAGTGGCTATACGAATGATCCAGCACATCAAACAACGACGCTCAGCCGCAGAGTACACCACGCAGTTCAAACAATACTCAGTACTGACTGACTGGGACAACGACACCCTGATGGTCATGTACCGACGTGGACTCAAGGAAAACGTGAAGGATGAAATCACCTTTGACAGACGAGCAGTCGACACACTGGACGAACTCATCGCACAAGCAATCGACATTGATGACAAACTATTCGAGCGAGTGATGGAGAAACGCCACGACAGAGGATACAGCTACCCTGCATGGCATGTGAGCAACCACTACAAGCCGCCTAACAAGGCACTGCCACATGATCCATATGGCTATGCACCCATGGAACTGGATGCAGTCCACCACAAGGGAAGGTTCACGAAGGGAAGGAACAACAAAAAGGGGAAAGCACTGAAGTGCTATGCCTGTGGCAAGCTAGGCCACATGGCGAAAGACTGTCGTTCAAAGAACAAGGTGCACCGACAGCAACTTAATACACTCGACGGAGACTGGAATGTCATCGAGCCAGAGGACCCACCAGGAGAGGCTCAGCTATCCCTCAAACAATAGGACGACTACAATCAGATATTGGAAGCAGCCCACCAACTGGCAACATCAGGAGGCAAGGACCTACCAGAACTAACAGGTCAGGACAAGGGACAGGAGCCCTTAACCACCTCTGATGGGGACTGAGACGAACCCATGTCTATCAAAGAAGAAATACCACGAGGAAGCTATGCTTACAGCATGGACCCACAAAATCTACAGCACGGCGAACTACAGTGGAGGTTTTGCACGAAGCACTACTGCACCTACCACGAACAACTACGAAGGTACAGAGGACATTCACCCTACCACGCCACCTGCCACAAACATTGAGTCAATTGCGAGAAGGATACGTGTGAAATCCACCTTTGGGACAAACGCCAACACACCGCATTCCCCGGGCACACACATGATTGGCACGAACGCCTCATGTTCCTACAGCAAGGCAACAACTACAACTGCTACGTCAACAATTGGCAGTACTGCCTCAAGCCTGGATGTGACAAGCATCAGCAAGACAAATTCATGAACGGATTCCTCAGAACTGATGGGAATAGCTGGACCCATTGCCCAGTCAGTGGTAAGACACTTCGATCGGGAAAAGACTGAACTCCCTTGTCAAGGGGTGACATCAGGAGCTCAACAACATGACCCCTAGCAACGCAAAGCACCTGCGATTGCCTGTGTCACTATACGCCAACACGCCGATACAGACATACGCACTTGTTGACTCTGGAGCCAGTGGGAACTACATTTCAAGACAACTTTACGATACCCTCGGCACTGGAAGGAGACGCAAGCAGCAGCCCTATCAGCTCGCGATGGCAAATAGACAGACAGAGCTAGTCTGCCATGAGACGCAGCCAATGGAAATAGTTACCGGACACCATGCTGAAAGGATCCACCTTGATATTGTCAAGTTAGCCACTCAGGATATCTATTTGGGGATGCCTTGGCTAAAGAAGCACAACCCAGTTGTTAACTGGAAGACAGGAGTACTCACGTTTAGGAACTGCACTAACAACACAGCTCAGACCTGTTACCAGCCGCAGAAGGCGTGGACAGATGAGGGAAGGAGTCCTCAGTGGAACCTCACCGACAGAAAGGACAACTCTCAAAAGAAGAGGTCTGCCTTGACAGGCACACCCCGGAACCAGGTGGCCAAACAGTCAGAGATGAAGAGAGAGGAAGTTGTTAACCCTCTGGAGATCCCTGAAGAGTACCGACCTGGGTATGATAACCTCTTTCAGGAAGAGACAACAACAGCAGTGTTGCCTAAGCACCAACCTTGGGATTATGAGATCAAGTTGCAACCAGGGACAGAGCCAGGATTTGGACCAATTTACCAGTTATCAGAGAAAGAGCTCCAAGTACTTCGCGAGTACCTGGAGGAAAACCTGAAAAAGGGTTTCATTCAAGAATCTCAATCGCCAGCAGGATACCCGATACTATTTGCACCAAAGAAAGACGGAAGTCTTCGACTTTGTGTGGACTACAGGAAACTCAATGACATTACCATCAAGAACTGATATCTGTTGCCAAATGCAAACAAATTGCGAGACAGGATCAGCCAAGCTACAATCTTTACCAAGCTGGACTTGAAAGGAGCATACAACCTGATACGCATGAAAGAAGGAGAAGAATGGAAGACAGCCTTCAGAACCCAATACAGACACTACGAGTATCTGGTTATGCTATTCGGACTCACAAACGCACCAGCAACATGTCAAGCATTAATCAACAACATCATCAGAGCACACCTGGACCAAACAGCTATCATCTACCTGGACAACATTCTTGTCTACTTGAACACACAACAAGAACATACCAAACATGTGAAGGATGTTCTACGATGCCTACAAGAGGCAGGGCTCAAGCTCAACCCGAAGAAATGCAAGTTCAACAAACCGGAAGTTGAATTCCTCAGATACATCATAGGGATTGAAGGGATCAAGATTGACCCTGAGAAAATCAAAGTGATTCAGCAATGGCCAACACTGACATCAGTTAAGGAAGTACAAGCCTTCCTGGGATTTGCCAACTTCAACCGACAGTTCATCAAGAACTACTCACAGATGGCAACTCCACTGACAGAACTCACAAAGAAGGACATGGAGTACCAGTGGACGGAGAGATAACAAAAAGCATTCCAACAGCTCAAGGACACTTGCGCCAAGGAACCAGTTCTCCTCAACTTCAAGACAGGCCAGCCGACACGAATCAAGACAGACACTTCAGATCAAGCAGTGGGAGCATGTCTATGCCAACAGGCAGACGGCAAGTGGCACCCAGTTGCCTACTACTCACGAAAAATAACACAAGCGGAACAAAACTATGATATCCACGATAAAGAGCTACTGGCAGTTGTCAACGCACTTGAACACTGGAGAGTGTACGCGGAAAGCAGTTCTGAACTCACCATTCTCACAGACCACAAGAATCTGACAACATTCACAACAACCAAGAAGCTGAACAGATGGCAAGTCAGATGGGCTGAACTCCTAGAGCAACACAAGTTCAAGATCTTGTACACCCCTGGACAAGACAATAGGAGAGCAGACACACTAAGCCGACGAAAAGACCACATGGAAGATGATGAACACCAAGGAACAATCTTACAGCAGGACCAGCAAGGAAACCTGGTGCCCCAGCCACAGATCAACAAGCTCACAGCAGAAGACACTGAAGAACTAATAAGGAACTACCATGATAACCCAGCACACGGTCACCCAGGAATCTCCAAGACCACAGACCTTATCCAACGGGCAGGGAACAATATCATTAACCTCCGACAACATGTCACAAACTACATCAGCAAGTGTCTACTATACCAGAAAAACAAACATGGAAGACATAAGCCATACAGAGAAGGACACCTGAACACAATACCGAAAGGCCCGTGGGAAGACATGTCAATGGACTTCATCACAAAGCTACCCAAGTCCAAAGACCCAGTCACAGGAATCACCTACAACTTGATTATGGTGATAGTGGACAGATTCACAAAATATCTAATAGTGGTACCATTCAAGGAAACCCACACAGCAGAACAGTTGGGACACCTTTTACTGGACAGATTGGTCAGAGACCACGGAGTTCTGATCACGATCATTACAGACAGAGACAAACTCTTCACATCCAACTACTGGAAGACAATCAGTGCAGCCATGGGAACAAAACCCAAAATGTCTACAGCCTATCACCCACGAACTGATGGCCAGACAGAGTGAGTGAACCAAGTCCTGGAGACTTACTTACGGCATTACATCAACAAGACCCACAGCAATTGGGTACAGTTATTACCGGTGGCACAGCTGGCAATCAACCAGCACAGATCAGACTCAACAAAGGAATCACTATTTTTTGCCAATTTTGGACAACATGTGAACATCGGAATGCCAAGCAGAGCTTCACCAAACACAGAGAAAGCACTCCAACATGACAAGCTCCTACGACAAACACACACGATGATGAGGCACTACCTTCAAGAGACCTCAGAAAGAATGCAACGCCAAATGGACAAGAAATTGAAAATGGCACCTCAGCTAAAGAAGGGGGATAAAGTCTACCTCCTCACAAGAAATTGGAAAACAAAGAAACCAAGAACAAAGAAACTGGACCATGTCAAGGTCGGACCATTTTCAGTCGAAGAAAAAACTGGACCAGTCAACATCAGACTGCGACTACCGAGAGACGCTCAGGTACACCCAAACTTTCACATCTCAATGATCAAATTAGCTGACCAGAGCACACCCTTGCAGGAAACATTTCATTACCAACCAGAGGAAGAACAGGAATTCAAGGCTGAACAGATCCTGAAGAGAAAAAGTCAGCGATACCTTGTCAAGTGGAAAGACTACCCAGACTCGGAAAATACCTGGGAGCCACTCAGGAACCTCGCGAACTGCCAGCTCCTCCTGCAGCAGTTCCGGCAGGAGCAGGACTGAACAGCTCAGCCTGCAGCACGGACGCATCAATGACTGTCGCCGACAAGTCTTCACCATCCACCTCCATTTCAGCAACAAGGCACTGGAGCTTCTTCCTTGCTTGACCCTCAGCACCCTCAAGAACCTTTCGCTTTCGGGACACACAAGCCTGCAGCTCGGCAAGCTGCTTGACAAGAGCATCCCGCTTGGCCTCATCAACAGCCAAATCCTCGCGAAGGTTATCCCGAGTCATGTTCAGCGACTCCCAAGAAAGTGACACACAGGACTTTCCCCGACAAGTGCACTCAGCGCACTTCAACTTATCGTTGTCGTCAGACATTCGGAAGCAGGGCTTGTGGTTCAAAACACAGAAGTCACACAGAGCAAGTGACACGAAGTTATGATCACAGATCTGGGCTGCCAGTTGGTTTCGGTAAGCAGAGGCATGTGATTTTGCAGACATACTCAAGAATTCATCAGGATGATGAATGAAGGAGAGGAGGGTAGTGTTACGACCCAGGGATGGGAGCCACTCATTTATAGGCAATCAGGCCGTGGGCCAGGCAAGAGGACACCATGGAAGTCAAGTGACCAACCAACAAGGGGTCACGTGACTGTCAAGACACACACGGGAGTCTTGACGCATGATGCATGAAGCATCAAGACAATCTCACCAGTCTTGACGCATGATGCATGAAGCATCAAGACAATCTCACCAGTCTCGACACATGATGCATGAAGCATCAAGACAATCTCACCAGTCTTGACGCAGGGTGCATAACATGGTGGGACTGTCAAGACAATCTCACCTGTCTTGACGTCAAGACTGTCAAGACAATCTTGATTGTCTTGACAGGCCAGCACTATATAGTCCGGTGATAGTTCCCTTATGGAACAATCGTCTTCAACTCATGTTGTGATCCAGACAACTAGATCTACTTCAATACAATCCTTTGTACGAAGCCATTGATCAGGTGTCACCACCACCACGTTCCACCAAACCCCTTCGCACTCCTTGACACTCCTCTCCTGCGAGAACCAACCCGCCTTCCACTTCTCGCCCTAATCCTATACTCAGATAGGACAGTACGGTACAGACCGCAACAAAGGAATCCGAATGGACAACACAAAGACAGCAGCAGTACAAGACTGGCCAACACTCAAAAACCTCAAAGAAGTACAATCCTTCCTAGGATTTGCAAACTTCTACCGACAATTCATCAAGGACTACTCAAGAACAGCAGCAGCCTTGACAGAGTTAACCAGAAAGAACAAATCTTTCAGGTGGGGGGAGAGCCAGCGAGCGGCCTTCCAGGAGTTGAAGGATAAATTCATCTCCACACCTATTTTGGCATCATTTGATCCTGAGAAGAGGATTATTCTGGAAACTGATGCCTCAGACCAAGCATTGGAATCCTGCTTGTGTCAACCAGACGCCGACAACCGCTTACACCCTGTCGCGTACTGATTGAGAAAGTTCTCTGGCCCAGAACTGAGGTACGATGTTCACAACAAAGAGTTGTTAGCAATCGTCGACACATTCCAAGAATGGAGGCCTTACTTGGAGGGGGCAAAATACACAGTAGACATGTACTCGGACCACAAGAACTTAGCTTACTTCACAACAACAAAGAAGCTAAACTGACGACAAGTTCGATGGGCAGAGTTGTTAGCATCATACAACTTCCAAATCCTCTACCAGAAGGGCACTGAAAATGCTCGAGCGGACACTCTCAGCAGGCGACCAGACCTGATGGATGAGAAAACAACAGAGGAACACCCAATCCTAGTGACAAAAGGACAAACCCTGGTCTATGCCCAACCCCAACTGGCAACAACAGAAACAAAGAGTCCACTCCTTACCCTTGGCCACAAGACAGCAAACAAAAAGGAAATCGTGCCAGACAGAGCACAAGAGGAGGTGATCTGGAGGCACCATGACAGGCCTTTGCACAGACACCCCGGGTGAGATAAAACCTTGGAGAAAATCCAAAGGAACTACCACTTCGACAGAATGAAGCGCAAGGTGACAGAGTTTATCCGCAACTGCGAACAGTGCGCGAAGAACAAACCATCAAGGCATAAGCCCTACAGGCAGGCACAGCAAATAGACCTACCCGAGGCACTATAGGAAACTATCACAATGGATTTTGTGGTCAAGTTGCCAAAGTCAACAGACCCAGCAACAAAGGTAGTATACAATAGCATTTTGGTGGTTGTTGACAAGCTCACCAAATACGCCCACCTGGTCCCATGGAAAGAGTCAGGAACTGCAAACAAACTTGCGAGTGTCCTACTCAAAGAGCTGGTAAGCCACTGAGGGCTACCAAAGACAATTATCTTGGATCAAGACAAACTCTTCACCTTGAAATTCTGGAACACGTGGACAAGGCAACTTGGCATTGATACAAGGATGTCAACAGCCTACCACCCACAAACTGACAGACAAACTGAGCGGACAAACCAGATAATAGAGCAGTATCTACAACACTACGTCAACCACCAGCAGGACAACTGGGTGGAACTGCTACCAATAGCCCAGTTTGTGTACAACAACCAGCAACATAGCGTGACAGGGACAACACTGTTTTTTGTGAACTACGGAAGAAACCCCCGATAGCAGGCAACAGCAGGAGGCAATGTTGTTGATGTTAGCAAACTCGCTGCTATGCACGAGATGATGAAAACAATAATCGACCGTGCCCAGAACACCACCACCCGCTGATTACACGACAAAAGGTTGAAGGGACCAACCCTGGAAAGAGGGGATAAGGTCTACCTATCAACAAAAAACCTGCGCTCAAAGCGACTGAGCAAAAAGCTGGACCACGTACGAATCAGACTATTCAAAATCAAGAAGTGCACTGGGAAAGTCAACTATCAACTGAGACTGCCACGAAAAGCAAGGATACACCGAGTATTCCACATCTTGCTGCTCGAACCAGCACCCAGCGACACAGAGATCAAGACAGAATGGAACTTCAAGGACAATGAAGAAGAGTACGATGTTGAAAGGATCCTGGATAGTCGAAGAAACAGACAGAAAACTGAGTACCTGGTGAAGTGGTTAGGATTTGACAAAGAGGAGAATTTGTGGGAACCAACCAAAAACTTCAGCTCTGCGATGAACCAGAAGCTGGTGGATTACCACTGAGCAAACCCGCAGCAACCAGGTCTGACGGAGACAACAGCTTGAGAGAAGCCAAAGTCTCCGAAGAGAAGATGTCCTCAAAGGACAGTGGAGCAGCAGTCTGACAGGCCTCCTGTTTGCGGATAACGCGGAGGGCCTCTTGTTCTTGAGTATCAAGGGACTCTTGATCCTTGATGGCTGACAGCTCACAACAGATGGCATCAGCCTCCTTCTGTGAGAGATGACCCAGCTGCCGGTGGAGGCAGATCTGCCAGGGAAGCAACTTTGACAATTGGTCATCAGTCTCCTGCAGCTGAGCCTTGAGCTGCTCACGCTCAAGTTCCATCTTCTTCCATTCTGATTCTGAGAGATGAAGGTCGCAGCGACAACCCTTCTCGATGCACTGACAACAAAAAGATGATGCAGAACTCACGACACACTTGGCGTGGTCGCGACAACAAGCACCGCATGTGATTTTTGATTCCTTGCCTATTTTGCCAACACGACAAGAGAGAAAACCACGACGACAAGTTCAAGTTGTCTGGCTTTGGTTCATGACAAAAGAGGAGCAGGAACAAAAAGGATCTGGGGACAGAACCCTTGGAGAGAGGGGATAGTGTTAAGGCCTAGGCCGGAACAGCCCAGGTAAGTGAGGGAGGAGTGTTAGTCATACAGAACAACATCTGACTGATCTGGTGGACGAGCAAGAGCTAAGTGAGGAGCTCATCCGGTGGACAAGCAGGAGCTAAGCGAGGAGCTTGTCCGGTGGACAAGCAGGAGCTAAGCGAGGAGCTCATCCGGTGGACGAGCAGGAGCTAAGCGAGGAGCTCGTCCGGTGGATGAGCAGGAGCTAAGCGAGGAGCTCATCCACGCAAAAGAATGATACCCCTCAAGGAGACTCCCCCCCTTGGGGCATCTGTATAAAGACCCCCCAAAGGGCCCGGAGGGATTAGCTCTCTAGGCTGAACAAACAATACAAACCCATCGTACTGAGACAATAGCACAGGAGAGTTACCCCACCTGTCTATTCCTCTACCGAGTCCCTGTCTAGAATCCACTCTACAAAGCAACAGACTGTACTGGTTTCTGTGTGAACCCGGCCCGGCCTTTAACACCTGCATCAAGACTGGTGAGATTGTCTTGATACTTCATGCATGCTGCGTCAAGCCACCTGTGTGTCTTGACAGTCACGTGACCCCTTGTCAGTTTGGTCACTTGACTTTTCTATAGTGTCCTCTTGCCTGGCCTGTGGCCTGTCTGCTTATAAATAAGTGGCTCCTATCCCAGGGATTGTAACACTATCCTCCTCTCTTTCATTCATCATCCTGATGAATTCTTGAGTATGTCTGCGAGATCACGTGCCTCTGCTTACCGAAGACAACTGGCAGCCCAGATCTGTGATCATAACTTTGTGTCACTTGCTCTGTGTGACTTCTGTGTTTTGAACCACAAGCCCTGTTTCCAAATGTCTGACAACAACAATAAGTTGAAGTGCGCTGAATGCACTTATTGTGGGAAGTCCTGTGTGTCACTTTCTTGGGAGTTGTTGAACATAACCTGAGATAATCTCTGCGAGGATGTGGCCACTGAAGAGGCAACATGTGACACACTCTTCGAACAGCTTGCTGCAGTGCAAGTTCATCTGTCTTGGAAGTGAAAGGTGTTGGAGAGTGCTGAGAGTCAAGCAAAGAAGAAGCTCCAGTGCCTTGTTGCTGAAATGGAGGCAGATAGTGAAGACTTGTCAGTGACAGTCATTGACACATCTGCGCTGCAGGCCAAGCTGTTCAGTCCTGCTTCTGCCAGAACTGCTGCAGAAGGAGCTGGCAGTTCGCAAGGTTCCTGAGTGGTTCCCAGGTATTTTCTGAGTCTGGGTAGTTTTTCCATTTGACAAGGTATTGCTGACCTTTTCTCTTCAGAATATATTTGATCTTGAATTCCTGTTCTTCCTCTGGTTGGTAATGAAATATTTCCTGCAAGGGTGTGCTCTGGTCGGCTAATTCAATCATTGAGATGTGAAAGTTTGGGTGTACCCAAGCGTTTCTCAGTAGTCGCAGTCTGATGTTGACTGGTCCAGTTCTTTCTTTGACTGAAAATAGTCTGACCTTGACATAGTCCAGTTTCTTTATTCTTGGTTTCTTGACTTTCCAATTTTTTGTGAGAAAGTAGACTTTATCCCCCTTCTTCAGCTGAGGTGCCATTTTCAATTTTTTGTCTATTTGGTGTTGTATCTTTCCTGAGGTCTCTTGAAGGTAGTGCCTCATCATTGTGTGTGTTTGTCGTAGAAGCTTGTCATGTTGGAGTACTTTCTCCGTGTTTGGTGAAGCTCTGCTTGGCATTCTGATGTTTGCGTGTTGTCCAAAATTGGCAAAGAATAGTGATTCCTTTGTTGAGTCTGATCTGTGCTGGTTAATTGCTAGCTGTGCCACTGGTAATAGCTGTACCTAATTGCTGTGGGTCTGGTTGATGTAATGCCACAAATAAGTCTTCAGGACTTGGTTTGCTCACTCTGTCTGGCTGTCAGTTCGTGGGTGATAGGCTGTAGACATTTTGGGTTTTGTTCCTATGGCTGCACTGATTGTTTTCCAGTAGTTGGATGTGAAGAGTTTGTCTCTGTCAGTAATAACCATGATTAGAACTCTGTAGTCCCTGACCAATCTGTCCAGTAGGAGGTGTCCCAACTGCTCTGCTGTGTGGGTTTTCTTGAATAGTACCACTATTAAGTATTTTGTGAATCTGTCCACAATCACCATAATTGAGTTGTAGGTGATTCCGGTGACTGGGTCTTTGGACTTGGGTAGCTTTGTGATGAAGTCTATTGACACATCTTCCCAAGGGCCTCTTGGTATTGTGTTCGGGTGTCTCTCTCCGTATAGTTTATGTCTTCCATGTTTGTTTTTCTGGCATAGTAGACACTTGCTAATGTAGCTTGTGACATGTTGTCAGAGGTTAATGATATTGTTCCCTGCCTGTTGGATAAGGTCTGTGGTTTTGGCAATTTCTGGGTGACCATGTACTGGATTATTGTGGTAGTTCCTTATTAGTTCTTCAGTGTCTTCTGCTGTGAGCTTGTTGATCTGTGGTTGAGGTACCAGGTTTCCTTGCTGGTCCTGCTGTAAGATTGTTCCTTGGTGTTTATCATCTTCCATGTGGTCTTTTTGTCAGCTTAGTGTGTCTGCTCTCCTATTGTCTTGTCCAGGGGTGTACAAGATCTTGAACTTGTGTTGCCCTAGGAGTTCAGCCTATCTGACTTGTTGTCTGTTCAGCTTCTTAGTTGTCATGAACATTGTCAGATTCTTGTGGTCTGTGAGAATAGTGAGTTCAGAACTACTTTCCATGTACACTCTCCAGTGTTTGAGTGTGTTGACAACTGCCAGTAGCTCTTTGTCATAGATATCATAGTTCTGTTCTGCTTGTGACATTTTGTGTGAGTAGTAGGCAACTGGGTACCACTTGCCGTCTGCCTGTTGGCATAGACATACTCCCACCGCTTGGTCTGAAGTGTCTGTTTTGATTTGTGTTGGCTGGCCTGTCTTGAAGTTGAGAAGAACTGGTTCCTTGGCGCAAGTGTCCTTGAGCTGTTGGAATGCTTTCTGTTATCTCTCCATCTACTAGTACTCCACATCCTTCTTTGTGAGTTCTGTCAGTAGTGTTACTATCTGTGAATAGTTCTTGATAAACTGTCAGTTGAAGTTGGCAAATTCTAGAAAGACTTGTACTTTCTTGACTGATGTCAGTGTTGGCTATTGCTGAATCACTTTGACTTTCTCAGGGTTAATCTTGATCCTTTTGATCCCTATAATATATCTGAGGAATTCAACTTCCAGTTTGTTGAACTCACATTTCTTCAGGTTGAGCTTGAGCCCTGCCTCTTGTAGGTATTGTAGAACATCCTTCACATGTTTGGTATGTTCCTGTTACGTGTTCGAGTAGACAAGAATATTGTCCAGGTAGGTGATAGCTGTTTAGTCCAGGTGTGCTCTGATGATATTGTTGATCAATGCTTGACATATTGCTGGTGTGTTTGTGAGTCTGAATAGCATAACCAGATACTTGTAGTGTCTGTATCAGGTTCTGAAAGCTGTCTTCCATTCTTCTCCTTTTTTCATGTGTATCAGGTTGTATACTTCTTTCAAGTCCAGCTTGGTGAAGATTGTAGCTTGGCTGATCCTGTCTTGCAATTTGTTCGCATTTGGCAACAGATATCAGTTTTTGATGGTAATGTTATTGAGTTTCCTGTAATCCACACAAAGTCAAAGACTTCTGTCTTTCTTTAGTGTAAATAGTATCAGGTATCCTGCTGGCGATTGAGATTCTTGAATAAAACTCTTTTTCAGGTTTTCCTCCAGGTACTTGCGAAGTACTTAGAGCTCTTTCTCTGATAACTGGTAAATTAGTCCAAATTCTGGCTCTGTCCCTGGTTGCAACTTGATCTTATAATCCCAAGGTTAGTGCTTAGTCAACACTGCTGTTGTTGTCTCTTCCTGAAAGAGGTTATCATACCCAGGTCAGTACTCTTCAGGGATCTCCAGAGAGTTAACAACTTCCTCTCTCTTCATCTCTGACTGTTTGGCCACCTGGTTCTGGGGTGTGCCTGTCAAGGCAGACCTTTTCTCTTGAGAGTTGTCCTTTCTGTCAGTGAGGTTCCACTGAGGACTCCTTCTCTTATCTGTCTACACCTTCTACAGCTGGTAACAGGTCTGAGCTGTGTTGTTAGTGCAGTTCCTAAACATGAGTACTTCTGTTCTCCAGTTAACAACTGGGTTGTACTTCTTTAGCCAAGGCATCCCCAAATAGATATCCTGAGTGGCCAACTTGACAATATCAAGGTGGACTCTTTCAGTATAGTGTCCGGTAACTATTTCTATTGGCTGTGTCTCATAGCAGACTAGCTCTGTCTGTCTATTTGCCATCATGAGCTGGTAGGGCTACTGCTTGCATTTCTTTCCAGTGCTGAGGGTGTTGTAAAGTTGTCTTGAAATATAGTTTCCACTGGCTCCAGAATCAACAAGCATGTATGTCTATACTGGCGTGTTGGCGTGTAGTGACACAGGCAATCACAAGTGCTTTGTGTTGCTAGAGGTCATGTGGTTGAGCTCCTGATGTCACCCCTTGACAAGAGAGTTCAGTCTTTTCCTGATTGAAGTGTTTTTCCACTGACTAGGCAATAGGTCCAGCCATTCCCATCAGTCCTGAGGAATCTGTTCATGAATGTGTTTTGCTGATGCTTGTCAAATCTGGGTTTGAGGTAGTACTGCCAATTGTTGATGTAGCAGTTGTTGTTGTTACCTTGCTGTAGGAACATGAGGTGTTTGTGCTAATCATGTGTGTGCCCGGAGAATACAGTGTGTTTGTGTTTGTCCCAAAGGTAGATCTCACACACATCCTTCTCGCAATTGACCCAATGCTTATGGCAGGTGGCATAGTAGGGTGAATGTTCTCTGTACCTTTGTAGTTGTTTGTGGTAGGTGTAGTAGTGTTTTGTGCAGAACCTCCACTGTAGTTTGCTATGCTGTAAGTTTTGTGGGTCCATGCTGTAAGCATAGCTTTCTTGTGGTATTTCTTCTTTGATAGATATGGGTTTGTCTCAGTCCCCATCAGAGGTGGTTAAGGGCTCCTGTCCCTTGTCCTGACCTGTCTGTTCTGGTAGGTCCTTGCCTCCTGATGTTGCCAGTTGGTGGGCTGCTTCAAGTGTTTGATTGTAATCATCCTATTGTTCAAGGGATAGCTGGGCCTTTTCTGGTAGGTCCTCTGGCTTGATGATGTTCCAGTCTCCATCAAGCATATTAAGTTGCTGTCAGTGCATCTTGTTCTTTGAACAACAGTCTTTCACCATGTGGCCTAGCTTGCCACAGGCATAGCACTTCAGTACTTTCCTCTTTTTGTTGTTCCTTCTCTTTGTGAACCTTCCTCTGTGGTGGACTGCATCCAGTTCCATGGGTGCATAGCCATATAGATCATGTGGTAGTGTCTTGTTAGGCGGCTTGTAGTGGTTGCTCACATGCCATGCAGAGTGGCTGTATCCTCTGTTATGGCACTTCTCTATCACTCACTTGAATAACTTGTTGTTGATGTTGATTGCTTGTGTGATGAGCTTGTCTAGTGTGTTGACTGCTTGTCTGTCGAAGGTGATTTTGTCCTTCATGTTTTCCTTGAGTCCACGTCAGTACATGACTATCAGGGTGTTATTGTCCCAGTCAGTCAGTACTGAGTATTGTTTGAACTGTGTGGTATACTCTGCAGCTGAGTGTTATTGCTTGATGTACTGGATCATTTGTATAGCCACTTTGTCTTTGTTAGATAGTCCAAGGATCCTTTTGATCTTGTCCTTGAATTGTGTCCATTTCGTCATCTATTCTGATGTACTGTTGTGATCTCTGTTTCCTGAGAGATGTTTGTTGATGTAAGACTTAATCTATCAGTGGGTATTGCCTCTTATGTAAGTGGTTGCAAAGAGTGGCCACTTTTCTTTAGGCAGCCTTGTCTCTGGTTGGAATTGAAAGTAGACTTGAAGTTGCATAAGCCAGTCGTTGACCTTGTTCCTTTCACTGTCGAACAGGTCTGGCTTGGTGACACTAATCTTTCCATCTGGGAAGTTGGGGTTGGTTGCTCCTGAGGTACTTATTCTTGAGGGTCTTCAAAGTGTTGCAGTCTGTACCATGCTGTCCTAACCAAGTATAGGATTAAGGGTGAGATGTGGAAGGCAGGTTGGTTCTTGCAGGAGAGGAGTGTCAAGGAGTGTGAAGAGGTTTAGTGGAATATGGTGGTGGTGACACCTGATCAATAGCTTCATACAAAAGGATTATATTGAAGTAGATCTAGTTGTCTGGATCACAACATAAGTTGAAGATGATTGTTCCATAAGAGAACTATCACCAGACTATATAGTGCTGGCCTGTCAAGATGATCAAGATTGTCTTGACAGTCTTGACGTCAAGACAGGTGAGATTGTCTTGACAGTCATGCACACTGTGTCAAGACAGGTGAGATTGTCTCAACAGTCCCACCATGTTATACACTCTGTGTCGAGACCGGTAAGATTGTCTCAACATATCATGCATGCTGTGTCAAGACAGGTGAGATTGTCTTGATACTTCCTACACCCTGCATCAAGACTGGTGAGATTGTCTTGATACTTCATGCATACTGTGTCAAGCCACCCGTGTTTGTCTCAACAGTCACATGATCTCTTGTCAGTTTGGTCACTTGACTTTTCCATAGTGTCCTCTTGCCTGGCCCGTGGCCTGTCTGCTTATAAATGAGTGGCTCCTATCCCAGGGATCATAACATCCAGTTCCTTGGGTGCAGAAATCCACCAGGTCTTTATTGAAGAAAAGAAACAGGATTGGTGAGACTGGGGACTTCTGCAGTATGCTGGTGGCCACCTGGTGGGTCTTGCTTTGCCATTGGCCCAGGACCAGCAAGGCCACAGTTGAGCTATGCCAAGGTATAGCGCAGAGTCACCATCTCTTGCAGGGTCTCTGCCACACTTCCTCGCAGTCCTGAGGTCTTTTGCACTCTGCTGTGTACACTCACCCCTAGATCCTGCTTCGGAGTGCTGGGTTGCCAGCCTGGAGCCCACACTCCAACTGCAGCTTGCTCCTTGAGCCTGTTATTTGCAGTCTGAGCCTGCACTCTGTACAGACTGGCATGCACTTCCATCCTCTCAGGCTATATAGACAGTCTTGTAGTAGGCCCAGACCCTACTGCTGTCACTGCTATTTGTTACAACCCAGAAGGAACACAGTCTTTATATACTCACAGAAAGCAGCAGACAGGATACTGGACAGAAGTACCAGACAGCGTGACACGGGAACCGGTCACATGACTGGCAAGACAAACCAGGGGGTGCTCGCCGCAGCGTGCATGAAAAGTGAGCAAAGTGAGCAGAGCTCACCCAGCTCACCACAGCGTGCATGAAAAGTGAGCAAAGTGAGCAGAGCTCACCCAGCTCACTGCAGCATGCATGAAAAGTGAGCAAAGTGAGCAGAGCTCACTCTGCTCACAAACTGGGCACTATATAGTCCGGTGATAGTTCCCCTATGGAATGATCATCTTCAACTTATGTTGTGATCCAGACAACTAGATCTACTTTAATACAATTCTTTTGTACGAAGCTGTTGATCAGGTGTCACCACCACCACGTTCCACCAAACTCCTTCGCACTCCTTGACACTCCTCTCCTGCGAGAACCAACCTGCCTTCCACCTCTCGCCCTAATCCTATACTCGGATAGGACAGTACAGTACAGACCACAACACTTTGAAGACCCTCAAGGATGAGTACCTCAGGAGTAACCAACCCCAACTTCCCAGATGGAAAGATTAGTGTTGCCAAGCCAGACCTGTTCTACGGTGAAAGGAACAAGGTTGACGACTGGCTCATGCAACTCCAAGTCTACTTTCAATTCCAACCAGAGACAAAGCTGCCTAAGGAGAAGTGGCCCCTCTTCGCAACCACTTACATGAGAGGTAATGCTTATTGATAGATCAAGCCCTACATCAACAAACATCTCTCAGGAAACAGAGACCACAACAGCACAACAGAATGGATGATAAAATGGACATGATTCAAGGACAAGATCAAAAGAATCCTTGGACTATCTAACAAAGACAAAGTGGCTATACAAATGATCCAGCACATCAAACAACAACGCTCAGCCGCAGAGTACACCACGCAGTTCAAACAATACTCAGTACTGACTGACTGGGACAACAATGCCCTGATGGTCATGTACTGATGTGGACTCAAGGAAAACATGAAGGATGAAATCACCTTTGACAGACAAGCAGTTGACACACTGGACAAACTTATCACACAAGCAATCAACATTGATGACAAGCTATTCAAGCGAGTGATGGAGAAACACCACGACAGAGGATACAGCCACCCCGCATAGCATGTGAGCAACCACTACAAGCTGTCTAACAAGGCACCACCACATAACCCATATAGCTATGCACCCATGGAACTGGATGCAGTCCACCACAAGGGAAGGTTCACGAAGGGAAGGAACAACAAAAAAGGGAAAGCACTGAAGTGCTATGCCTGTGGCAAGCTAGGCCACATGGCAAAAGACTATTGTTCAAAGAACAAGGTGCACTGACAGCAACTTAATACACTCAACAGAGACTGGAATGTCATCAAGCCAGAGGACTCACCAGGAGAGGCTCAGCTATCCCTCAAACAATAGGACAACTACAATCAGACATTGGAAGCAGCCCACCAACTGGCAACATCAGGAGGCAAGGACCTACCAGAACAGACAGGTCAGGACAAGGGACAGGAGCCCTTAACCACCTCTGATGGGGACCAAGACAAACCCATATCTATCAAAGAAGAAATACCACAAGGAAGCTATGCTTACAGCATAGACCCACGAAATCTATGGCACGGCGAACTACAGTGGAGGTTTTGCACAAAGCACTACTGCATCTACCACGAACAACTACGAAGGTATGGAGAACATTCACCCTACCACGCCACCTGCCACAAGCATTGGGTCAATTGCGAGAAGGATGTGTGTGAGATCCATCTTTGGGACAAACGCCAACACACCACATTCCCCGGGCACACATATGATTGGCACGAACACCTCATGTTCCTACAGCAAGGCAACAACTACAACTGCTACATCAACAATTGGCAGTACTGTCTCAAGCCTGGATGTGACAAGCATCAGCAAGACAAATTCATGAACAGATTCCTCAGAACTGATGGGAATAGCTGGACCCATTGCCTAGTCAGTGGTAAGACACTTCAATCAGGAAAAGACTGAACTCCCTTGTCAAGGGGTGACATCAGGAGCTCAACAACATGACCCCTAGCAACGCAAAGCACCTGCGATTGCCTGTGTCACTACACGCCAACATGCCAGTACGGACATACGCACTTGTTGACTCTGAAGCCAGTGGAAACTACATCTCAAGACAACTTTACGATACCCTCGGCACTGGAAGAAGACACAAGCAGCAGCCCTATCAGCTCGCGATGGCAAATAGACAGACAGAGCTAGTCTGCTATAAGACACAGCCAATGGAAATAGTTACTGGACACTATGCTGAAAGGATCCACCTTGATATTGTCAAGTTGGCCACTCAGGATATCTATTTGGGGATGCCTTGGCTAAAGAAGCACAACCCAGTTGTTAACTGGAAGACAGGAGTACTCACATTTAGAAACTGCACTAACAACACAGCTCAGACCTGTTACCAGCCGCAGAAGGTGTGGACAGATAAGGGAAGAAGTCCTCAGTGGAACCTCACTGACAGAAAGGACAACTCTCAAGAGAAGAGGTCCACCTTGACAGGCACACCCCAGAACCAGGTAGCCAAACAGTCAGAGATGAAGAGAGAGGAAGTTGTTAACTCTCTGGAGATCTCTGAAGAGTACTGACCTGGGTATGATAACCTCTTTCAGGAAGAGACAATGACAGCAGTGTTGCCTAAGCACCAACCTTGGGATCATGAGATCAAGTTGCAACCAGGGACAGAGCCAGGATTTGGACCAATTTACTAGTTATCAGAGAAAGAGCTCCAAGTACTTCACGAGTACCTGGAGGAAAACCTGAAAAAGAGTTTCATTCAAGAATCTTAATCACCAGCAGGATACCTGATACTATTTGCACTAAAGAAAGATAGAAGTCTTTGACTTTGTGTAGATTACAGGAAACTCAACAACATTACCATCAAGAACTGATATCTGTTGCCAAATGCAAACAAATTGCAAGACAGGATCAGCCAAGCTACAATCTTTACCAAGCTGGACTTGAAAGGAGTATACAACCTGATACGCATGAAAGAAGGAGAAGAATGGAAGACAGCCTTCAGAACCTGATACAGACACTACAAGTATCTGGTTATGCTATTCGGACTCACAAACACACCAGCAACATGTCAAGCATTGATCAACAACATCATCAGAGCACACCTGGACTAAACAGCTATCACCTACCTGGACAACATTCTTGTCTACTCGAACACGCAACAGGAACATACCAAACATGTGAAGGATGTTCTACGATGCCTACAACAGGCAGGGCTCAAGCTCAACCCAAAGAAATGCGAGTTCAACAAACTGGAAGTTGAATTCCTTGGATATATTATAGGGATTGAAGGGATCAAGATTGACCCTGAGAAAATCAAAGTGATTCAGTAATGGCCAACACTGATGTCAGTTAAGAAAGTACAAGCCTTCCTAGGATTTGCCAACTTCAACTGACAGTTCATTAAGAACTACTCACAGATGGCAACACCACTAACAGAACTCACAAAGAAGGACATGGAGTACTGGTGGACGGAGAGACAACAAAAAGTATTCCAACAGCTCAAGGACACTTGCGCCAAGGAACCAGTTCTCCTCAACTTCAAGACAGGCCAACCAACACAAATCAAGATAGACACTTCAGATCAGGCAGTGGGAGCATGTCTATGCCAACAGGCAGATGGCAAGTGGCACCCAGTTGCCTACTACTCACGAAAAATGACACAAGTGGAACAAAACTATAATATCCACGATAAAGAGCTACTGGCAGTTGTCAACACACTTGAACACTGGAGAGTGTACACGGAAAGTAGTTCTGAACTCACTGTTCTCACAGACCACAAGAATCTGACAATGTTCACAACAACCAAGAAGCTGAACAGACAGCAAGTCAGATAGGCTGAACTCCTAGGGCAACACAAGTTCAAGATCTTGTACACCCCTGGACAAGACAACAGGAAAGCAGACGCACTAAGCTGACGAAAAGACCACATAGAAGATAATGAACACTAAGAAACAATCTTACAGCAGGACCAGCAAGGAAACCTGGTACCTCAACCACAGATCAACAAGCTCACAGCAGAAGACACTGAAGAATTAATAAGGAACTACCACGATAATCCAGTACATGGTCACCCAGGAATCTCCAAGACTACAGACCTTATCCAACAGGCAGGGAACAATGTTATTAACCTCTGACAACATGTCACAAACT
Source organism: Lichina pygmaea (assembly GCA_963422465.1). Lineage (NCBI taxonomy): Eukaryota > Fungi > Ascomycota > Lichinomycetes > Lichinales > Lichinaceae > Lichina > Lichina pygmaea. The sequence goes on from OY730171.1 coordinate 897,482, forward strand.
ACATCAGCAAGTGTCTACTATGCCAGAAAAACAAACATGGAAGACACAAGCCATACAGAGAAGGACACCCAAACATGATACTGAGAGGTCTGTGGGAAGATGTGTCAATGGACTTCATCATGAAGCTACCCAAGTCCAAAGACCCAGTCACAGGAATCACCTACAACTTGATTATGGTGATAGTGGACAGATTCATAAAATATCTAATAGTGGTACCATTCAAGAAGACCCACATAGCAGAACAGTTGGGACACCTTTTACTGGACAGATTGGTCAGAGACCACGGAGTTCTGATCATGATTATTACAGACAGAGACAAACTCTTCACATCCAACTACTGGAAGACAATCAGTGCAGCCATGGGAACAAAACCCAAAATGTCTACAGCCTATCACCCACAAACTGACAGCCAGACAGAGCAAGCAAACCAAGTCCTGGAGACTTACTTACAGCATTACATCAACCAGACCCACAGCAATTGGGTACAGTTATTACCGGTGGCACAGCTGGCAATCAACCAGCACAGATCAGACTCAACAAAGGAATCACTATTTTTTGCCAATTTTGGACAACATGCGAACATCAGGATGCCAAGCAGAGCTTCACCAAACACGGAGAAAGCACTCCAACATGACAAGCTTCTACAACAAACACACACAATGATGAGGCACTACCTTCAAGAGACCTCAGAAAGAATGCAACATCAAATAGACAAGAAATCGAAAATGGCACCTCAGCTAAAGAAGGGGGATAAAGTCTACCTCCTTACAAGAAATTGGAAAACAAAGAAACCAAAGACAAAGAAACTTGACAACATCGAGGTCAGACTATTTTCAGTCGAAGAAAAAACAGGACCAGTCAACATCAAGATACGACTACCAAGGGATGCCAGAGTCTATCCAAACTTTCATATATCAATGATTGAACCAGCCGACCAGAGCACACCCTTGCAGGAAACATTCTATTACCAACCCGAAGAAGAACAAGAGTTTGAGGTTGAACAGATCCTGGCTAGAAAAAGTCAGCAATACCTCGTCAAGTGGAAAGGATACCCAGACTCAGAAAATACCTGGGAACCACTCAAGAACCTTGCGAACTGCCAGCTTCTTCTGCGACAGTTTTGGCAGGAGCAGGACTGAACAGCTCAGCCTGCAGGAGGGACACGTCAATAACTGATCAAGTCAAATCCTCACCATCCGACTCCATCTCTTTCACCAAGCACTGAAGCTTCTGCCTTGCACAGACCTCAGTGCCCTCCAACACCTTTTGCTTCCGAGACAGACAAGCCTGCACTGTGGCAAGTTGTTCAAAGAGTGCATCGCGTGTTGCCTTGTCAGCGGCAACATCCTCACAGAGGTTGTCCCGGGACATGTTCAAAGATTCCCAGGACACAGAGACACAAGACCTTCTGCGCTGAGTGCACGCAGCACATTTCAACTTATCATCTTCTCCCGGCATCTGGAAGCACGGACAACCACGGAGAACACAAAAGTCGCATGGCGTACGTGAAACAAAACCCTGATCGCGGATTTGAGCAGCCAGCTGAGTTCAGCTAACAGTCGCACGTGACTTTGGAGGCATGACCAGATTTCATCGAGATGATGAAAGATGGAGAGGAGGATAGTGTTACGACCTAGGAGGAACACAGTCTTTATATACTCACAGAAAGCAGCAGACAGGATACTGGACGGAAGTACCAGACAGCGTGACACAGGAACCAGTCACGTGACCGGCGAGACAAACCAGGGGGTGCTCGCCGCAGCGTGCATGAAAAGTGAGCAAAGTGAGCAGAGCTCACCCAGCTCGCCGCAGCGTGCATGAAAAGTGAGCAAAGTGAGCAGAGCTCACCCAGCTCACTGCAGCGTGCATGAAAAGTGAGCAAAGTGAGCAGAGCTCACTCTGCTCACGAACTGGGCACTATATAGTCTGGCGATAGTTCCCCTATGGAACGATTGTCTTCAACTCATGTTGTGATCCAGACAACTAGATCTACTTCAATACAATCTTTTTGTACGAAGCCGTTGATCAGGTGTCACCACCACCACGTTCCACCAAACCCCTTCGCGCTCCTTGACACTCCTCTCCTGCGAGAGCCAACCCGCCTTCCGCCTCTCGCCCTAATCCTATACTCGGATAGGACGGTACGGTACGGACCGCAACACCATTATATGCCATGCCCCACAGCTCTTGCTGTTTTGTGTTACCTCTGTAGATCTCTTGTACAGAGACTGACCATGCCTCACAGGCTCTACAGACTGCAGGCTATGCCAGCACCTGCAGGACTGCCTTTCCAGCCCACTAACCAAGTAGGGAGGAGTTGTCACGGTTCTGGCCCAGTTGCATATCTGGCACAAGTCACGCACCTTGCCGGGAAGTTCCATCTGCACTGTTGCCTGCTTGCTCCGCCGTATCCCCTGCCTATAAGAACTTCTCCTGCTTCCCCAGCTTCTTCTCTTCTTCTTTTCTCTTTTCCTTCCCTGTCTTTCGTCTTGTACATCAATCCAAGTCTCAAGTCTCAAGCCAAGTCAGGTCAAGGTTACCGAATCAGTTAGGCTCGAGTTCTGCTCTGCCATTGCCTCGTCACAGGAGTCTCTGTCTGCCCACTGTCACCTGTGGGGCTCTGGTTGTATGTGGTGGCCCACTGGAGAACCTCCAGTGCCCTGGCCCCAGTCTGTAGGTGGCCTGAAGAGAATCTGTGGCAAGACCTTAGGCAAAACCATCAAGCCAGCACTTTGACTATCACACAGCCCTTAGGTACTGGAGCGGCGGAAATCCTTTGTGCCACCTGCTCACCTTCTTTAACATGTAGTCCCTGTTTGATTAACAACACCACAGTACAGACATCACTCCCCCCCTAGAAGATCCTTGATGTATCAGCTGCCTGGAGACTCTGCTAGAAGGGGGTGTGCAATGAAAACTCCTCTTGTCTACTCCAGAGGTGCCCTGTCGGGTGTCTAGACTTCACATCCACCAGTTGCAAGGCTGGCTTCGGGCTGTAGTGTACACGGTAGACATCTGTCAGGTGGGTTTCGTAACTGGTTTGGTTGAAGTCCTCTGTTCTGCTGATGTCACTTCACGGGGGTGTCCAGAGTGCCTGCGTGACACCTCTGGTGGCCCGTCGCTCCACGGGCACCAGCAGCTCGACTGGTGACTCAATTAGCTCTCGGTGCAGCAACTACAAGCAGCTTGGGAGACTGCCTGCCATCGCTGCCCCGAGGTTCCCAGCCTGCACCACGTGGAGGTTTGAGTCGTCGCAGGCCCCAATTATTGGATAGTCTCAAGACTTTTGCCCAATCTAGCTACTTATGCGGCTCAATCAAAGTCCCACGCTAACATTATAAGAGTCGCCTGCTAGTACAGGTACTTGCGTATCTACTACTCGTATGTACTCCCGTATCTTAGTACTTCCGTACCAATGTACCTTTGGTAATCGGGTGTTTTCAACGGCAATCGCGTCTACCACTTTGGGCCATCAAACGCTCGAAATTTATTTCGTCCCCGTCTGCCAAAGTGACGCATCTACTTGTCCAGCAGTGATTCGGTTTTGGACGAAGCAGATTCTGATTTCATAGGACCACCACTCCCTGGGTCCGGTTCGATTCTGACGGTCAAGAGAAACTGTCTCCAGCCAGCATCAACGGTGTAAGCACCTCCAACTAAACCTGCTCAGGCCTGTACCATCGCTGACGTTGGTTACAGGGTCGCTCAACGATCCATCTGCTCGGACGAGAGACACACGAAAGAGCGCCCCATACTTTCGTGGGCCAGTCTTCGAGATCGCGATGTCCGATCAGAAATCGCCATTCTCCTTTGGCGCGCCCGTTTCTGGTAGCAACACGTCCAGCCCGTTCGGCCAAGCTGCATCTACTGCTGGAGGAGCGCAGGCAAGAAGTGGTAGTCCCTTTGGTCAAGTCGCACCGTCCACGGGGGGAGCGCAAGCAACCGGCAGCCTTTTTGGTCAAGCTGCACCTTCGACCGGGGGAACGCAAGCAACCAGCGGTCTCTTCGGTCAAGCCGCACCGCCGACTGCGCGAACGCAAGCAACCGATGGCCTCTTTGGCCAGGCTGGGCCGTTGACTGGCGGAACGCAAGCAACCAACAGCCTCTTTGGCCAAGCCGCACCGTCAACCGGAGGAGCCCAAGCAAACAATAGTCCCTTTGGCCAGGCTGCATCTACTGCTGGAGGAACCCAGGCAAGCAGCAGTCCTATTGGTCTAGCTGTGCCTTCGACCGGAGGCGCCCAGACGAGCAGCAGCCCGTTCGGCCAAGCTGGCGGGGCCCAAACGGGAGTTAGCCCCTTTGGTTCGGCTACAAGCGCACCTCCTTCAACAACGAGCTCGAACGCATTTGCGGGACTGGGAGCGGTTTCCGGTGCTCAGGGCGGCTCTCTACTTAGTGGAGGGCCAAGCAGCAGCCAGTCGACCCAGAGCAGCTCAATCTTCGGCGGAGGGGCCCCTTCTGGCGGCCTCAAGCTTGGCCAACCGTCCGGGGCATCGACTGGTTTCAACTTCGGGCCAAAGCCGTCCGCGCCGAGCGGTGCGAACACGACTGCTCTCTCGAGCAGTCCAGCCAGCGGCGCTTTTGGCAGCAATGCGACGCGCGAAGGCGGTGGCTTGTTCGCCCACCTGAATAAAGACCAGTCAAAGCCTGCGGCGGGCGATGCGGCTGCCACGCCAGCGACCGGTCCCAAGAGCAGCCTCTTCTTCAATCAGGCTTCGACCACTCCGGCCGGGCCCCCGCCTCAGGCCCCCGCAGCCCAGCAACCGACAAGCGGCGTTTTCGGGACGCCCCCGGCTCCGGCGTCGTCGGCGCAGGCGATCCCGGCTACCACGGCGGCAACGTCGTCAGGTCTCTTCGGAAACGCAGCCCAGGCCGCGACCAGTGGTCTGTTCTCTACGCCGAAGCCTGCCAACTCTCAGACGAACGGCCAGTCCGGTGCGGGTCTCTTCAGCACCGCTGGGACAGGGACCACCAGCGGATCTAGCCTCTTCGGGCAAAGGGGCAGCATTCCGCAGTCGACGACGAACTTATTCAGCCAACCGAACAAGCCGAAGGAAGCTGCAGTGACGTCCCAGGCCCCTCCTTCGACGGCGCTGTCGCTCACATCGACTTCGTCCCAGCCGGCCAAGGACGGTCAGCAGCAGCAGGGTGCAGCGTCAAAGGGATTCTCACTCTTTTCGCCGCCGGCGACTACAACGGCCAGCGAAGCCCCCAAAGTCACTGGTACGTCGGCGCTGGGCAGCGTCCTTCAGTCGCAGCAGTCGCAGCAGCAGCCCCAGAAGCCTTTCTTCAGCTTTCCGTCAGCTGCATCAACGCCCACGCCTGCTCCAGCAACGTCCGCCACTGCGCCGGCCACCAGAGACATGGCCGGAGCGAAATCGACAGGGCTCTTCGGCGACCCTCCGCCTTCTACGGCCAGCTCGAGCACCAGCACCGTGACGGCGCCAACGGCGTCAATCCCCTCATCGTCCTCGACGGGCAGCGCGCCCGCTTCCAGCTTCTTCCAGCCATCGAGCCAAGCGTCCACGACGGCAGCCTCCACTTCGGCGGCTCCTCCGGCCGCCACCGCCGCACCAGCGACCACATCCGCGCCAGCATCCACCCCAGCGCAGGCGTCCACCGGCGCACCAGGTACCACTGCCGCCGCTACTTCTGCCTCGCCCCTGGCTTCCATCATGAAACCGGCCGCACCGGCACAGAACGTTGCCAACAACGCTGCCAACAACGCCGCCAGTAACAACGCTGCCAACAGCAACGCCGCCAACAAGAATGCCGCCAACGCACCTCCGGCACCTCCGCAGTCGCGGCTCAAGAACAAATCGCTCGAGGAGATTATCACGAGCTGGGCCAAGGACCTGAACGAGTACCAGAAGGAGTTCCAGACGCAGGCGTCGCAGGTGGCGCGCTGGGACGTGCTGCTCGTCGAGAACGGCGAGAAGATCCAGAAGCTGTACGCGAGCACGTTCGAGGCCGAGCGGGCCAGTTCCGAGGTCGAGCGGCAGCTCAGCGCGGTCGAGAGCCAGCAGGAGGAGCTCGGCGGCTGGCTGGATCGGTACGAGCGCGAGGTGGACGACCTCTTCTCGAGGCAGGTCGGACAGGGCGAGGGACAGGGACTGCAGGGCCCGGATCAAGACAGGGAACGAACGTGAGTCTCTCCATCCTGTCCTCGTTTCGAGTTCCATGCATTTCTCGGACAGCTCGAGGGGGGTGGGGAGGACGATGGCTGACCCTCAACTCTTCGGTCGACAGGTACAAACTCGCGGAGAAGGTGTCGGACCGGCTGGAGGAAATGGGCAAGGATCTGACGGGCATTATCGAGGCCATCAACGGGGCCTCGGCCAATCTGAACCAGACGAACAAGGAAGACGATCCGGTGCGTAGCGATTACTGGTTCATATCTTTTGTCGTCGACCCCCTCTTGACTCTGGCTCTGGCTATCGTCCTCCTTTATGTCGTCCTGAGTGCATGCTCGCTCTCCTCATCGCCACTGGTTCATCACGCGGGCTTCTCTCTCCCGTCCGCAGACGCTACAATCACTTCGTCTCCCCTCTCTCCTGCACACGCTCTACCGTCCTTGCCCCCCCTTCCTTCCTCTCTTCCTGCCTCCCTCCCCTCCCTCTCGCCCATGCTGACCAGCCACGACCAGCTCTCTCAAATCGTGCGCGTGCTCAACAGCCACCTGGCCTCGCTGCAATGGATCGATCAGAACGCTTCGGCGCTCGAGGCCAAGGTCGCCGCCGCCGTCAAAACGAGCCAGGCCCTCCGCACCAACGGCGCAGACGAAGCCAACCGAGGGGCCGTCGAGGACTTCCATCGGTCGTACTTGGGTCGTCGGTAGAAAAGGTTCATCTTACTCTTCAGCCTTTTTTCCTTTCTTCCTTTCTTCCTCTCATCATTGAAGACTTTGTTTCCTTGCTCGGCTCTCTTTCCGCCCCTCCCCATCCATCCATCCATCGATGCTGTTCCTTCCATCTCCTTCATGTAGTGCACGGCCTAATCTTTCCCCATTCCCCATCCCCCATCCCCCATGTCTCCTCCCTAGAATCAGCAACTCGTCATGACCGTCAACATCCCCACATTGTACATCAGATACAGATTCCATTCCCACGATGCACAATCATCACACACACAGGCTCTCCACCCTCGCTCTTTTTCAGTATACTTGTAGGCATGAAAATCACAGGGAGAGGGCGAGGGGGGACGGGGGGGGGAAGGGCAATCTGCTTTCTTTTTCTCCAGTGGGAAATCAAAAAAGTGCCAGGGGTACTCTAGTCTTTCTAGCAAGTAGGACATTCACATCGTCTTTCCTCTCACATCTTTTCTCTAATATCTTCCCTTCCACACCTTCCTCCCTCTTCACCACATGTATGTAAGTCTCTTCATCGCCAGTATGAGAAAAGAAGGACTAAACCAAACTGAAGTAAGTCACCAAGTTACACTCATCGAAACACGCCAACCCCTATCGAGAGAGTCTACTTGCCCTGCCACGTTTGGAGGGGGTGGGGGTTTCTCAGACATCAGCCTCTTGGTGCGGCTCTGCTTGATCCTCATCTACATGTCCTTCTATTCGTGTTCTCCTCTGCATCATTCATTCTCTCTTTCTTTCTTATACCTTGCCTGTCCTGTTCGAGGCTCGTCTTGTTCGAGGCCCGTCCTGAGTGTTCTCTGGCACAGCGGCAAGTGAAGCTTCGATAGCAGTAGTCTTCCATCCATTGCACAGCAGCAGTCTTCCATCCATTGCATAGCAGCAGTCCCCCTCTACAACTCAACCGCTAAGCCCCAATCAGGCACGACCAAACACACCAATACAGACCAAACGTACGGAAGCACTGTGGCTGCAAAGCATCAATGTCTACACCCTCTCTGCGGTCAACGCTTGATCACGAGCTTGGATCTGAGCCTGCCTACTCGTTGGATACTGTACGTAGACGAGTGGTAACTTCACCTGACTTGGAGACGTGAACCGAAACAACACTACTGGTAGAGCACATGTACTGTGCCTCGTTCCGTCCCCTGGTCGGCGTGCCTTTTAGACAGGACGGAGGTGGTCGGTCCTCGGGAACGAGATCTACGGCCTTTCTTCGTGCTTGGTCTTGAGGTTGAGTCTTTGCTTCTTTGGCAAAAGGGGGAGTGGATTGTGACCACCGATATGACGGCGCGGTGCTGTCGTGGTCGACTACCGAGTAAATCTGTTCCTATTTTCATGTTGGAATACACATGGCCGTTCCAAGTAGAGTGCGTACGACGTGCTGCACGAGGATGATGACGGTCGTAGACCGGATGGGCTGGCTTGTCCCCGTAGATGCATCTTGCTTCCGGGTGATCCACAACATCCCCTTGCCTATGACGACCCGTTGAATTGATATACATCCCTCAAAGGCGGTGTCGAGAACTCGTCCTGGGCTCTCGCTGATGCTATCAAGCAGCTAATTGTGCTCGCCGCCTTGGTCTCGCGTCATATCCTCACTACACCAATTCGACGACAGGTCAGCACAAGCCTCAAGTCGCACGTTGCCGGCGATTGGCCTGTATCCGCGATGGTGGGACGTCGGAGTGGTCACTAACATGTGCTTGTCCAGCTCGTCCAGGTGAGCTCGTTGCTCCTTGAGCTTTTGCCGGAGCATGGTGAGTCTGAAGCTTGGGCGTTAGCAAGGTGGACCTATAGCGGTTTCCGAAGCCCTGCTCGGCGCAAACGTCGTCCGGGGAGGCGAATTTGGACGGAAGTTGATGCGAGTCAACAGAAGGATGGATGGGTTGTACGCAGGCGATGTCAGCAACTCACTTCTCCTGCTCCTTTTGCTTCATGTAAAGATCTTCCTGTGCCTTCTCGCGACGAGTGAAGGAATCGCTGGATCACAGACATATCGCAGATCCAGTCAGCGTCGATTCTGGACGGTCATGGAAACAGGTGTCATATCAACTATATAATGCCAGCAGAATGCTCACCCCTGCGCGATGCCGCCCGCTCGAGAAGCACCCGATCCCGTCGCGCCTTCGGCCATGGTCCGGCTGAGGTTCAATACGCACACGCGACCCGCTTGCTGCCGTGGGGAGACGATGGAGAGCCGCAGACCGTTTCGAAGCATGGCGTTGATTCTTGGGGTGTCCGAGGTGGAAACGGTGAGGTGCGGAGCCTGACGAAGAACTGCTTGTCACGTACGGAGTACAGTACGTATGTACGTAAACTTATGTACCGGAGTACGTACGAAGCGTACCACGCTTACGGTTACGTACCGATGCGGTAGCGTTGAGCTCATCGTCGACAATCAGCTGACCGATCCACCTGGTATCACGTGACTCTGTTCTCTTCAACATGCCTCGGTATATTCAATGGTATGATCGAGCCATCGTTTGCCGGTCGATAGAAAGATTCAACATCGCAGCTTACACTGGCCGAATCGATGCCCCTCTCACTCATAGGGCACCTTGAGACCATGGCGCAGGTGCTTCCAAGTTTTTGGCCAAGAGTCACGCAAGGGCAAGGCTGTAGTCTCACGTGATGTCTTGGGCATCCCAATCTCCCTCGCGCCTACCAGCGCCTTAGAGGTACTCCGTACAGTACGTAGTACCTCCAAGGCAAGGGTTCTAAACGACGGGTATTTGTTGTGGCTTTTGCCGACATCACCTCCGCCCTGCTGCCTAGCAGTGTCTAGTCGGCGTCATGTCAAAAGTTCCGTGTGGCTGCGTCACGCGGTATCGGCGGCGGTTTTGGCGGTGTCCGGTCGCTGAAAGTAGGAAGAACAGAGTGGGCTCAGGGCTATCGTAGCTCCGTATTCTCGAAGCAATTAATTCGCAGAGTACAACGTACGTAATTAGTGAACCCCTTGGCCTTTTCCTTTTCCTTTTCCTTTTCCCTTTTCCTTTTCCCTTTTCCCCCTCCCTCCAACCAGAAAAGTCAACGCACCATCTCTCCTTTCGCGAACGCAATTCATAACCGCCAACACAGCACTCACGAATCCAACAGCGACACATCGTCCAATCGACTACAGTAGACCCATCTCCATCCCCTACATCTCTACCGCATCTTCATTCCTTCGGTAGGAAAGTCTAGTGTCGGCCTTCGCTCGCCTTCTTCCGTCGGCGCACTCACTCTTTGCTCGGGCAGTCCCTCACGTCGTTTACGCACCGCATCCCCTATCGCTCCCTTCAGGTGAGACAGATCCTCCCCTGCGTTGTGGTTGGCCGTCCTGTGTCCTCTACGCCGCGACTCCGCGGGGCACTTCTTTCTTCAGCTGTCTGCGGCATCCATCGCGAAAGGCCGGCTAGCGGATGTCCCATCTCGTGGGGCTGGGATGCTGTGATGTTTCGCGATGGCCTGCATGACTGGCCTATTCACCCCGCCATGACCATTCACCCTAGACACATGTTCAGGCATGGGCCACGATGAGTAGTCATCTGCGAATCTACCTGTCGATGCTGTCCCCCTCCTTCGATCCCCCCCCAAACAACATATCTCATCGTCGGCCTTGCTTCTAAGCCTCAGCAGCCCCGCTCCGGGTCGATGGACATCCAACAGAGCGTGGAGGGGCTGACCTGTTGTGAACGGCGATAGAAACGCAACAAAGTTCAAGATGGGCTACGAGGATTCGGTTTACCTGGCCAAGCTGGCCGAGCAGGCCGAGCGTTATGAAGGTTCGTCCGTCGTGTCGACGTCGTCCGATCGACCCTCGACGCTCTCGGGCCACTGCTGACGGCGACGCCAGAGATGGTGGAGAACATGAAGAACGTCGCATCGGTCGGGCAGGAGCTGTCGGTCGAGGAGCGAAATCTTCTCTCGGTCGCGTACAAGAACGTCATCGGCGCGCGACGTGCGTCGTGGCGGATCGTGACCTCGATCGAGCAGAAGGAGGAAGCCAAGGGCAACTCTTCTCAGGTCGGGCTCATCAAGGAATACCGCGAGAAGATCGAGAACGAACTGGCCAAGATCTGCGAGGACATCTTGGACGTTCTCGACAAGCACCTGATCCCGGCGGCCCAGAGCGGCGAGAGCAAGGTGTTCTACCACAAGATGTGCGTCTCTACGTGCTCGCAGGAGCCGGTGTGCGTCGTGGGTCCAGGCTTGCTGACGTGATGCGCCCCGGCCTTGCAGGAAGGGCGACTACCATCGCTACCTGGCCGAGTTCGCCACCGGGGACAAGCGGAAAGACTCGGCCGAGAAGTCTCTCGAGGCCTACAAGAACGCCACCGAGGTCGCTCAGACCGACCTGGCCCCGACCCACCCGATCCGTCTCGGTCTCGCCTTGAACTTCTCGGTCTTCTACTACGAGATCCTCAACTCGCCCGACCAGGCTTGCCATCTCGCCAAGCAGGCCTTTGATGACGCCATCGCAGGTGAGGGCCGACGTCCCCGATCGAGCACCTCCGTCCACGTCGCTAACCCGAGCCGCATCTAGAGCTCGACACGCTCAGCGAGGAGAGCTACAAGGACTCGACCCTCATCATGCAGCTCCTGCGGGATAACCTGGTACGTTGGATGTCTTGACGGAGCTGGGAACGGCTTCGACGTGCTGACGACGTGGCCGAAAGACGCTCTGGACCTCGTCCGAGCCCGACCCGACCACGGAAGGCCGCGAGAGCAGCTCGGGCGCCGCTGCGACCTCGGGCACCGCTGCCGCCTCGGGCACCGCCGCCACCTCGGGCACCGCCGCCGCGCCGGCCGAGGCTGAGAAGTCGCAGGAAGCGCCTCCGGCGAGTACGACGGAGGATGTCAAGACGGAGAAGAGCGAAGGCGCGCAGTAGGGAGTCGAGTGTGGGATCCGTGCGGCTCGGGGGAATAGACTAACGGTCGTAGTTTAGAGCGGAAAGTGAAGGAGGAAGGGGAAGAGAGAGAGAGAGAGAGGGAGAGGGAGAGAGAGTGTGTGTGTGTGAGCGAATGAGAAGAGAGAAAGGAGGGGATGGGGATATCAATGGAAGCGCAGCCTGCGAGGACTCGTGACTCTGGACCTTATTCTACTCTTGAGCTTTTTTTCTCCCGGGCCTTTATCAATCCTTTGCTCTTTCCTGTCCTTCTCCTCCCTTCTGTCCTTGTCCTCGTCCTCGTCCTTGTACTCATCCTTGTGCTCGTTCTGGTCCTTGTTTTTTGTGGGGGTTTTATTTTCTTTCTTTTCAATCCAGGCCTTGCAAGCAATATGACCTTGGGCAGGCAATACAAAATGTCTCTATCCTTTCCTTTTTTTTGGTTTGTTTGTCTGGGATCTCGCAGGGAAATGGAAAATGGATGATCATTGCGGAGCTGGCCTAGTATCTATCTTTGTAAAACTGGAGAGGGGAAGGGAAAAGAGAGGGAGGCTGGGTCTGTCCTGCTTCATTATGCTCTGTCCCCATATTTATACTATCTTTTGGTCTGTCTCTTGTTCTGTCCCATGGACTCTTCCTATGGGCTTTCTTTTGGAATGTTGCTGCTACTGCTGCTACCGTTACTGCTGGTTCTTCTCGCTCTCCTTGCGGTGTGTCCCGTTTCTCTTTCTCTCTTTCTCTCTTTCTCTCTTGGTCCCTGGTCTAAATGTAATCCACAGCAGGTTCTTTTTGCTACTCTGCAGTCCTCTGTTTTCTCCGGGACATCACCACACTTGCAAGACGGCTGATCAAGTCATTGGGCTGTTTGATGCTGTCTTGAGGGCCGTATCAAGGGCTGTCTAGATACCGTGTTGCCTCGACAGTTGCCCCTGATTGGTTCAGGAGGCACAGCAGAAGAAGAAGATGTTTGTTTTTTGTTGTTTTTGAAGAACTAGCTAGGTTTTCGGCGACTGCCCAAAATACATGGGCCAAGAGCAAACGTGACGGTGCTTAGGGCTCCACACCCACAACGTCCAATTCCAACAGCCCCGACAAATGTCTTTTGCCAAATTTCTTGCCAGCATTCTTGACAACATGCATAACAACATGCATGCATGAAGACATCCTCGGCAGCTGTCTCAAAACTTGACAGTCGCCTAGTCTTCCATCTCTCAACCCTGTCCGTCCATCTCGAGGACTGCTAGAGATTGGAAAGAGTCCTAGCCCACCAAGCACCCGTTCCCGCGCAAAGAGACAGGAAGGCAATGAACGATCTCACAGCCTCTGTCATGATTGATTGATTGATCATGTTGACGTTGTTCTCTCTGCTGATCCGCTGTCGAATGGGAAGAGAAGCACTCTCGCAACATTTAGACTGGCTCACGAACCTGGCGGAGACCCCTGTTGTAGGGGACTAAGTAACAGTGTCAACGCTGTTGCATGTGGCTCATGTAGGGTCTCTGGCCTTGCGGATGCTACGTCGAGGCTTGCAACGGCACTGGTGGCCTGACAGGAGATGGTACTAAAAGCTCTGTTTTCATTTCACTTGTCGTTTTATTTGTCAGAAGAAAATTCGCTGCATCCTCGCAGAGGATGGCCCCAAGATTGAGACGGTGTCGCAAAGAGTGGATCGTGTCGCCAAGGACTTGGGCGACGACTGACGTATGTGCCGAGCAGCAACCGAGCCTCTATTCATAGATGACGGAGGTATATTTTGGGAAAGAGGGGTAACCAGGTAGAAGGAACGAGCGGCCGGCAGTGTCAGTCCAGGAGTCACTCGGCTTCGTCGCCCCTCCGAGCGTATCCATCCGCGCAGGATCCCACCGCCGCTGGCTCGTGGTCCGTCGTCGAGAGATCCGGTCCAGACCGGCCATGAAAACGTTCCGTTACCGGCCAGGTCGGAGGGCCACAAGTTCGAACGCCAAGCGCTGTGGGAGCAAAGGGAGATATGCGGTATCGAGCTACGCCCGCGCCAGCGCCGCCCCTCACAAGAGCGGCGCGGATCGAAAGCAGAAACAAAAAAAACAGAAAGCATTCGTCGTGCTGTCGTGACGGTGCATCGATCATTTGGACCGCCCACCCGCTTTCGTACTCCGACCTGGCCCGGTCGAGGTGATCTTGCTCGTCGTCATGAGCTCCCCGATATAGCTGTCGCTCACAAGTCAACACGACCGAGCTTCGACGCCTAGGACGTCGGCCGGCGGACTCACGACTGCAGAAAACGGTTCTCGCCCTCTAGCTTGTCGTAGTCACATCTTGCCTGCTCGACGCGGTCGATCAGGACCCGGAGATCGTCTTGCAGCTTCTGGGCTTGTCTGCGACGCCATCGACTCCACCGTCAGCTACGCCTGCCCATGCCGTCATGCGAGATGGAGGGGCACTGACTCATGCAGAGCACGGCGCACCTCGCGGCCGAGATGTTCGACCTCTTGGCTGTTGCGCCGTGGACTCATCGCGCGGGCGTCATCCTCGTCGTAGACCTCGTCGTGCAGTTCCAGATTCGGGGAATCGCGGTGCACGATCATGGTGCCGCTGGTCCTCCGGCCGGACAGCTTGGGTCGCGTCGACCGCGACTGCCGCTCGTGAGGACGGTCGGCCCCGTCGCCGACGTCGGCGGCGGCCATCGAGAGACTGGACTCGGCCGTCATCGTCCCTGAAAGATCGGTGATCCTTCGCACAGGAGGAGCAGCCCGCTCGGAGGCGGTGGTGAAGGACGGGGAGGACTGGAAGGCGAACGGGGAAACATGCAAAAGGCTGGCGGTGATGGCCTAATCCGGGGTGGTTGCTTGCCTTGCAGCCGCTGCGCACCGGGTACAGTACCCTACTGTATCGTACCGATTCACTTGGGACCGGCAAGGTGACACTGGCACGACTGGGCTGCTACGGCGGCGAAGCAGTTCCCGCGGAGCACGTTCCTGCGAGCAGAGACCTCAAAGAAGATCAGGAACAGCCCTGGAGCGTGACGGAAGAATGAAAGTGATGCAGAGGCGAAGGTCGTTTCTCTTCCTCTCCTTCCTCTTCTTCTTCCTCTTCTTCCTCTTTCTCCCTCTACGAGTACGCAGCCATCAAGCCAAGGTGTTACTTTTCGCCGCTGATGCCGTCGATGCTGCCCGCTCCCCCGGCTCAGGTCACTTCGTGATTGATCGCTTGTCTGGCGTCCGACGCTGCTGCCACCGCTACCCTTACTCGACCGGGTAATGATATGCTCACAGCCGGGGGGTTATGGCAAGGGGGAAGGGCTGGAGCGAAAGCTTGTTGTCATTGGCCGTTCTCGCGCTCGGCATCCGAGAAGCCCCGTCATCTGCGCCAAGAGCTGACTAAGGCTAAGCTTGATCGTCTGTAACGTCGACCCTTGTACTTCCGTATCCCGTACGGAGGTACGGAGGTACTGTACCCTTCGTACCGTACGAGCGAAGAGGACTCACGTGATACACGGTATGATACGGCACGCGACGGCGACCAGGCGTGATTGTTGCCGCTGAGGCTGCTACTGACTAAGCCGCCAAGAGAGATACCATGACCTTACGAGATGGGGTACATAACGTACATACGTACTTCCGTACGAGGTATCCTCGTACCCGTCGTACGACGGTACCCCGCGTACGGGACAGCCGCCGATGACGTCGGCCCCGACAGCCGCCCCCCCATGCTTGGCTCGGGGCTTGTCACTCGGATGACACCCCCGCTCCCTCTTGCCTCTCGTGCTTCTCCACCGTATAGAAACCAATACGTGAGCGACTCGGAATCCTTCCCAACTTCCCCCATCGGGATTTTGAACCAAGCCTCCACTGCAAGATGCTGCAGCTCTAGCGCGAGGCTTGTAAGCGCGGGGCTTGTGTGACGAGTCCCTCGTACGAAGTACTAGAGGTACTTCTAGCGAGTTTCGAAAGTCATGAACGTGCTCAGCTTGGTCTAGTCACGTGTCTCGAATGTACTGATCTAAGAATCTTGTTGTTCACGATGCCGTCTGACGTAGGTCGTCGTCGCCGAGTCATTCCTATCATCCTACAGATGATTAGAGGAAGGTTGAGCGTACAGTACCTCGTACCCTAGCGTGCCTCGCTCTGCACAGTACAGTACGTCTGGGGGACTGATACGTACTACTGTCGGATATCAGATTCCGACCGCTGACTAAGCCTAGGCTACCCTTATGAGTACATATCTTGTACTTTCATCTTTGGGTAGTTTCAATGGTACTGGTGAGTACTTTGAGAGTACCTTAAAGTTACTTGTGTCATAAGTCATGGTAATGTCGCACCTCACCCAATTGTCAGCCATAACTTCTTAGCCGCTACATCTAATAGTCAGCTATTTGATTGTATAGACAAACCTCTGTTATGATGTTATATGTAGTATTTTTTAGGGTGTAGACACTGTATGAGCTGTGGAAGCCATGTTGGTTGGCGGTCGGATGCCTCAAAAGTTTAGAGATACTTGTCTTTCTGTAGGGCTGCCACAGGTTTGAAGGTACTAGCGGTAAGTGGAGGGTATGAAAATGTGTGAAGAGGGGTACAGAGCTGGAGTGTGTCTCTAACAGCGCTAAGCAGGGTGTACTGCCAACATATCTCAGGATGGTGTGTTGCTAACAAAATGTGGGGTGTACTGATAACAATACCCTTGAGAGCTGCTGGTGGAGAAGAGGATTGACTTCATTGCATACGAGTACGTCTTGAAACTTGCTGGCCATCGGCCAAGCCCCGTCGAGTACGCATCTCTTCTGGCTAGAGCCGTTGACCCCAATGGAGCCACGACAGCATCAACATGACCGGTGTTCCTCGGCGCTGACATCTGAAGTAAGCTTTCACCGCCTCAGTCTCACCTAACTTACGGTTCCATACTTCCGTACTAAACCGGCAGTTGTTGACAGCTCTTTTCTTCACGGTGTGGACCACCAAGCAGCCTCCATTGCCGAGCCGTACTCGTACGTACGTACGAGTACCGTGAGCATGGAGGAGCCTTGATTGTCACAAAGCAGAGTGTCTACTGTAAAAGTAGACACATTGATCTTTCAAGGGGTTGATGTCAACTTTTCCTGCTGGTGCCCGAAAGCAGCAGATCGACATCGTCGTGGGATTTTGCAGCTGTTCCCTAGCCTCGTAGGCGTCCACGGCACTTCTCTTAGGCGATAGGACCATGCATCCTGCCAACGCTATGTCTCTGCTGACGGCTGCAGCAACCTTGATCTACAGCATCTTCGAATCCGGACGGTCACCTCGTGACGGGGCCGAACCAAGCGAGG
This sequence comes from Lichina pygmaea, assembly GCA_963422465.1. Taxonomy (NCBI): domain Eukaryota; kingdom Fungi; phylum Ascomycota; class Lichinomycetes; order Lichinales; family Lichinaceae; genus Lichina; species Lichina pygmaea. The sequence goes on from OY730171.1 coordinate 914,496, forward strand.
CCGTCGATCGACTGCGGCTCGTAGGAATCTACGGTACCTACCGGGTCCGCACGGATCAGGACAGAGTCATGGTCACATAATTGGCGCAAGGAGGTGCAGCTTCGGCTTTTCAGCCTTTTCTTCTTTTGCCCCGTCTCATGTCGTACTTTCTTCACCTTCGTTATCATCGCCACGAAAGCCAATCCTTCCAGCCTCTACTAACCCTACGTACTGTACGTACATACGTACAGCATACTATTTCGCTGGCTCAAGATCCACCGAGGTCCACATCTGCGTGGTCGTGAGTGGCATGCTGGAGGGATGGCAAGTCCACGCATGACGCACCGGTAGAGTCCTGTCAAGCCACAATGATCTGCAGCTGCGACGTTTGTGAGCCCATCTCAAAGCGAGGCACAACTCAAATGCCTCAAGTTTGTGTTCGGACTGATTGCCTCCGTTCTCTACCCAACCGAAAAACTATGCTTTATCGGTCTCCGGTGGCCGTGTCTTGCTGAAGCTTCATCGAGCACGAGAGGACATCCAAAGCAGATACCCTTCGAGACAGGATATCGACGTGAGCGAGGAAGACGGAAGGACGCCGCCGAAGAATCGTGAGAGGCCGCCAACCCGTTCTTGTTTGGGCCCGAGCGGACTGTACATGAGCCATGGCCTGACGGAACGATACAGTAGCTCCCTTGTGCCCAAGAACAGCCGACTCAGCCTCATCTCGGGTTTGGCCCACTGCGACAGACGCCTCGATCACCTTTCCACACCGATGTGGCTTAAGATGTACGGGTCGAGTGCTTCCAGGACATTCGCGGACAACTCCCAGAGGCTCTTCGCTGTGTTTGATGCTACGGTCGGCAGGAGTGAGCAAAGCAGGCCAGTTCCAGTTGGCCCTGTGCGTTCGAGGACGAGGCGCTCTGTTCACAACCGAATCATGCCCCGTTGTCCGGCAACCGGACTAGGGCCTCCCGAAGTGATATGAGTCACTCACGGGGACAAGGACCATCTGACAAGACCTTTGAAGATCTTCATTTGTGAAGGTCTTGGAGGCTGCTTGAGGAGTCTGTATGTCTTTTCTCTGAGTCAACCAGACCATGATGTGGAGATGGATGCACCTACCGATACCCACAATCACTTGTCTTGGCATGCCGGTCACTTCTTGCCGTCCACAATCGACCCGATCCAGAATTACGTACCAGACGCTCCGGGAGACCCGCCTCGACAGGTTGTTGCTGTCATACACATCTAATATCCTTTCCGCCATGGCGCCGGAGTAGTCAGGACAGCTCCCAGCGACAGAAGGCATGCCAATGTGTACACGAGGTGCATGGCGAGCCCGTGTGCTCTGGAACACCCAAGCGTGATGATAATCGTCAACCCGTTCATCGAGAGAGGACAGGGATCCAGGGGACATCCACTTGCTCTCCGGCTGATGCTTCCACCGAGCGCGCCCTCGGAAGATCTGTACCGCAAGCCAGCGCAAGAGCCGTGTTGTGCTCCTTCACGGAATGCTTGCCAACCTACTACCGTACAGTAGATCAGTTGCCACAGTTCATGCTGCCGTGGCTGCGATACATCTACCCTGGTTTGCGATCTGTACTCGCCAAATGATTCTGGAATATCGTACAAGCTTCTTCTCAGACCTTTTTCTGCGTGGCGTACCGATACCTCAACATCCGTTGTGCCTTTCTCGCCTCCGAGCAGAAGTACGTGAGGATAGGCCTATGAGACGGCGCTTTTGCTACTGCGTACGTAGTACGTGTGTACTTGCAGTACATACACCATGTACATATATACGTTACGTACGTACTTATATCAACCTCAGAAAGCGCAAGTCAAGACATGTTTCAGCCTCTACGTACGTACTGTTTACGTACTCAGAGGAGTCAATTACGCGGTCAATGCACATTCACCCTGTCGCAGCTTCGCAAACTCGCAACACCCTCTCCTCTGGCAGGCCACCAGGATTCTATTGAGAGTCAGCTCCCCTGACTTCTTTACTCCGCGAACACAGGGTCCCGAGGTTCTGCTGCTAGGTATATCACACTCACCCAGCAGCTTACCATCTCATTACGGTACGTACGAACGTACGTACTCCGTACATCTGTGGAAAACAAGAGTCCACACATCTCTGGCTTGCGGGATCCAGGGGCCTCTCAACCCAGGTCCTCTAGGGCCCAGAGCCTCTGTTATTGCACTGTCACGCAGTGTTCCCAGCATAGTCTACTTGTTCATTGCTGTTGGCAGTTCTTGGGTGTCGACTTGTCGCCAGCTTTTTCGGATGCATGTGACGGGCACGCGCTGCCCCCGAACCCATGAGCTACTAAGCTGTGAGACAGGAGGATCCCCCCCCCTCCACCCCCTTCCTTCTCCCATAAAAAGAAGAGGGAAGTACTGTAGGCGAAGCTGTAGGAGAGAATTGAATTTTGACTGAGCACATCTATATCTGTGTCCTAGTACGGAAGTACTTCTGGGGAGCTTGGCATAGCTGTCCTGGTGTGATGCACAAGCTCTCTGTCTCGTCTTTGAGTGATGGTCATGAGTTGCCTGACCTCTTTTTTCTCACAGTGGTTTCGTCACCTTCGGTACCAAAGTGGAGTAGGAATACCAGTACCTATATCAACATCATTGATGTAACGTACGTATGTAGCTGTATGAGCACGGGCAGATGGCTGCCTTGTTGGAATGGACATACAACGAGCCATCGAGACGGACATTGCTTGCGGTCGGATGCGTATCATTTACTTCTAACAAAGGATGGAGCTCCGGAACTCGGTATCGTAGGTACAGTCTGGAAGTAGGGGTATCAAGGCGTGCAAGGCTGATGACGGGGCATGTGGGACCGTCCTCAGAGCTTACATAATCCACACGTCGGAACGGAGGCGCGTAGATTTCGAGTGACGGCAACCGCCAACGTCGACACTCAGACCGTTGACGTTTCAAACTCTTTGTATCAAGTCGTCCATGTACCATCGGCGATCAATAGAGTGAATTCGTCCTTGTGCCGGCCTATTTCAGTGTGAAGTCGAGTGCCGTACGGTAACTTAAATGTCGAAGAAACATCTGTGAACTCCACTAGAGCTACGAGAGTAATTCGTCTTGCGAGCTTGATCACCACCACCACGACCATGCTGATGACCGACGTGGCCGACTAAGAGAGTGCACCACCTGGTGCCACGACGATGGCAGTGCTGAATGACACGAGCGACATTGGTGAGCATATGCCCGTAAGCACTTCGCCGTCGACAAGCCCTACGGCCACCCTACCTGCGTCAAGCGATCGTCATACTCATCGTCATGACCGTGTGAAAGCCCAGCGTTGTCCAAGCCGTCACCGTCACGACTGAGCCATGTCGTCCGCCTCGAACAAATCGCGCCGAGGTCAGGACCGGGTCGACAGCCGCCTCAGCAGAGCCGGTTGGCCGTCTCGTCCCGGCTCGCGTGCCCAGCTGCGGCAGGTCTCGACGACCGAGGCGTACACCCACGCCCTCGGGGTGGCCTATCTCGCCCACCTGCTGCAGCCGCGACAGCGCCGGCTGCAGCATGTGTCCGTGCCCGCGCAGCAGCTGGCGCGGTCGTCGACGACCTCCTCCATTAACGAGCTCGTCAAAGACCTCTCGCTCGTCCGCGACTCCAAGAGCACCAAGTTGCCGCATGGCTTCATGGCCGACCTCGAGAGGCGCTTGCAGGGGGTCCTCACCGGCAAGGAGCGGCGGCAGGAGTTCAACGACGCGGCCGTGAAACGGACCTTTGCCGTCTTCTATACCGCCTTCACCGAGCAGAACTTCCGGCGCCAGATGGAGAAGGACCGCCGCGTCGAGGACCTCGTGCTCATATTCTTCTCCAGCGCGACGAAGGAGCTGCAGAAGGGCAAGGCGTCATCCGACGACGGCTGGAAGCTGATGGTCGATCGCCACGTGGCCCTATTCGTGCGCCTGCTGAGCACGACCCTGAAGGAGCACGACTGGGGCCGAGACCGCCCAGAGCTCGCCAGCCGGCTCACGACGCTCGAGAGCAAGCTGCTCAAGCACGATCAGGACCTGGCGGCCGCGTCCCAGCGAGCCGGAGGTGCCGGCGGCACCACCGTCGAGGTCGAGCTTCCTCCGAGCTACGAGGCCAGGGACATGCCTCTCGCGCTGATCGTGGCCGAGCGATTCGGTCTTTCGTACGACCAGGTCCAGGCTGACATCAACCGCAACCGGCCCGTCTGGACCCCGAAGGCGGCTCTGGCCGACCTCAAGTCGTATCAGAACCTCGTCAACCTTCACTCGCCCGCGGTGCTGCGTCCCGATGACTTTGACCTCGATGAAGCGTACGAGGCCTGGAGAAAGACCGAAGGGTCGGAGCTGTCGCAGATGATGCTTGCCATCCTGCGGACCGATTCCGAACTGACCAGATCCTCTGATGCGTCGACGCGATCGACTTCTGCCACCTGGGACGGCTCGAGAAGGACAACGGACCCGGCGACCCTGACGTCGCCCCTGACCCGCGAGCCTCCCGACATGTCCGACCTGCGTCTGCAAGAAGGTGGCGAGAATGCCCACGAAGAGGGCGTCTCTAACCACTTCACCTTCTTTCCTCCCGACCCAAAAGCCTACTACCGCTGTGTTCTCGCGCAGGTTCTAACGCACGACCTCAATCAGGCTAAAGCCCAGCAAGGCGAATCCCAGGGCGATGCCGAGCCCCCTCCGCTCCTGTCCAAGGACAGTACCGTGCTTCTGCAAGAGATCTCGATGCGCTGGCGGATACCGCAGTGGACCCGTCTCGTCCTCTTCCTGGACGTGATCAGGGAGAAGTTTGTCGACCAGGACGTTACGTTGGACGACCTGGATGCCGCCTTTGAGTATGTCAACAGCGTTTCCGTCGACAGCAGGAGGGCCTCCGTTGCCTCCCTGTCGGAGATGTCGCCTTTCTTGGATCGCTCCAAGTGGTCGATGGCCGACTTTGCCCTGATGCAACGGGTTCTCTCTGCTCTGCACGACGCCTTGCTTCGCGATCTGTACGACATCCTGCAGCACTGCTACGAACCGAAGCCACCTACGATCGGCCCCGTCATGTACGTGCTCGAGAATCACGTCCGCAGCGATCCGGCCTTCGCGATCGGCCGGGACGGAGATGCCCGCTTTGAGGCCGAGCTCAGCGAAGGTCTTCGACAGAGGGCGCTGGACGTGTACTCGGCCCACCTCCGCCACAGCGTGCCCGAGAACCAGGACGAATGGGGATTCGTTCACGTGGTCGAGCTTGGCAAGACCATCCTCAAGCTGGCCGAACGCATCCAGAAGCGGTACAAGAAGAATCCGGAGATCATGGGGTGAGCTACTCGCGGATGCGTCTTGCCCGACGTCGACTGGCGAGTCCGTGGCTGACGCGCTGGACAGGGTGAATCCCTTGACGATCCTGCTGGGGACGGTGCTACCGGCGTACGAGGGCGACGCGGGTCAGTTGATCGAGAGGATCATCGTCGTCGCGAGGTCGCACGACGAGGAGATCGACATCGCCGAAGGATTCGATCTGTACAAGGAACTGGTGGAGATCCGCCGCGTGCACATGGAAGCCTTACCTGGGTGAGGTCGACGTCGATGCATCTAGCGCCACCGACATGGAGACGAAGCTTACAGAACACGTCTTGTCTAGGGTCCCGTTCGAGTTCAGCATCGAGGATCTCGTGGCCGACTTTGCGTGGCGCTGGATCGCGTTGATGGACGAGAAGGTGGTGGGCTGGGTCGACCAGGCCGTCCGGCACGACGACTTCAAAGTCCGCTCGGGACCCGGCCAGGAGCCCCCGAGCGACGACGACCGCCACAGCACCTCGGTGGTGGATGTCTTTCGCTCGTTCAACCAATCGGTAGATCAGATCGTTCAGCTGGACTGGGCCGACGAGCTGCAGCACGCCAAGTTCATGACGGCCATGTCACGAAGCATCGGATCGGGGGTCACGAGGTACTGCGAGATCGTCGAGCAGAGGTTCAGCAAGGAGATGGACCGCTTGACACCGGAGCAAGAAGCGGCCGCCAGCCGGAGCCGCCAGGAGAAGTGGATGCAGTTGGCAAAGGAGGCGTGGAGCAACCGGGACAAGATCGAGCCCTTCCAATTCTTTCCCGAGGTATGCCTCGCCACGACACGTAAGGCCCGACGCGGTCGTCACTGACGGCGACGCAGTCCCTCGTCAAGCTCAACAACGTGGAGTGGGCCATCTACCAGCTCGACCGACTCGAGGCAACGGTCGAGGTCGACGCCTGCGCCAACGTTGTGCAGCGCCACGAGCCCCCGATCAGCCAACGTCGACCGCGGCCCAGCAAGTACGTCTTCACGATCAAGATCGTCGAGGCCGAAGACCTCAAGGCGTGTGACATGAGCGGATACAGCGATCCGTACGTCGTCCTCGGCGACGAATACCAGAAGCGGCTGGCCAAGACGCGGATCATCTACTCGAGCCTCAATCCTCGCTGGGACGAGTCGGTGGACATCACGACGACGGGAGCCTTGAACATCATCGCGACCGTGTGGGACTGGGATGCGCTCGGCGACCACGACTGCGTCGGGCGGACGTCGCTCAAGCTGGACCCTTCGCACTTTAGCGACTACATGCCCCGAGAGTACTGGCTTGACCTCGACTCGCAGGGTCGGTTGCTCCTCCGGGTCAGCATGGAAGGCGAGCGCGACGACATCCTGTTCTACTTTGGAAAGGCCTTCCGAACGTTGAAGCGAACCGAGAGGGACATGACCAGGACGATCACCGACAAGGTGAGCCCTCCCTCCCCGTCTTCCGTACCGATGACCGATGGGTAACAGACGAGGGGACCACCCCCGACCAGCTTTCGTCATACATCAACCACTGCCTCTCGCGAAACACGTTGAAGAGCCTCCTCAACCGAGGCATCTCCATCAGCTCCGTCTCGACGCTCTTCTCCCGCGGCTCCCGTCCGTCGGTGCCGGCCATGCCATCTCAGGTCGACATCACCAACGCCCTGCGGCCGCTGTTCCAGTACTTTGACGACAACTTCGCCATCATGAAGCAGACGCTCACCGACGCGGCCATGGTGATGGTCATGACACGGCTGTGGAAGGAGGTGCTCGCGACGATCGAAGCCCTCCTGGTGCCGCCGCTGTCGGACAAGCCGTCCCAACAGCGACCGTTGACGGAGCAGGAGCTGGACATCGTCTTCAGATGGCTTCAGCTGCTCTTCGACTTCTTCCACGCCGTCGACGAGGAGACGGGAGTTTCGGAGGGCGTACCGATGGACGTGCTCAAGTCGCCCAAGTACCACGAGATCCAGTCGTTGAACTTCTTCTACTTCGAGTCGACCGAGAGCCTCATACGGACTTCGGAGCGCATGGCAACGGCGACGGCCAACCGGGAACGGCAGCAGCAGCAACAGCAGCAGCGCAACCGACTGTCGGCCCCCGGGGCGCTCGGCGGCAGCGGCGGCGGGACACTCGCCTTCGGCGGGGCGGCGGGGCTGGTGGGCGTGCCGACCAACCGCCGCACCAAGTCGATCATGCTCAGCCGCAACCTGGGCACGATGAAGAAGGCCAAGGAAGAGAAGCGCAAGGAGGCCCAGGCGGACCCGAACGACGACATCATCCTGCGCATCCTCCGCATGCGGGCCGAGGCGGCGGGCTATCTGCGCAACCGCAGCCGTCAGAAGGAACGTCTCGCGGCTGCCGCGGCGGCCGAGATGATCGTCAAGCAGAGCCTCGCGGGCGGCAGCCTCGGCGGCATCGGCGGAGCTGGGATCGCGCGAGGGCCGCCGCCCGGTGGTGTGCCTCGACGGTGAACAACCTTACCGTCGTACGGGTATCGTACCGAGTCCATTTCCTTGTCTGTTGCCGGGACGGGGCTTGACGTGGGCCTGGCGTGGGTCTGGCGTGAGCCTGGAGCTGGAACCAAAGCTAGAGCTGTGGCTCAGGGGGGAGCACATACATTTAGTGCTCGACAGATTGTCGTGACCACGGATTTTCCCCCACTCGCAACACCGAAGCTGGCCCGTGGCGGGGAAGCTGGTCCGGGGCGCGGGGGGGGGGGGGGGGGGGGGGGGATAGGAAGCAGGGGACGACGACGACGACGACGACGACGACGACGACGATAGGAGCCACGGCAGGAAGCGGGGGAGATCAGGAGTTGTCTAGGCGTTATTTGTACTAACCACCAAGTCACTTACTGTAAGTCGTACATGCCCATGATGCCCAAGGGCTCTGCTCTGCTATTCTCTGCTCTGCTCTGCTAATGCTCTGCTCTACTCTTCTCTTCCCTTCTCTACAGTACTCTACTACACTCCAGGCCACATGCCTTTCTCCAGTCTTTTGTCGGATCGTGTCCCTTGTACTTACTTCTGTAACAAAGGTCTGAGGATCCTTGGACCCGATTCGTCCCAGCCCAGACCTGACTTAATCTTGGGCCTGACCTGCTGTATCCATCGGGCCTGACATGCTGTGTCGTTGGGCCTGACCTGCTGTATCATTGGGCCCGACCTGCTGTATCGCTGGGCCTGACCCATCCGTACGCACGACTTACCCATGGGTCTGATGCATCCGTGTGCACGACTCATCCTTGGGTCTTGCATTTAGAGGATCGAGTGACTACGAGCACTTGGGCCAAAGATATTCGACGGCCGCCAACGATGTAGTTGAACTTTTGAATTGGGATTGGTGTTGCTGGAAATGGGAGAGCTAAGTGAGAGAGGTAGGGAAGATGATATAGATGGAAGGCGAGAGACATGAACGAGAGCTTGTTTGCTGATGGCGCCTTGAAAAAGTAGAGATGAACGGAAAGAAGAATTCAACAGAGAGAAGAAAAAAAGAAAGGGTCGATATCCACCGAGGGAAGTACGGCAGACGACCTGAACGGTGGTCTAGGGAAGGATTTAACTCGTCATGATATAACGGAGAGCGGTTTGCGTGGCCGAGCAGGAATACCGGCTACCATGTGTCTCCCTCTTTCCTTGCCTGCGTCGAATGGGGTAGGTGGTTAGTAGGATATGGATGGGTCATCGAATCTGATGGGATAAAGAACGTGACATTGGGATGCGTGTGTCGTCTGAAGAGTGTGAAAGCATGGAGAAGAGAGAGAGAGAGAGAGAGAGAAGAGACTGACTGGAAGAGCCCCCGGTCCACCCAGCTCATCTTCGAGACCATCGGGAAACGTCCTCGGCAGGGCCGGTTTATCCGGATAGAACACGCTCACGAGCCCGGCGAGGCCAAAGACGCTGCCCATGAAGAACATCAACTGTAGGATGGCGAATCCCGGCGAAGTATGTCTGTATTCCTCGGGCGCCAAGCGTCCCATGATGTCGTCGTCCTCGTGCACCGGCTCCCCGTAGTTGCGTCGCTCCTGCTTGTCCCACCAGTCGCCATAGGGATCGCGAAGCTGTCTCTTTTCCGGAGGAGGATTGACGTATCCGCCGTTCTGCAACGACATTAGCGCTTCGGTGTCATAGATCATGTCTTTGGGAAGGTATGGCGGGGGAACGGAACGTGGAAAGGCGAGTTGGATAGGACGTGCAAGAGATCGACGCACCATACCCGGGTCCTCGATGTCTTCGCGCGAGAGGAAGCGCGCTTGGACGAGGCCTCCAGGAGGTAGTAGTACCCGCCTTGGCGCTGTCATCGCCGCCGCTGCTTGGGACGATATGGCATGGGGAAGGCGGCGAGAGAGAAGAGCGCCGGTGGTCCGTCGGGCGAACATGATGGGCAGGCGATCGTGATTGATCTGTATGTCTTCAGTCGGTGGAAGGCAGAATTGAGGCCGAGGTCAATGCCTCCCTGCGAGTCTATTGCCCCTCGACGGAGATACAGCCCTGCTGGTGTCTAGCGGACGTTGAAGTGAGGTCGTACATGTACGTACCCCTCCGTGCCCTCTAACAGAGCACCGTATTAGTAAGTGCCGTAGCTTTGTACAACCTGGTTACGAGGTGCATAGGTACTCGTGCGTATCTAAACAAAAGTGTGAAGTGAAGACGTCGCATAACTTTGGATGCAATCTAGCCATGACGAATACATTTTCGCGTGGCACCAAGAAACCGGAATAGAATTGGTGAGACAGCACCTAGCTACATATGCACAGTACAAACGAACATAGCTCCACCGTCAACAACAGTTGTCACAGGCTCAGGACGTTCCAGACGCAACTGCCTGCTACGGTAAGCCAGATGAGCCGTCATCAGCGGTAGCCCTACCGTGCCGTAACAACGTTATTGAATCACCTTGAAGCAGAGCAGCGATGAAAAATAGAAGCTGGAACACCTCCCGAACTGTGAGATCAAGAACTTCAAACGGACTTGGAGCACGCCACGGACCCGATAACGCCATCAAATCTCGTGAGGCTGATCGACGAGGATAGCTGAATCGCCCGACACCGCTTTCGTCCAGTTTGACCTCGATTCCGTTGAGTTCGGTCGGGGTAGGTTTGTATGGGAAAGAAGTTATCGAAGCGTCCCTTGGCCACGCAACGGCCAACAGCAAAAGAGAAGCGTGGGAAAAAAAAGTGTGATTGAGAGAAATGCGTGGGCGAGGGCCCGGGAGACCTCGCATCCACAACGACTCAGCCGAGATTGCCAACGACAACGAGCCAGAGAGTAAGGACCTCCACGACCGATAAAAAAGCGTCTGGGGCATCGCATCTGACGGGTCTGGTGGCAGATGATGGCATCGACCGGGCCCTCGTCGCCGAACCGGCCAACGACGATCCCGAGAGCGCCGAGAAGCCGCCGACAAAGAGACGAAAGCTCGAGGATGCGTCGGCCAGATCAAACGCGACAACGCGCCAGCGCTCTCCACCCTGGAGGTCGATGGCCTTCCAAGGCCCAACGTCGTTCGTCGAGAATGGCCGGCGAAAGTCGTCTAGGACCAACGCCGTGCCGCTCGAGCTCCAACCACCGTCCGAGAAGCGACAGACCCGTTCGAACGTGCAGAAGACGCCCGTGACCAAGGCTGTCGACAGAGGCGCACCCCGCAGCTCGGCGCAAAAGTCCTCGGCGCAGCCGCACCCTGCGGAGAAGAATCGACGAAGTACCATCTCCTCCTTCAAGAACTCGTCAGACCGGCCCGACACTCCCTCCGAACCTAGTCGCACCCCAGCCCGAAGATCCGGTCGGCTACCCGCCAAGCCAACTCCTCCGTCGCCCCTGGCAAAACGCGCACCCCTCAGACGTCAACAGCCATCGGCCGCCGAGACCTCCGCGGAGAAGCCCACAAAGACGGCGCCTTACTCGACTCCCAGTCGCCGAAATCAGAAGGTACCGCGGCCCGAGAGAGCACTGCGCTCGAAGGACAAGCCGAGCGACGATCAAGACGTCGAGAATCTCTCGTCGGACGACAGCGAGGATGACGACGACGACGATGGCGACGACGACGCTGCCGGTGACGGCGAGGAGGTGGACGGGACGAGCGAATCGGAAAAGGCGGAAGGGGATGACCCGGCGCAGGACGGCATTGTGATCAAGACGCCTCGGCTCAAGTTCAAAGTTAGCATGCCCAAGGTTCCGGTCACGCACCCCGGACACGTTCCTCCGCCCCGCCGCTTTCCTTCTTTGCGCGACTGGCTGTCGAGCGACGATCCTTTGTCCGGTGAAGATGCTCGAAGGATGACGGAAGAGGACGCCAAAAGGGAAGCCCGATTACGTGCTCGCATCGTCGAGGCCTCCCGACCAGGGGGGCTTCTGAGCCCTGAGCTGTGCTCCATCTCCCAGCCAGATCCTCAGGATGAGCCGAACCGACAGTACGCCCATCGAGACCATCTAGTCGCTCAGGCGTTGCACTTTGAAAAGCTTCTGAGTCAGGAAAGACGCAATCACGGGCAAGTCGCCCGCCGTCTCGCCCACGCGGCCCTGACCGAATGGAGCCGACGGCAGCCCAAGACCGCGGAGGAGTTGCTGCAGGAGCTATACAAGGCCAATCTGGCCAAGTACAAGCAAGTCCGACAGCATCTCCACTCCAAATGGGATCAAGTTCTTGTCGAGGTCAACCAGAGGAGGCGCGCTCGGTGGGAAGAGGAGCAGCAACTCCGGGGCAAGCAAGCCTTGAACGACATGCTGGGGTACACGAGCCAGCTGCTCGATGCACGTCGAGCGGGGCTTGTGTCGGGCAACGGGACTGCCGAGCCGTCGCTCGCTGGAGGCAACGCCGAATCGGCAGACGACGATACCGATAGCCATGATGATGACGACGACGACGACGACGACGACGACGACGACGACGACGACGACGGAGACGTGATCGATGACGCTCCGGCTTCGGAAAACGACGGCGACGATGCTGCCGATAGCAGCAACATGTCGAGCAGCCAAAGCACGAGCGAGGATGGCTTGCATGGCGGCGGCAGCCTTGACGATGACGAGCATCTGACCGTCGAGCAGCTTCGGCGGAAATACGGCGCCATCACCAGCTTCGAGTCGGACGCCGCGGCGGCGCCGGACCCTCCGCTGCCTCCCGAGGGCGGACCCCGAGACGAGGTCAGTTCCAAAGAACTTCAAGCCCAAACGGCCGATGAGCCGGCTGGAGTCGGCAGGACCGATGTCGAGCGGATCGAGCGGGAGCCTCCACCAACGGAGCGTGGCGAGCCAGCCCTTCAGCCGGAACAAGACGACAAAGATGCAATGTCGGACGAGACAGACGATTCGGTCGACATGGATGACGACATGGGCGACAGCGACGAGGGAGAGGACTCGGACGGCTCGGAGAGGTCAGACGATGACAGTGGGACAGGCGAAGACGAGGCAGCTCCCGGGCTGCTTGGCTTCTTCGACCGAGACGACATCGTCGCGCAGGACTCTCCCGTCGAGGCCGGTGGCGAGCGTGACGCCGCGGACGATGTCGAAGCCGACCTGGTGGAGGATGAGAATTCGAAGGGATCGGGACCTCCCGCGGGCACCCGTGTCGAGCGATCGGCGCTGGGGTGCAACGAACGAACACGCTCCCCTAGGAGATCGTTGCCGCCAGCGATCGTGACCGGCCCACGACGGGCTCTGGAGGCGTTCCAGAGCAGCGGCGATCCAAGCGCGCAGGCGTCCCCTGGAACCAACGCCACGACGAAGCCTTCGGAGATGGACTCGGCATCCTCGATGGGACTTCATGCCGACAGCCAGATTCCATCGTCCATCACCACCCCCCAGCCGACATACCATCTAAAGACGCCGATCCCTTCGCTGCTGCGGGGCACGCTCCGCGAGTATCAGCACTACGGACTCGACTGGCTCGCCGGGCTCTACGCGAATGGCACCAACGGCATCCTGGCCGACGAAATGGGCCTGGGGAAGACGATTCAGACCATCGCCCTCTTGGCTCATCTGGCTTGCCATCACGAAGCATGGGGACCGCATCTGATCATCGTGCCGACGAGCGTCATGCTCAACTGGGAGATGGAGTTCAAGAAGTGGTGCCCTGGGTTCAAGATCCTGACGTACTACGGCAGCCAAGAGGAGCGGAGACAGAAACGCAAGGGCTGGTCGGACGACAATCGATGGAACGTCATCGTCACGTCCTACCAACTGGTGCTTCAGGACCGGCAGGCGTTCAAGAAGAGAAACTGGCATTACATGGTCTTGGACGAGGCTCACAACATTAAGAACTTCCGGTCTCAGCGCTGGCAGACGCTGCTGACCTTCAAAAGCAAGGCGAGGCTCCTCCTCACGGGGACGCCACTCCAGAACAACCTCACGGAACTGTGGTCGCTACTCTTCTTCCTGATGCCGTCCGAGAAGGTCGACGGCGGCATCAGACAGTTTGCAGACCTCAAAGAATTCTCCGGCTGGTTCAAGCGCTCGGCGGACCAGATCCTTGAGCATGGCCGGGAGACCATGGACGAGGATGACCGGAGGTCGGTGGAGCAGCTACACAAAGTGCTTCGGCCGTACCTGCTGCGGCGGCTGAAGGCCGACGTCGAGAAGCAGATGCCCGGCAAACACGAGCACGTCGTGTACTGCCGGCTGTCGAAGCGCCAACGCTTCCTCTACGACAGCTTCATGTCGCTGGGCAAGACGCGCGAGACGTTGAGATCGGGCAACTACCTGTCGATCATCAACTGTCTGATGCAGCTTCGGAAGGTGTGCAACCATCCGGACCTGTTCGAGACTCGCCCCATCGTCACCTCGTTCGCCCTTCCCAAGGCCGCCGTCGCCGACTTCGAGATCAAGGAGCTCCTGGTGCGCAGGCGACTGCTACGGGACGATCCCATGACGCACGTCAATCTCGACCTCTTGAACCTGACCCCGACCGCGCACGAGTCGCTGTCTCACGTCTCGGCGAGGGAGAGCGCGACGCTGGTGGCGCTACGCGCATTGCAGGATGCCTGCAAGAGCCAGTGCGATCGCATCGACTGGCGGTTTGGCTTCGCGGGGACCTCGATCGACTCGGCCTTGGCTTATCTCTCGAACGCGTCCAAGGCATCGACGCTCGAGGAACTTCGTCATCGTGTCTACCTCACCTCGTTACGGAGCCAACGACGCCCCATGTACGGCACCGCACTCGTCGAACTTCTGACGATCGGGACGGCGCTGCAGCAGAGCCTAGCGTCGTCGAAGCACCCAGCTCGAGCTTCCGAGTCGGCCCTGAACACTTCTGACGTCCTACGAAGCATGACACTGGATGTCGACCGGCGAGCGGCTATGATGAAGACCGCGATCCAGAAATTCGCATGCATCACGCCGGCGGTGGTGGCGACCGACATGGTACCGTTGTCGTTGACGCGAGAGGGGTTCCACGCCTTACAAGCCTCTCGCCGCTCCGTCAAGGACCCTTTCCACGAGGCTCGCATGCGGCTGTCCATTGCGTTCCCGGACAAGCGACTGTTGCAGTTCGACTGCGGCAAGCTACAGCGGCTCGACGGGCTACTACGGCAGCTACAGGCTGGCGGTCACCGCGCTCTCATCTTCACGCAGATGACGAAGGTGCTGGACATCCTGGAGCAGTTCCTCAACATCCACGGTCATCGCTACCTCCGCCTCGACGGCGCAACCAAGATCGAGCAGCGCCAAACGCTGACGGACCGGTTCAACAACGATCCCCGAATCCTCGTCTTCATCCTCTCGTCCCGCTCCGGCGGCCTCGGCATCAACCTCACCGGCGCCGACACCGTCATCTTCTACGACCTCGATTGGAACCCGGCCATGGACAAGCAATGTCAAGACCGCTGCCACCGTATCGGCCAGACTCGAGACGTGCACATCTATCGCTTCGTCTCGGAGTACACTATCGAGTCGAACATCCTTCGCAAGGCGAACCAGAAGAGGATGCTCGACGACATCGTCATCCAGGAGGGGGAGTTCACGACGGACTACTTTAACAAGATGTCGGTGCGCGACATGCTCGGCGACGACGCCAACGTGCTGGACGACGGTGACGAGGCCTTTGCGAACGCCGCCATGGATCGCGTCCTGGGCGGCGCCGGTGGCACCCAAAACGTCGGGAAGATGCTGGAGAAGGTTGAGGACACCGAGGACATCGCCGCCGCCAAGGCGGCCGAGAAGGAAATCGTGCAGACGGACGACGCCGACTTTGACGAGAGGAGTGTCATCGGCAGCGCGACGTGCAAGACCCCAGCAGGGGAGGACACGGGAAAACAGTTCTTTTCGCCAGTCGGCCCGTCTCCCACTGCGGGCGCTGCATCTCCCGATCGGCCCAGCCGGGCTTTGCCAGATTCGGCTCTACCCACGCCTCAGCATCCACCCCCAACGACGCCAAAGGAAACGGAAGCACCGCGCGGGCTAGAGCCGGCGCCGGCGACCGAGCCGGCCAACGACGACGATGACGCCGAGCCTGGCCACATCGACGAGTACATGATTCGTTTTGTCGAGTGGGAGCTCCGAGATGTGCCAGCGGCGACAGCCACGGAGAAGGGCAAAAGCAACAAGAAAGGCGGTAAGCGCGGCAAGGCTCATCGCTGACGCCTCTTGCGTTGCTACGGTCGTCCTCGGGTGCTCGCTCCCTCCGTCTCTCCGTCTCTCCACCTACCGCTCCCTCTCACCTGGCGTGTCTGTATTGGTCCATACTGGGCTCCGTCATTTGCTACCATCACGTCTTTCATAGACGCACTGTATCGTTGCTTTCCATCATCACTACTCTTTCCAAGCGGCCGCTTTCGTTAAGACTGCGGCTGTCCTGTAGCAGGCAGTCCTTCTCTCGGTCTACATCAGGCCCCTTTACCATTCTCTCGAACGCACCTATGCATAAGCGCTGTCACGATACGTGAACCCCATCAAAGAGGTAGATCCGCTTCTTCTGTGCATGGAGGAACAGGAGTCGCTATGCGCTCGTTGTCTTCCGAAGAAACAGGATACAACATTATAGTGTTCCTTCTACTTTCACCACCACCGCCACCCTCCCACTGTACGGAACTACCTGACCAGCGCTGTCTGTCAAAGAGGAGATGTGTAGAGAGCCAGAAACAAGAGGAAACACCATAAAGAACCTCTCCTCATCTCGAGAGCTACGTGTATAACCCTGATCACATGCACGGGGAAAAGCTCGCGGCAAGCTGCGTCCAGGATGTCCAGCATGAAGACCGTCCACAGAGCAAACAGCAACGCAATCTCTTCCCTCCTGCCTGTCCGCTCGTCGTTCTGCTGACAAGCCAGTGACGTAAGCCCGCAAAGTAGGTGTGTCGGCCCTGTCTGTAGCCTGTTGGGGGGGAGCTCTCGAGAGTTGGACTATGAGCATGTGTACAGTACTGTACTTTGGAGCGCTGGCCGAATCTGTCATGCTCCTTCTGTCACAGGTCTTCAGAGCGGTACCGTAAGGTGCAGAACAGGGAAGTGAGGGAAGGAGAGATGTGAGGATTGGGAGAAGGATGTCGGCTGGGAAGATGGTACAGTATGTTGGCTGATCCTGTGGCAAAGCTAGCACTTGTATGTTTAGGTGTCACAGGCACTGCATACCTACAGTAACAGTATGTATGTACTGTACTCCTGATAGCATGAAGACATCTCTCTCTCACATGCCTCTTTATCCAGTGGCAAGCTCACTTGTACATTGTGGCTTTTGCAGCTAAACTTCTGTGTGTATGGAAGTACTCCGTACCGGTACGGTGTGTTATCATACGTTACAGCTCAGTTCAAAAGTAGTAGACTGATGTAGCCAGCAACATCTCTCTGTGACTTCTTCCACTCTGCAACTAATTACTTCCAGGGTTGTGTTGCATGCACACCCCCCTTTACTGGACGAACACCCCTAATCCTTCTGTACGCACACCCCCCTGGATATTTACAGTCGGTTACGTACTAATTCCTGTCGCTGTCGCTAGACTACTCACCATGTTTGAGCCACCACTCCCCAGAGACTACCCAGACATTAAAGCACGGGTCATGTTGCACGCACACCCCCCTTCACTGGACCCACACCCCTAATCTTTCTGTACGCACACCCCCAGTAGCGTTGCTGTACGCACACTCCCTAGATATGTATACTGACGTAGTCAGTCACTAATTCCTGTCACTGTTGCTAGACTACTCCCCATGCTTGAGCCACCACCACCCCCCCCCCCCCCCCCCCCCCCCCTGCGGGGTCTACCCAGACATTAAAGCACTCATCAAAGTGACTAATCTACATGCTGAAATTCTGTCATATTTTGAGATTGTTAAGCAGGGAAGAGGAGGGGGACAGAGCTGAGGCAGAGCTCAGAGTCGGGGTCAGGATCATGGACATGGGCATGGTCATAGTCTATTGGGAGGCCAGCAGCAGGTCCAGACATCAGGGCCAGAGGCATCATAGAGGCCAGGGAATCCATCAGAGATTGTGCCAGAGATGGCACTGGAGATGTTGGGGGGGGGGGGCTTGGTATTCCGTCAAGGATTCTGCCAGAGACATTGCTGGAGATGTCGCAGTGGCTGGAGATTTCATCAAAGATATCAGAGTTAGAGACTTGCAACCTGTAGGTAGTGCTTGGTACCTGAATTCTCTGGGTAATATGTACATACAAAGCTTTCTTGTGAATATAGGGACTCTGTATAGTGACAGTGACAGGAAAGAGCAACTGATCATACTGATACATATCCAGAGAGTGTGCGTACAGCAACACTAGCGCGCGGGGGGGGGGGGGGGGGGGGGTGTACAGAAAGATTAGGGGGTATGTGTCCAGTAAAGGGGGGTTTGCGTGCAACACGACCGTTACGGAATGGTTTTGTGGTGTGCTGGTGGTGCATGTTCGTCACAATACGTTGATTGATTGATTACACCGTTCTAGCTCTCGTGTATCTAGGCTACGCCGGGTCAACTATAGAATTAGGCAAGGAAAACTCCAAAGAGTAAAAAACCTCCCCCCTGCAGCGCCTAAGGCAGCGCTATCCTACCAAGTCATCTGTGGAACGTGGGGGGGGGGGGGGGGGGGGGGGGGGGGTGACTGGCTAGTAGCCAGCCTCCAGCTGCTCCTGAGCAGGAGAACCGGGAAAGAACACCGTGGCGTAGGATCCACGAGGTGAGAGCGGCCGCGGGCCGCGGGCGCGATATCATCACCTGATAGTCAGTAGTAGCAGCCGCAGTGTATAAACTGCGGCGTACTCGCTGCAGCCGTGGGCAGTCTAGGATGACGTGCTTGGCAGTCTCCCACTGTGCCCCACAGCTGCAGGCAGGCGTCGGAAAGCCGGGGACTCGACGCTTGCAAAGAAAGGCAGCCAGCCCGACCTTACCTGTGTTCGAAGGAGACGATCCGTCCTGTGGTGGCGGCACCTAGGCGGCGCCTAGATTGAGCCCTTCGTCGCGTCCTGGGTCTAGTTCCCTGTGGCGCCCTAAGCCCCAGTCCTTGTGGAGATTGACCACGCCTGTCCTCGGTCCTCGGTCCTCGGCTAGATCCTTCAGCCAGCATGTGCAGCTGGCATGTGCTCAGCTCCCTATCTAGATCACTCATCTATATAGTTAGCATAGCTCGCTCCAATGAAGAATCATCGTCTCTCGCACTCAGCTTCTCAGCCTCTCCTTCTCTGCGAACCTTCGTTGAATAACCTGTACGTATCTGCGTTAAGATACTGCTCTGCGCTTTGGACAGGCCAGCGCGAAGCCGGAGACGTCACAATACGTAGGGACTCGGCCTGTACAGTAGCCCTGTTGCTGAGGCGCCTGCCTACTGAGGTTCATCGGTCATCTATGTTATTCTTGTGGAGGCTTCAACCTGTATTGTTGTTTTCTCCAGTCTGACTGGTTTGAGCAAACCTTTACTGATATCACAGTCCTTCTTTTTCCTCGCAAGGCTCCAGATTCCAAACGTAGGGAGACTCGGGTTTGTTTATGGACTACGGGAGGATGTAGTAATTAGTCGACACACCACCGTGCTGTACTGTATGAAGTACTGTATGGCACGACTTTGTTATTTCTCCGTCTCAAGGGGCCAGAGAGAGCGCCCAGCTCTCGAAAACAGCTCAACAGCACAGCACCTACAATCTCGAGTGACAAAACCCCCGGTAGTCAGACCTTCTCGGAACCAGGAGACATGGCTGCCAGTGCAGGCCGCCAAGCCAAAGCCTTTCGCCTCTTCCCTACACATCTGGAAATGATCAGGAGATGATGTGAAAGGCGCTCAAGGATCACGTGGCGGACAAACATCAAGAAGTCGAGTACAACGATAGAGAGTGGAAAGAACCAAGGGTCAACTGGCATGAGTTCGAGATCCGGCTGAAGTATGGCCGCCTTTGGAAGAAGTGGAATAGGTAGAGGAAAGCCAAGCTCGCAGATGAACGTATGGAGTGACAAGACGAGAATCCTTCCCAAACAGACTTGATAATGCCAGCAGATGTTGATCTCATCCGCAAGGGTGGCAGCAGAGAAGACTCAGGTACGGTAGCAGGCAGTCTCCCGATACTTTCGGAGGACGACCACCAGAATAACTCGGCGCGAGAAGTCCGAAAAGGGGGGGGGGGTTTCTCGTGTGGCGTCGTCTGGTATACGGTACCGTACCGTAATACGTACGGTATCGCAGCTAGACCAGCGCCAAATTCGCGAGAGGCCGCGGTCGACGCTCGAGGAAAAAGGGGAACAGCAGCAAGGATCGGCGCAAGTAAGGACTCACCTGAAGGCAAAGCTTCAGAAGAAGGAGCACGACAACGTAGAGTTGTCGCCGGGGGACAGGGACAGAGACGAGACGGACAACCGGAAAAAGGCAGACAGGAAGAGGATCGTCGGACACAATGAGCGCGTCAAGGACAGCGTGTCCCACTACGAGTTGCTCGGCGAGTGCTTCATCCACACGAAGATGGATGGCGAGGCCATGGTCAAGCAGAACGAGAAGAGTATTCCTTCGCAAGTGTTTGAGCTTCGGTAGGTAAGAGGTTAGAGAAGTGGGGAGGGTGTTGGTGAAGAAGATGTCAGCGTCACTCGAACTTCCATCATCCCAGAAGTAGTGCCTGTGGGTGTCTTCTCTTGTCTCCACTATCCCAATCACAGTTTTGTCTTCAAAGGTGTCATGGTGATTGGATTAGCAAAGTACCCACAACAATCAACCCAGATATTACAGACTCCGCCTATCGTTCGCTCTATGACGTGGCTAGGGTACCTAGCCTAGGTACCCAGGGGGTCAGACCTAGCTATACCGTACTAGCTAGGAAGGAGCTATAGAGCAAGCTCAGGTACGTACGTACATACATACGTACGTATGTACGTATGATACCGTAATACGTACTCGTATATACCGGTAGCTAGCACCCGAGATTTAGCTAGCACCAATCAATCAACTTACATACTTCCTAGACTGGAGTCAGCACTCGGTGCTTCACTAGGGTTCCACCACCGTGGACTCTAGCACCAGAATATCAAAAAGGGAGAATAATCACCCAAGAGACGGGTGTAGAGTCTAGTAGTGACACAGCTCAAGCTGAGCCAAGCTGAGCTCAGTCAAGCCCAACCCAGCCTAGCCCAGCCCAGCCCAGCTGAGTGATGTGGGTGTGAGTTGGGTGCACACATGACTAGAACAATACATTGTACATACGTACAGTCTGTACAGTATGCTTCAGTAATGAAAGTGAACTACAAACCCCACAACTCAATTTCTCAAAACCAATCATCGGGATTCAGCCTGCACACACACACACACACACACACACACACACACACACACACACACACACACACACCCTGCTACCAAAAGTCCCCAGACTGTCCGGTCAAGTACTTATCCTGACTGACCAGCAATCAACCGACTACTTCCGTACCTCACTCACCTGTTACACGACGAAAACCGAAAGAACAGCCCAAGGGTAAGTACGTACATTGGTTCCAGCACCAAGCTGATCACTAGGCGGTCTGTTACGGCGACGAACAGAGGACCCGGACGCCGGGCCTGGTCAGCCTGGTCAGCCTGGTCAGCCTGAGTGGTCAGCCTGATCGACCTGTTTGTTTGGCCCGAGTCGGGGGCTGGCTTTGGGCAGGAGGCCAATTAGTGGGACAGGAGCCTAATCGGGACAGGAGCTACGTACGTACAGTACGTATTATGCTGAACCGGAGTATGGGTGGCCATGTAGCACGTGTCGTTCCTTGTGACTAGACTCATCTGTCCTTCTTGTCGTCGAACGCTAGATCATGGTCCCAGCGTAGTAGCTTCGGCCGAGAACCACCTTCCCGGCCGTCGCTAACCGTGGTCTGAGAACGACTCAAGGATGGGTTGGGCCAGACAGCTATGTACGGGAAGACTTCAAGAGGGATTGAAGCTAGCTCAAGAAGAGTAGAAAAAGAAAAAGGGTTGCCTGGGTCGTGACAGGACGTGACCAAAGCTATCCATGGGCACAAAAGATCTACAGAAGTAAGACAGAGGGAAGAATAGAAAGTTAAGAGGGCGAGGGTCTGATTTTTTTTCGTATTTTTCTCACTTTTAGCTTAGTCTGTTGCCACGTGTCTGGAGGATTGTGCTAGAAGATTGAAAGTGAGGACAGTAGGAGGACTTCCTCAAGGGGGCTAGGCCAAGTTATTTTCGAAAGGGGGAATATGGTAGCGGAGAGAAGAGGTAGAGATTCAGGTGACAAGGCAACTATGCTGAACCCATGCCCTGTAGCGAAGAACGAGAAAAGTCAGCAGATTGTTGCGAGTCGCGGAGCTGGGGCATCACTTACGAATAAGAACGCCAGCTCCCTGAGGCCCAATCGACTGATGTTCTGGCTGGCCGTCTCGTCGAGGGCGCCCTCGATCAGCTGCCGTTTCTTCTCCTGCAGCGCGATGATGCGGTCCTCGACCGTGTCCTTGACGAGGATGCGATGCACCCTGACGGGCCGCTGCTGGCCGATGCGGTGCGTGCGGTCGATGGCCTGCTCCTCGATGAACGGGTTCCAGAACGGGTCGAGGATGACGACGTGCGAGGCCGCGACCAGGTTGAGACCCGAGTTCCCGGCCTTGAGCGACACGAGCATGATGCGGCACCGCAGGTTCGTCGGGTCCGAGAACTTGAGCACGGCGTCGTTGCGCTGCGTCGCCGACATGGAGCCGTCGTAGCGCTCGAACCCGACCTTCTTGCGCGAGATGGGCACCTCGAGGAGATCGAGCAGCGACGTGAACTGGCTGAAGACGATCACCTTCTCGTCCGCGGATCCCTGCAGCACTTGGTCGATGATCTCGCAGCACTTGTCCACCTTGGCGCTGGGGATCCAGTCCTTCTCGAGCCGTCGCATGTACGCCCGTCGACCCTTGGCGTTCCTCATCGCCGCCTTCTTGAGCTCGGCCAGGGACAGGGTCGACGCTTTCTCCGTCGCCTTGCCTTTGCCCTTGCGATCGACCTTCTTCTTGTGCTTCTTCGACCTGGGCTTCGGCGTCACGAGGGGCGGCGACGTCTCTCGCTTGCGCTTCTTGCGATCCAGATTCGCCGCTTTCTCGAACGGGTTCTTTCCGCTGGCATGATCGCCAAAGGGGTCGTCGTCCCCGTCGTCCCCGTCGTCCCCGTCGTTCTCCGCTTGGCCACCCTCGTCGTCGTCGTCAGCGACGACAAAATCCTTGAGGGATCCTGGATCCGAATCGGCTTCCGAGCCGTCATCGGAGCCCGAGTCGGATGCTGCGTCTCCTTCGTCGTCAAAGTCCTCGGCCTCGGCCCCGCAGTCGGCGCCCGAGCCGATGGCCAACTCGGGCATGTGTACTTTCTTGAAGGTGTTGTAGTCGATCGACTCCTTGGACGAGATCCTGCCTCGACATTGCGGGCATCGGACATCGGAGCTCTCCTGCCCGTGCGCGAGACCTTGCATGCTCGTCTGGTCCGAGATCTTCACGAAGCACTCGGAGCAGGTGTCGTGGCCGCAGGGCAGGAAGATGGCCGGGTTCGCGACGGCGTCGTAGCACACGGGGCATTCGAAGGCGTCGAGCCCCCTGATGCGCGTAACGACGTCTGGAGCGAGCTGCCTGGCGAGCTCGATCATGTCCGAAGGCGACAGGTCCGAGCTGCCCATGGCATCGTCGGCGAAGTCGTGTATCAGATGCGGATGGCAACAGGCCTGCCGCAGTCGTAGCAGGAGCACGAGCACATTCGAATAGTTCTTCCCCATCGTACCGGCTTTCAGGTACCTGTTGAACTGCAGCTGAGTGCGCGACTCGAGGGCGGTGTAGAAGGCGAGCTGTTCGTCGTCGAAGACGGCGTGCTGGACCTCGGTCGTGCGTGGGGGCAGCTGGATGATGGGTTTCCCGTCGATCTCAGACTGCTTGGTCCGTCGCAGCAGGAGGGCCTTGAGAAGCGCCTGGAGCTTCCTCATCGCCTGATCCCGCCCGTATTGGTGTCGGCGTTTGAGCGGGAGGGTAAAGTCCTGGTTGAACCTCCTCGCTTCGTGGTAGGGCTTGATGCGGAGAAACTCGATGAGCGAGTGAAGCTCGGCGACGTTGTTCATCATCGGAGTCCCCGTCAGACAGAACCTCGAGGTGGCGCGCAGAGCACAGGCCGCCTGGGCGGCCTTGGTCGTCCGGTTCTTGATGCACTGAGCTTCGTCGAGGATGACCCTGAAAAAAAAAAAAGGGTGGGGGGGGGGGGGGGGGCAAAAAAGTCCCCCCCCCCCCCCCCCCACCCCCCGTTCGGTCAGCTGGGAGACCCATAGGTCGCGTCTTCGCCCGAGCGAGACTTTCTTTCGAAGGACCCGCTTCGAACTTACCGATACCACTTCGACTCGTCCCCTAGCAGGGGCAAATTGGGCGCGTCGGCGTCCGAGAGGCTCCTGTCGGCGGCCTTCCTCTTCTGCCAGCCATCCCTCTTGTTGTACTCCGACGCCAAGGTACCGTAGGTCGTGAGAACGACGTCGTGTTCGCGGAGGCTGGACCACTTCTCGTTTCGGGACGAGCCGTGCAGGAGGACGACGCGGAGCCGATGGCTCGATCTGAGCTTCGTCTCGAGCTCCCGCTTCCACTGCCGTAGCAGAGCCACGGGAGTGACGATGAGGGTCGACTTCCGCCGGGGGTCCTTGGACGGCCTCGAGACGATCAGGGCGAGGGCCTGTATGGTCTTGCCCAGGCCCATGTCGTCGGCGAGGATGCCACCCTTGTTCGAGCCGGCCTCCATCTTCTTGAGCCACATGAGGCCCAGCTTCTGATGCTCCATCAGAGGGTACTTCATGGCCTCGGGCGTCCCCTCTCGGCCTTCCTTCGGGAGGTCGCTGTCGGGCCTGATGTTCTCCAGCAGCGACCTGATCTCGTCGCGCGTCTTGGTGGGGTCGTTGGTGACGTAATCGTAGTACTCGGCGACGTTCGGGTTGAGCATCGGCCCCGCCTGGGGTGGGGGCGGATGGACGTTCTGGTTGCTGAGCATGGATCCCATGGCGTTTGGGAAGGCGAGGCCAGCGAAATCGGTTCCGAAGTTGAAGTCGAGAGGTGAAGGGTCTGCGAAAGCCGAAGGGGCGGTCGGGGCGCCAGGCAGGCCTTTCTGCGCGTTCGCGGCCGGAGTCTCCGGCTGGCTCTGACCGGAACCAGCTAGATCCGTCGAACGGACCGATCGATTCCACGGCGCACCTCGTGCCATCCCGTTCGTCGGCGCCGCGTACTGGAACGTCTGCGAGGAGCCCAGACCGTTTCCGAGCGAGCCGTTGCCGCCGTCGAAAGTGCCGGTGGTGGCGGTGTTGGCCCAAGAGGCCGAGGGGTAGAAGGTCGACGACGATGGCGAAGCGGCCGGTCGTCCGGCGTGCTGGGACGACGTGCGAGGGTCCGGGAGCGGAGCGAACATGTCGGCGTTGGGATACGATCTCCCTGCGGCGAAGGAAGCGTCCGACGGTAGGTTCGCGTGGTCGGCCACGTTCGTCGAGCGTGAGGGTCCGAGCAGATCCATCAGGCCATCGTCCCCCTCCCAGCCGAGCCAGCCGCCGGGCATGTACGAAGACTGGGCGGCGGGTCCGGGGTTCGGTTGAGGGACGAAGTTCCGCGAGCTCGAAGACGCCATCTCCAGCGGTTCGTCGGGAAAGCCGGTCAGATCGATGGAGGAGACGAACGCGGCGGAGGACGGTGCCGGCGTCGCTGCCCCTGACGCCTCACTCCGGCGAGGACGATCGGACGGTCTTCTGAAGACAGGGTAAGTGGGAACAGAGGGTGGATTGCTCCGGCGCGGTTGATGTTCCTCGTCGGCCTGAAGTCTGCGGGCAAACTCCTCGTCCCTTTGACGGCCGATCAGATCCGCGGCACCAGGAAGCTGCAGCGAGCCGCGAGGGGAGGACAAGCAAAAGGACGTACCGGCGTTCTTGCTCGAGCTTCTCTCGGGACAGTCGCTCCTGTTCGCGCAAGACGCCCATCAGCTCGTCCGGGCTCACGTCCACGGAATCGCAACCGTAGATGGCCTGTGCAACGGCGAGATCTCTGTGGCTTGGAGTCGTCACGATCAGCTTGGGTGAGCCAGGGTGGCGAATCGACAGAATCGAGGAAGACGGTGAGGACGAACTCGGGCTGCATATCAATAGCCAAGGCGGACGACGGTGTGTTGCGACCAGTCACCTGAGAGACGGGCGTCATCCACGACATCTGGCCGGCGTTGGGGCTGTTGCCCAACCACCAAGGCTCGGTCGTGGCGACATCGTCACGCGGCCGCTTCCGCGAAGGCAGCTCCAGCTGATCGGTGCCTGAGGCTGGGAACGGAGACAGGTCGAAAGAGGATCCATCGTTCGCCGAGGCCGAGGCCGAGGTGGGACGCGTCGTCGACGTCGTCCCCGTTCCGTCCGGCGACGCTGGCGACTCGTAGCTCTGTATGTCGAAGAAGCCGTCCTGCTGGCCGGTCGCCCGGCCGCCGTCCTGACCGAAGCCGTCCGTCGCGGCGTACGGTCGAAACATGGCGGCGGCGGCGTCGTCGCCTGCTCTGCCGGCTTGCTGCTCTTGGCGCCTGTCGCGCGAGGGGCAGGTTCGGTCTGGGCCGACGGCCGCCAAAAGTCGTCTCAGGTCACGGATCTTGCGTTCGACGGTCCGTCGCGCGTCGTCGTCGTCGTCGTCGTCGTCGTCGTCGTCGTCGTCGGGGGGGCCGGGCAGGCTTGCCAGGAGCGATTCTTGCAGCCGGAGTTCATCCTTAAGGTCGACGCGAGAGGCCAGAACGGAGTCCATCGTCGAGGCGGATGTACCGCTGTACTTATACGTCGGTCGAAAAAATGGGCTGCCAGCCGAGAGCAGCCGGGCTTATCGACGCTTGACTCAGCCGCAGAGCCGGCAGGCCACGGACCAGGTCGAGCTTTCTATTCGTGCGTAGTAATTACCCTCGTACGAGTTCTGCAATGTCAGAAGAAGGCTCCCACTCACGATGCCTGGAAAGATGTGGGAGAGGGCGTGGAGCCCGACGTGTTGTGTGCTGCAGGCGCTGGTGAGGCTGAAGTGAAGCTGCGACAACATTCGAGCGGCTGTGAATGCCTGCGAGCCAAGGACCTGGACAGTTCGATGTCTCTTCACATCTCGATCAGGCCTCTTGGCCAGCGTCGGTTGTCGAAAGTCGCCTCGTCGAGACTCGGCTTCTCGAGACTCGGCTTGCTACGCGTGTCGACGTCGATGTCGATGCTTTGTTGGGCTGCGGATGTACGTAACGTACTGTACTCCCGTTCGCACGGAAGTATGTCCGTTACGTACGTACGTACGGTGAAACCACTAGAGCAACTGAGGAAGAGCCTTGTTTTCGGCACCGGTGACCCACAACGGAGTGGGAGCTACGATAGCCTGATTACTTGATCGGACGATCGACAGATGGCTGAGAGAGCGAGGGGGAAGTTGGAGCATCTTTGTGATCTGCTCCTAGGCTCGGAGTTCGGCATCGTCGTCGTTGTTGCGGTCGTACGAGAAGAGCTTCAAGTGGGGTGGGCTCTTCTGTTGCTCGGTAGCAAGATCAGGGGATGAGGCTGCCCCTGGTGGTTTGAGGTCTCTTGCACCACTCGGTAGGTAGTCGATAGTTGCCTTATGACCTGCCAACTGTCACCTTTACAGTGTTCGCCTTACGAGTACGCAGATGTACCCGTGCCTTGGAGGACTCGGTACCCTCATACCTCCCGCTCCCTCGCCAGCTCGGTCGGGACACCCTTACTTCGTGTCTGACAGCGCAACGGTGTGGACAGCGCAACAGTCCCACACAAAATTAACCCAAATTGGTGTTGACAACCTTCAAACCACGATAACTTTTCAACAACATGGTCAAATTGTACGCTGAAGTTGAGGATCGCATCCAGGAGGCTCTTGGTTCCATCCTCCCCGACACAGAGTTCTCAATCCCTGAATTAGCTAGCAAATTTGACGTTCCTGTACAACACCTCGAAAATCACCTCAAAGGTACCCCATCTTGAAATGCCCAGATTCCGGTGAACAGAAAGCTCTGTCCAGCTGAAGAAGCTGCTGTCTGTCGCTACATTAATAGACTTGATCAGCTAGGACTGTGTGTTAGGCCAGAAATGCTTTGTAACTGTGCCAATGTCATCTTGGTACGGAACCACGACAGAGATGATCCTCCCCCTACAGTGAGCTCTTGATGGACTTGAAGATTTCTGGATCGTCATCCCAAGTACTTCATACAAAAGCAGAAGGCAACAGATCCAAAGTGGAAAGTTGCCAACAATGCTAAGTCAATAGAAGAATGGTTCAAAGATTTCCATTCTACATACCTAGAGAAAGGTATCCAGCCCAGTGACTGCTGGAATATGGACAAGTTGCCTAGTCTCATCCTGTACAGACCAAAGAAAGTAGTTGACAGACTACAGGAAAAAGAGAGGGAAAGACAGAGAGACACAGAACTTTGATGGCCAGCAACCCCCCCTGCACTGTGGCCACAGGCTACAGAGCCAATGTTTACAACACCCCTCGCAATTTGTATGTTCAAACTGCAGCTCAGCCACTACATGGATCTGGAAACACCAAGCTACCCCGAGGATTTACACAAAATCGCCAAAGCATCTGTTGTCTTTGCAACAGAGAACATCATTCTCAAGAACAAGCTTAGCTATACAAAGGCAGCAGAAAAAGCTTGAAGCACTCACCAGAAACCAAGCTGGTGACAAGTCCAGAATGGTGGGTCCATCAGCTCTGGGGCAGCCCAAGCTGTGGTGGAAAAAAGATGGATTGAGGAGGAAAAGTGTGTGGAACATGCTTGAGTACGTGAGGTAAAGAAGGCTGAAAAGGCAGCAGTCACTAAGGCAAAGGAGGAAGCAAAGACAGCGAAAGAGGTGGAGAAAGTAGCAGCAGCCA
Organism: Lichina pygmaea; assembly: GCA_963422465.1. Classification (NCBI taxonomy): domain Eukaryota; kingdom Fungi; phylum Ascomycota; class Lichinomycetes; order Lichinales; family Lichinaceae; genus Lichina; species Lichina pygmaea. The sequence goes on from OY730171.1 coordinate 943,035, forward strand.
AAGTAAAGGAAGATGCAAAGATAGCAAAAGAGATGGCAAAGACAGTAAAGAAAGTGATGCAGACAATGACAGCGGGGCATGGTGGGGCAGTGGTAGCAGAGCATGGTGGGGCAACATTGGCAGGGCTGGCCGTGGCGACCGAGGAGCAAGCAACAGCGGACCTGACAGCAGACCTGGAGGTCGTGGAGCCAGCAATCTCCACAGTGTCTCAACAACACCACAAATTTCCAGATGAGGCAACACCTTGGATACTGATAGAACATCTGATCTAGAATCAGATAGGCCCCTGAAATCTACAATTTTATCACTTTTTTGTAAAGTTATTAACATTCTAAATTAGATCTGTTGAGGATCTGTCATTGGTGTAGTAGCTACGGTACGGTACTCTAGTCTCTCAGGAACACTACAAATTTTATGACAATTCCAAAACTTCAGGGATTGTACTAGACAAGTAGGGGAATCCAATGAGCAAATCAGATTCCAATTTAGTTGTGGTGTTGTGAAGTTATAGAACTGCAAAGCCAATTCTGTGGAAGATAACTGTTGCGCTGTCCACACTGTTGCGCTGTCGGACACCCTTACGAAGTAAGGGTGTCCTGACCGAGCTGGCGAGGGAGCGGGAGGTACGAGGGTACCAAGTCCTCCAAGGCATGGGTACTTCATTTTGAGCCGCATGTGGAATCCAGTATGACACTGGTTGTCTCACCATCGGGTCACTAGGCATCTCAGAAACTTCTGAGAGATGCGGCTTAGAATGCGGCTCAACAAAGTTGCCGGGCGTGACAGCAACATTGTGGGGTGACGGTTTTTCAGGCTGTTTGCGGCTCTACTCGTAAGAGGGCATGGTGGGCTAAAGCCCTAATTAGCTGCGGCATGCGAAACCTACAGTACAGGCACGGACAGGAACAACAGGGGAGCTGCGTATGGGGTACGAGGTTCTTGCTTGTCGTACCTCCTTTCAAGGCGCACTAAAATGTAGCTTGTACTGATCCTCGAAGTACTCTTCTAGCTCGTGTCACACGTGGCAAAAGACTTTGTGATCATCACGTGCTTCGTTACGCGCCTGTGCCGAGGAACCACCCCCTCCCTCCCTAACTTCGCGTGCGTCCAGTATAGAAGTACGGATTACAAGGAGTATAGTCAAGACACCTTGGCATCCGCCAAGAGCATTCATGAGTCCAACAATCAACTCAGTCCAATGATGTATTTCCGGTAGTGTACATACGTATGTTCTGGTGATAATCAGCTTCAGTTTCAAATCCCTACAACATCACCACTTTACCGGTACTGTACGTACCGGTATGGCTGTTTTGTACTTTAAAGTCCAAGGCTTGAACCCAGGAGATGTCAAACGCACTACGTGTACCTGTGTACATATACCAAGTACGGCTACCTGACAAAGAGAGTTGCACTCTTTTGTCAGCTTTCAGTTATGAGCCCGGAGCTGCTTCATAGACTGCCTAGGTGAAAAGTAGAGAAGTGGACTGGTAGGAAGACCAGAGGACACACCCCGCCCTTGACAGCGAGGTACGTATATACATACGTACACCACTAGATTATTAGCCGACGGGTATGGATATGACACATAGTGCGAGAGTACAGGCAGTGCCTGCAGACAGGGGCCGACACCACTACCTGGGGGGGGGGTTGTCAAACACACTACGTGTACGTGTACCTGTGTACATATACCAAGTAAGGCTACCTGACAAGAGAGTTGCGCTCTTTTGTCAGCTTTCAGGAGACCGTAGAAGACATGTCCCAACAGCATGCCTCAACATCTTGCTGTTCAATGGGGGGCAGCAACATCTGCGCGGCCTCCATCATTGTCATCATCACCTGGAGTCTTTCAAGACTTCCAGAAGACCACGTGGACTGCAACCGCAATGGGAAGAACCGCGAAGCACCCCACTGGAAGACTCATTCCCCAGGTCACATCTACAGACGCCTATGCCAAGGATGTCTGGGACCCCCCCCAGAAAAAAGCCAGGAACAGGAGGACGAAAATGTCAATGAGTCGACCATGGTGGACTTCTATGCTACGGATAAGACTGGTTTGATGTCCCCATCCAGCCGGGCACTTCGGTCGAGACTGTACCATCGATGGTACAGGCTATTAGTTCTGGTGGCTGAAGATAAGGAAGAACATTGGCTGTGAAGTACTCGTACCTTGACGATGAAGTGCGTGACGTATTGGACAATCCAAAGACATTCTTGAACCAAACCAAAGCTATCCGTAGGTCTGTCTTGTCCGCAGTTGAGTATTGGTGGGCAATGATTGAGCTAGTCCAGCAGATGGACCTCAAGCCCAAAAGGCCGGACGAGATCTTGTACGATGTGTTCGAGAGAACATGCATGTTGCTTGTGATGTCATCAAAGCCTGCCGCCATTTCATGAGAAGGGAGGATGCAGCTGCTAATGATTCGGGCGATATCAGAGTCGATGAATATCGACGAGTGCGTGCCTAGGGAAAAGGCAATCAGTACGCGAACATACTGAATACGTTATTAGAGCTGAGCTAATTTGAGAAACAGATGCCTTGGTTACCAGAATGCAGGAGGTTGGGTCTCGAGACCAAGCAGGCCTTCCGACAACAGTCTTAAGTCTGCGCTGGGTCGAGGAAAGCTCGCCATCTTTCGTTGGCTTTTGGCGAATTTATGCAAGACCTGCCAACACATCAACCCAACAGATCGCTGGTCCAAGGTAGACTGTCAGCAATCCGGGTGTCAGAACTGCCTTGGGAAGGCATTGCGACTGACTTCATCGTCGAGTTGCCTTATCCAGACCCAACAGCTGACCTCAAAGATAAGCCTACAGCACGACCACGGCGGTGGTAGATCGCCACAGCAAAATAGCACGTTGGTTGCTCTGCCACAGAGAGACATGAACCCTAATCACTCCGCACACCTGTCCCTCAGCAAAATCTTTGGGCTCCACGGTATCCCTAGGTCTATCATGAGCAACCAGGACAAACTCTTCACATCATAGTCCTGGAATGCACACATAGATGTATCACTTTTCCTTTGACAATGATCTTGTCCAACAGGCACCTGTTTCCACTTCCTGCCTGTCCATGAGTTATCAGACTTGACAACCTGCGATCATGTGTACGATCAACAATACTTTGGATCTTTGAGCGGGATGTTTGATTCTGAGCAATCTTGTGGCTTTAACTACTGGAGGTGAGGGGAATAGCTCTAGCTATATATACTACTCCTACTCCTAGTGCTACCCCAGTCAACATCACCATCTCTGCTCCTAGTGCTGTGCGCTGAATCTCAGTGGTGTAGATCCTCAACCTCGACTCTCTGTCACGGACACACCGGACACGGGCGGTCTGCCATGTTCATGGGTGTCGTGCCAAGCCAAGTGTCGCCACGCGAACATGGCAGTGGATACCTGAGCCCTCAGACAGCCGGCTTGTTCCAGGGTCTGAAAAGGGGGGGGGGGGGGGGGGGGGGGGGGGCGCGAGTTCGACTCCCGTATTGCTCATTTCTTTGGGGCGTGTATCAAGGTACTATTGCATGGCCAACGTCACACACATTCAGAGCTTTAGTAGCGGGAACTTCAACAGAGCTCAGCCCTGATATCGTCTTGTCCTGGGATGACGATGGAGGTTGAACATGACCTATCATCAACCATCTACTCTCTACTCTCTACACATGTGATAGGAGTTCCATCGCAAGCGTCACAGACTAGTCTGAGCTCTTGTCTAGCCATGCGGCCATTGTCGGCCGTTGGGACGTCGGGAAGTCTGAACCTCCAGGCACGCCCCGCTCCCCCTCCCCCCCCCCCCCCCCCCAACCCTACACACCAATCCCCACCGAGCGTCCTCCACAGACAAACTACAGTACCTGCCTGATTCCTCGGGTACAGTGTCACGACACAAGTCTGCGTACACCGGTACGACCTATCGGCTGCCATCTTCTTAAGTACCGGTAATGCGACAGAATCAGAGTTACAGCGACAGCAGCAAGTTGATGATCTATTGATCCTCCGGACTAACCCGAGGTAGATTATGTATGAAGGTGTACGCAGACTTGCGTCGTGCCAACTGTACAGCCCGGCCACATCCATTGTGGATCCTACGTAGCAAGAAGACTCCATCCAGAAGAATCCATCCAGGAGAGTCCCATCCAGGAGAGTCCCATCCAGGAGAGTCCCATGCAGACAGTGATATAAAAAGCCCCAAAACTATTTGGCCAGCTCTGATAGGAGTAACAAAAAATGAAAATTTTTTGTTTTTTTTTGAGTAGCAGTGACATGGCTCTCGACATAAACTGGATGCTAGGAATCAATGAACATTGGAAATCGCGTGGGTACATGTCTAGGGGTTGGTCGTGTGTGTGCGTAAGAGTACGTATGGTATATCGGAGTATGGCACGTCCGAGTATGAATCACAGCTCATGCCGATGTGTTCGACTACTGGCATCATATGGAGCAGGGGCAAGAGCTTCTCATCAAAGACTTTTTTCATGTTTTCCACGGAATAAAGTACCGTCGACAGAGACGGCGAGGCCACCGCTGCCACGTACAGAGGCTGGGTTAGGCCAGCTCGATCAGAACACGGTCACTCGTACACACGCACAGTGGACAGCTGGCTTGATCCCTTGCATCTCTCGACGTTCGTGGCATGCGACTGGTCATCACCAACCCCTTTCCCACAAGGCATGATCATCACTCATCTCGAGAACATGTCTATGAGACTTCCATCGCCCTGGCCGTTGTAGATGGTCTTGGCTGCGTAGGAAGAGATGCGAGCTTCGCGGGGGCCGCTCAGCACTGCAAAAACGCGATTACTCATTATGGGCTCTCGAGCACCTGACGCCATGACACCTCTCGCCGTCTTTCAGGGTCGTCGTCATCGTCTGTCATGATCTTCGTGGTCGTCGTCGTCGTCGTTAATGTTTGTTCGTCCGGTCATCCTTCGGAGAGGGGAGAGAAGGAGAAGTGCACGGCTGTCACGGCTTTCAACTCAGGCAACGGTAAACACAGGAGCGAGGAGACGACAGGGATTGAATTCTTGGCAGAGAGCACGGGAGACCGTTGGCCATCGGGCCTGGACCTGGACGTAACGCTCGTGCCGCGTACACGCCTCTCGGTGCTTGGTGCGTTGTGGTCTTCACCGGCGTGCTTTCGAGCAGACGATGTCTGAAAAGGTGTGGCAACACACGGTGAAATCGGACTCACGGGAGGAGGCGCTGGTCTGTATGAGGATAGGTCGTGTGCGTCAGCCGGCGCGACGCCGAAGCAAAGACAGCCCATCGAAAGAGACAAGGGCGACACTCGGACCGGCCTCCCGAGAAAGAGAGGGCTCGTGGCTGGTACGTGCCGGTGTTGGCTCGCACAGCTTGCCGTGGTGCAGACAGTTTCAGCGATTGCCTGCCGTCGGGCCGCTCTCGTCGCCCATCCGGTCGAACTGAATGAAGAAGCTGGCGGCCGAGGTCGTATCCACTGTTGCCGTTGCCGTCGGGGTCTGACCGACGCCGACGCCGCTCGTCGCCGGCTCGGAGCCCCGGCGATCGTCGCCGAGGTTGACGGCTTCGATGTTCAGTCCCCCCTCGACGCCCGTCGGGCTCCGCGCGGCCGAGGCGGAGACGGGCGCCGAGACGGGGCCGCCGTCGTCCTCGTCGGGACCCATGAGGGCCGGTGGTCGATAGCGCAGCTGCTGCGCCTTGGCGAGCGAGATCGTCTTCTGCTGGTACGTCGACGTCGGCTTGCTCTCGTCGTCGCGCGCGATCGTGGCTTTCATGAGCGCCGCCATCCACAGCCGGCCGACGTGGATGTTGTCGACGGCGAAGTAATGCACCGTCGGCTTGGTGAAGTTGACGGCCCGCGAGATGCCGGCGCGGGGAGGCACCAGCTTGAAGATGAAGACGGCATCGGAGCCGGAGCCGGAGCCGGAGCCCGACGACACCAGTGGCGACATGGCGGCCGCGTCGGCGGCGGCCATGGTGGGCGTCACGGCCCCGACCGGGCTGGTGGGGCTCGTCGTGGCGCCCGTCAAGGTCGCATGGAGCCCCGTGATGCGGTCGTTGTCGGCCGGCAGGACGCGGTGCGACGAGATGTCGATGACGCCCCGCTCCTGCTCGTCCTTCTCCGAGTAGTAGTACGACAGCCTGCGGCCGCGCAGGACGAAGAGCCGCGACTTCCAGGTGCTCATGAGGCTCGTGCTCTTCTTCTTCATCCAGCCGCAGTAGTTGCAATCCATCATCTGCTCCTGCGGCGTCTTCTTCTCGAGCCCGCGGAGATAGGCGCTCGTCGCTTTCTTGGCCTTGCCGCGGACGCCACCGCCGACGCCGCCGGCGCCGCCGGCGGCCGGCGAGTTCGCCGTCGACGGCACGACGGGCGCCTTGGCCGGGTCGGAGCCCTCGATCTCGAGGCTCCTGCCGCCGGAAGGCGTGCTCGATCCCGTCAGGGTCGGAGACTGCACCGGCGACTCCTTGATCGGAGACGGCACCGACGACGTCGGCGACGCCACGAGCGCCCTCTCGCCGCCGGTCACGGCGTCGGAGACCACCCTCGTGCCCGTCGATCGGGTCCTCGACGACGGATCCCACATCTGCCGCACGGACCTGAACGACGTCCCTCTCGATCGAGGCCTTCCGGCGTCCCGGGCCCCGGCCGGCAAGGTTTCTCCGTCGAGCCTGGTCACCGTCGGCGAGTGTCCGTCCTTCGACGGCGGCAGCGGCAGGAACGGGCTGTCGGCGGCCTGCTTCTTTCGTTTGCGGTCCTTGGACGGCTTCCCGTAGTAGGCCTGTGCGGCGGGAGAGGTCGGCGAGGCCGTCTTCGTCCGGTCCCTCGCCGAGTCGGCGCTGCCGAAGCGAGCGTGTCGGAAGCCGGCCGAGGCCGGGAAGAGGCGCCGGTGGTGGTGGTGGTCGTCGTCGTCGTTGTGGTTGTGGTTGTAGCTCGAGCTCCTCGAATGCGCAACGGTGTCGCGCTTGCGGAGCACGTTGCGGGACCGACGAGCTTCGTTCTCGCCCTGAGAGAAGTAGCCTCGGTCGAGGTCGGGCGGCGTCGCCAGGCCGGTCTCGTCCGGTCGCTGCGAGACCTCGGTCGAGGCGTCGGCGGTGCCGAGGGTCGCTCGGTGAACGCTGCCGGCCGACCTCGGCGTCGCGTTCGCGTTGTCGAGACCGGCCGTCGCGGCACCCATGGTCCAGTCACGGTCGAAGGATGCCTGCTTCGCGTGCGACGTCGCCGGGGCGCGTGCCGGACTGGAGCTGTAGGTGGCATCGCCGTCGGTCGTCGTCGTCATGGACGCCGCTCGCGCCGAGCCTGCGTTGTCCATGGACGAGTGGCGCCTCGAGTGGTGGTTCAGGTCCCGGATCGACGCCGCCGACGGCCGCCTCGGGCTGCTCGGCCGGACCTGGGACGTGTAGGACGACTGACGCGAGTGAGCGTCCTTGGCGGCGGCGGCGGCGGCGGCGGCGGCGGCAGGATGCTGCAGCCCGAGGGGCGGCGGCGGCGGCGGCGGCGGCGGCGGCGGCGGCTGCGGCTGCGGTGGGAGGCGCCGCGGCGAGGGCGACATGGGGTTGGATCCCTCGGTGAGGCTGGGTATGCGAGGGAGGACGGTCGGGGTCGGGGTCGCGCTGGCGCGGGATCGGGCCGCAGAGGGCGGCGTGCCCGCGGCCGGCCGACGATGGCCGGTCGAGGTCCGGGTCGGCTCGTCCGTGGCCGTGGCTTCCTGCTGCAGGTTGTGGATGATCTGCCAGGTCCGCAGGCGTCTGCCGACGGAGCCGAGCTCGAACTCCTTGATGAACAGGGACTGCCGGTCCAGGCCGAGGAGCACGTCGCCGGAGATCTCCTGCTCGAAGAAGACGTCGCAATGGCGCTCCTCGACGCCGACGCCCAGCAGGTATTCGGCCACCTGGGCGGCCGACCACCGTCTGACGTCGGCCTCGTCGACCCGAGGCTGATCTTCTTCGTCCGTGTCGTGACCGGCGATGTACGAAGGCGGCGGGTCGACCTGGCTGCTGTAGTCGCTGGCCGAGTCACTCGTGAGCCGCCTGTCCGCGGTGGGGCGACTGTGTCGAGGCGTGTGCATGTTGGTGATATGCTCCTCGATGACGCTAAGGGTCTGATGCATGACGGGACTGTCTTCGCCCGAGTGATACTGGCCGCCGGAGTAGGCGAGGCTCATCGATCTCGGCGTGCTGGGGCCGATGCTCGCTGGCGCCGTCCCCGCCGCAGTCGCAGTCGCAGTCGCAGTCGCAGTCGCAGTCGCAGTCGCAGTCGCAGTCGCAGTCGCCGTCGCCGTCGTAGCCGAGGCTGACGTCGAGGCGGTGCGAGAGCTCTTGGAGGTTTCGCTGCCCGTCGGCTGCGGCTCCGGACCAGATCCATCAGAGCCGATCGAGCTCAAGGCACGAGCAAGCTCCAGGGCCTCCGGACCCCCATCGTCGGCGGGATTGGGCGAGTCGCGCAAGCGGTCAGCAGCCGGCATCGCCGCGCCGGTTCGACTCGGGAAAGGTGGTGACGGTTCGCGAAGCTCCCGCTTCCGATCGACGACGAAGGTCCTGACGCTCAGAGGCGTATGGTGATCGTCAGGGGCTCGTCCGTCTTGCGACGGAGCCAGGGTCGTGTAGACTTGCCGTCGCGGCGTTCCGTCAGCGGCCGTGGCCTCCCTTCCTCCTGGAACAAGCTTCGAAAAAGGCCTCACCTTGAGGAAACAAGCCCGTCTCGCACGTGCGGCGATGACGACCGAGATACCAGCCGTCGTCGAAGTCGTCGTCCCGCTCTATGAGATCGACGTAGTCCCCCTTCGACATGTTCAGCTCGTCGGCACTCCGGGCCTTGAAGTCGTCTGCGGAAGAGTGGGTTTTCGCGGTCAGCTCGGTCTCTCTCCTCATCGAGACGAGGTACGGTGCTCGAGCTTGGCGGATACGAGACACGCGCAACGGCAGGCCGGAGCGAGGTCCGAGCTGCCGCGGCGGGGAGGGCTGGGCCGCGAGCAGCAGGGTCGTTCACGACCGGCGCACAGCCAAGGAGACGGCGCGAGGTGAAAGGAGGCATCACGACTTACGAACGACGAGCAGCCTCTCGCCGGGTTCGGCCTTCCGCACGGGAGCCCTCACGTCGGGCCTGGCCTTGACCGACGCCATGGCGACGGCAAGGTGCTACTCCACGCACCGGGACTACCAAATCCGTATGGTCGGTTCCAGACACTGCAGTTCAGAGCTGCGAAGGCGCTACCAGCGATCGGTCAGCGGTCGTCGAGCCACGACAGCCTCGTCCACCTACCAGCAAGAGGCAGGAGTGGCATCCGCAGCGTCGCCGTCACGAGTCGGCAGCAAGAGAATCGCGCATTCGGAGGGAGATATCGGCGAGGTTGAGGCCTGTCGAACGCGCTCGCAAGCGCAAGCCCCGGACGAGTCCAGATCAGCTGCCCGTCCGAAGAGCCATACAGCGGCCTCGGGGAGGTCGAGCAGGAAAAGAAAAAGAGCGAGGCTGGAGTGGTAGGCTGAAGCGGTCGATCGAGCCGACCTGGTGGAACAGAGCACAAGGCGGCGGTGACGACGATGGCCTGACGTGGCCTAGCAAGGCTTCAGTCGCTATACGCCGTACGGTACGTAGTAAGTAAGTACGCGCAGGACAGTCTCCCGACGGCGGAAGAGAAGAGTCGTCGGCCCTCTCACGACGACAACCTATTGCTTGTGCTACGTACGGAAGTATGTACGTACGTACTTACGTACCCGCTGTGAGAACACTCCGGTGACACCGTCGCACAAGATTTTTGCTGGCCGACCTTCCAGGCCGGAAATCGCCGAGGCGTGATGCAGAAGATCACGGGATCTCGCCTAATGCTGCCGGCCTCCCATTGTACGGGAGTATCGGGCGGGAACTGGCCGGGGGGCATCTACAGCCGAGGGGCTCACGTGAGCAGCTTGAGCACATACAGTATCTCCTGGGAATCTGAATCTGTAGAGACGATCTGAAAGCTGAGGGTTGAAGAGCCTAGGTACAGTACGTGTTGGTGTATAAATCATGGTACGTACGAGTACGTACGGAACATACGTATGGGGTAAGTTACTACGAGGGGTAACATATGGTTAATAGGTCCGGACTGATCACGTGGCCTGGCCGCGGAGCGGCAAACGCCCGTACGACGTACTGTAATACATACATACGTACTTCCGTACTTCCATACGACGTACATACGTACGTACCGTAGCTTCGCCGGAAACGTTGAGTCAATGCCGGCTTAGCGCTTACGGGAGACACGACTTCTGACTCTCTAGCCCGAAGCGGGCGGTACGTACGTAAGTGCGGAAGTACACCGGTACCGTACTCAGGGCAACCGCTTGCTTTTTCCTCCTTACCGGCTACCTACGTACGGCAGCGGTCGGCAGTCCCTATCGCTTCCATATCGCAGGGGAGCGCATCGGAGGGAAACAAGGCTTGACGTTGGCAGCTGCGTGCGCGGCGACGCAGTCTGAGGGATCACTGACGAACCGACCGTACGACTACCGGCTACTTACCCGGAGTGAGCCATCGGCTTGGTGGAGAGGCTGCTGCAGCGCCGGGTAATCGACGAGAGGTCGCCCTTTTCCAAGGAGCCGAATCGACCATGGCTCGTTCTTCCGCAAGGGCGTACCCCTTCCTCCTGGACAATCACCGCACCGAGAAGCAAGCGACGGCCAGCTTCGTCGAGATCTGATCCGACGGCGGCCGAGTGCTCGTCGGCTCCGCGTCTCTGCCTCTCCCTCTGCCGCGGGGCTCTTCGGGAGCTGACGGGACGCCGGGTTGTGATGTGAAAGCAGGGTATGGACGTACCACCCTCTTGTTTTTGTTTCCGCGGCCTGTACGAAGCCTTTCCCCATTCGCCGAGGACCGCCGCGGTCTGTTTTCCGGTTGGCGGACGCTTGGATCATGCGCTGATGCCCTTTGTGGCATGTAAACATAGAGGGGCAAGCTCTCCTTGGTTCGCACCTGCGTTCGCTCTTGATCTCACTTCATGGGTCCTCTGCCTCTCGACGGGCACCGCCATGTCTATGAAAGGGGATGCGACGTCTCCGGTCAGAGCTGCGGCGCCAGACGGCTCGAGGAGGCCCCGCCAGCGGCCGCCGGGCAAGTCCTCGCACTCGCTGGCGCCGTTGACGCTGAAAGACGTGGCCAACTCGAATTCGACCGTGCATGCGTTCGTGGGAGGCAGGCAGAAGGCATGGATGACCGCGAGCTCCGGCCCGGCGACGCCGGCGCCAAGGCCTTTGGGCGGTGGGGCCGGCGGCGACCGTTTCACCGCCAGGGGCGTTGGCGGCCGGGCCACGCCGGTGACGGCCACCACGGCCTCTGCGAGCACTCCCTTGCCCGCATCGACGCCCACGGCCCCGGCGGCGCGCGAAGGCGCCGGGCCGGCGCCTTCGGCTGCCTCGAACGCCGATTCGGCTCGACCGGCCGTCGATGCGGCCCCTGCGGAACAGAGCCTGCTGCCCTCGCCGGCACCGAGCGAGGATGTCTCTGCCAGGGATGCCCCGGACCGCTCCACCGATCGAGATGCGCAGACCGCGGACGGCTCGGACGTCGTGCCAGCCGGTCCGGAGTCCATCTCGGGTCGAGAAGCCGGAAGGTGCTCGATCGCGACTGGTGATCTGGCCGTGCTGTTCCCCGTCGTCGCCGTCCAGGCCGAGCCCGACGACGAGAGACGGTCCTCGCGCGTGACGCCGGCTCCTGCGTCTGCCGCGCCGCGTGCTACTACCTCTCCGGCTTCCACCGCGAATCTGGATGACGCCCTCGTCGCCGCAGCCGCGGCCACGGCCACGACCACTCCGACGGTTGCGGGATCTGCTGACGGCGCAGATGCCGGTGCGGATGCTAGTGTCGACATCGGTGTTGCTGCTGCCGCCGCCGCCGCCGCTGCTGCTGCTGCTACGACGGCCGACGAGGAAGACGCCGACGTCGAGGTGATCTGGTCGAGAACCCGACCCGGCACGACGTCGTCAAACGACTTCGGCGCACCCTCCCTCTTTACCCCCCCTACCGCGCGGCAACCTGTCGCGCATCCGCAGAGGCCAGTTCAGCAAGCGATGCCTGAGCGCCATCCCCCTAGGCGCGTGTCTCTCGGCCCGGGAATCTGTCTGCCAACGCCGCCACAACCACCGCCACCGCCACCACCGCCGATGACGATGACGACGAGCACGACGACGCCGCAGTCAGCCCACCCTTTGGGTGGCGACGCCAACGAAGCCTCTCGGTCGACCTCCCACGCGAACCCGCCACGTGCGTACGGTGCCGCCATCGACAGGTACGTGATCCGCTGCGGCGGCGAGCACGCGTTGGATCAGCAGATCGTCTTGCCGCGTGTCGAGCTTCTCCGTCGAGCCTGCACCCTCGACGACTCGTTCTACCTCGCCCTGCACCAGATCTACTGCCTGAACACGCTCGACCCCGGCAAGCTGATGTCGGTGCCCGGCTTCGGGCTCGCCCACGTCACCGCCCTCGACATTCTCGCCGTCCTCATCCATCCCAACGAGCGCCTGCCGAACCACCATCTCGCGTGGTTCGCGTCCTACCCGGCGCCTTGGGGGATGCTGGTGCGGGACTCGCCCGTCTATCTGCAGGCGGTACAGCAGGTCCGGGACTTTCTGCCGTCCTTGCTGTCGGACTGGCAACGCTACAGCGACATGTGCTGCCGTCGAGACATCCCGCCACTGGTGCCGGAGCTCGTCTCGATCTTCAACCTCAAGTCGGTCACGTTTCAGTACGTCATGTTCACCGCGATCCATCGCCGCATGGTGGGCGACCTGTCGCCGGCCCTGTTCAAGGCCTACGCCGAGGTTTTCATGAGAGACCAGTCCGAGTTCTACGAGGCCTCGTCTCGGATGCACGCGACCGGACAGGTCGACACGTACCGAGCCGAGCTCGTCAGGGAGGGCTGCATCCTGGCCTATCGGGGCCTTCGACAGGGCCACCCGCCGTCGGACTCGGACATCGGGAGCTCGGCGCAGTCGCCGACGGACTCCCCATCGTGGTCGAACCCGCACCGCGCTTCGATCGACCCGTCCAACGGTCGATCGCACGTGGCTCGACCGCCGCCGCCGCCGCCGCCGCCGCCGCCGCCGCCGCCACCGACCAACGGAGGCTCGTCCGCGGCGTCGACGCAGTCGGCCGCCGGCGTTGCGCAACGGCGAGCCCTCCGGCCATTGACCGTCACGGTTCCGTCGAGCGGATCCGCCATCGTACCTGGGGTCACCCCGCCGGCCTCGAGCGTGCAGGTCTCGCATGGCGCGTATCAAGCATACCCGCAATACAATCAGCCGGCTCAGCCTCCAACGCAGCTCTCGCCGCGTCAGCCCAGACAGGCCTGCAGACGACAATCGGCGTCTTACGATGATGTCGCCGCAATGGGAGCGCCGCCCGGAGTGCGCACCGCAGCGTCTACTCCGCTCTCGTCGAGCGCGGTCGCGCATCAATTTCCGTCAGTCAACCCCGTCTCTTCCTCGCCGACGCCCGAGCTCCGAAACCTGGCTAGCACCGGAGGTCAAACGTACCATCGGGTCGAGGCGTCGCAGTTCCGTCATTTCCGACCTGTGCCGGCCAACCAAACGGCTCGCACGACGCAGCAGCAACTACAATCGCAACCGCAACAGCGACGGCAACTTCAACTGCAGCAGCGACAGCGACAGCAACAGCAACAGCAACAGCAACAGCAACAGCGACAGCAACAGCAACAGCAACAGCAACAGCAACAGCAACAGCAACAGCAACAGCAACAGCAACAGCAACAGCAACAGCAACAGCAACAGCAACAGCAACAGCAACAGCAACAGCAACAGCAACAGCAACAGCAACAGCAACAGCAACAGCAACAGCAACAGCAACAGCAACAGCAACTGCAACTGCAACTGCAACAGCAACAGCAACAGCAACTGCAACTGCAACTGCAACAGCAACTGCAACAGCAACTGCAACAGCAACAGCAGTCCGGAGGGCCGACGGGTGTGCGACCGCTGGTCCCGTTGGAACGCGCGGGCGCGGAGCCCCCCTCGATCACCAACTCGACCGTCACGGCCCTGCATCTGACGTACCTGAGGAGCCCACGACTTCAGACGCGAGAGCGTCTGCTGCCGGGCGGGCCGGCGCCGAGGCTGTATCGGCACGTCACGGGCTTCAGGCGCACGCCCTTCGTCCTGCCAACGGAGCCGACTATAGCGACCTTCGAGTTTCACGTCGATAGGGAAGCCATGCGGCTGCTTCCCCAACGGGACCCTACCGCTTCGACGCCGAGACCGGATCCGGTCTGGATCGTCGGGGACAAGTCGGTCACGTACCGCTTGCGGTGCTGTGCCCTGGCCCCTGGCGCCAACTCGTGCGCCGACCACGAGTGGGCCATCAAGGACACGCTCTGGCCCGACCACGTCTTCGTCGAGGTGAACGGAGCGGCGATGGACGTTCGAAGAAAGTTCCACCACGGAAAGGACGTCGCGATGGACATCACGCCCGCCATCGTCGAGGGTCGCAACGTCGTCAGGATCTCGACGCTGCGGACGGAGCGCGAGAGGGAGAGACAGGCCGTGTACGGCGTCGCCATCGAGGACGTCGGCTTCATAAGCCACCAGGGCATCTTTCGGATCTGCTTCCTGGCCCCCCGCTTCGAGGCCGCTGGCACCCTGAAGCAGATCGTCGCGACGCTGGCCTCGGACCCCGGCGACGACGAGCTCAGCGTCGTCGACAGCCAAGTGACCGTGAGCGTGACGGACCCGTTCACGGCGCGCATGTTCGACAACCCGGTCCGGAGCATCCACTGCCTGCACCGGGACTGCTTCGATCTGCACACCTTCGTGACGACGCGGAAGAGGAGCGGCAACCGACAGGCCGCCGCCGGCGCCGGCGTCGGCAGCGATCAGGATGCCACGGCGCCGTGCAGCGTCGACGACTGGAAATGTCCACTCTGCGGCGCCGACGCTCGTCCGGCAAAGCTTCGCGTCGATCAGTTCCTGCGCAACGTGCGAGGGAAGCTGGCCGAGGCCTGCCTCAACGACGCCAAGGCCATCGTCGTGAGCCGCGACGGGACCTGGGCGCCCAAGGTGGACTCGATCATGGTGACACCGTCGCCCTCCAAGCGACGGGGAAGCCGCGGAGGCGTCCAGGATCACATACGCAGCACCGGCAGCCCGACCGCGAACGGCGCCGACGTGACGAGCAGTTCTTTGCAGCCGACCGGGGATGCCGGGAAGCCCGTTCACTTGGTCGAAGCAAACGCGGGTCCGATGATCATCGACCTCGACTGACCCCGCCGAACCTACCGCAACGACGAAACTCCAGCAACTTCTTCCCTCCTTCTTGTTCAGCCGAACATCGCTCCCGACCATCTCTACCTTCTGGGCCCGAAGAAGCCTCCTCGGAAGCTTCTTTCGTCTCTCACGGCTGCCCCACAGACGCAAGCGGTTGTCTCCACTCCAGCTTCTCTGTGAGACCTAGGCTACCTAGAACTCCTTTGGCGTCACGGAAAAATTTTCCTCTCATTGTTCTCGTCTTATCTTCCCCCCTTTTTTGGTGTTTCTCGATGACATGTCTCCCCCGTCCTACTTATCACGAACGATACAGACTCGCGACGTCACGCATCTTCAAGTTTCCCTGTCATGTCATGTCTTGCTTCCATCTTCGCACGAGATTTCCTGGGCGGGGGGGTTGGGTTTTCCAGAGCATGAAATCACCTATGAAAACTGTTTTTTTTTCACGATATGCCTCGAGCACGCCTGTCCATGACGAGCTCTTCCAGGCTCTCGCTCTTCCGAGACAACGTCCAGGCCGTTTGGCACTTGCTTTGAGACGCTTGCTTTCTTTGCACTGTAGATACCCTTGATTGCTACTCCTTTTTTTTTTGGCGGGGGAAAAGGGAAGGGGGGGGGGGGGGGGTCGAACGAATAACGGAACGGCCACTTTTAAATACGGCGCGGAGGGTGCTATCACAGCAAGAGAAGTCTGCTCCTCGATATCAGCGGCTCCTCGCTCACCATCGCACATTGTCACAACAAATGCAAGATTTCAGACGTCATGGCCCACTTGGCCATCATGTGAGAAAGCACGCTGTGGACTCTGGAAAGACATTTCCTCGCACCAAGACCATCAGTGGCAGCATATCTCATCTCAGATACTTTGCTGCTGCGGCTGGCTGAGCGTTCGACTCTTCATGGGCTCTTCATAGGCTCTTCACACGCTCTTCCCAGAATCTTTCCCAGAATTCTGTCAGAATCTCCACATCATCTTCGCACACGGCCATTCCCCCCAGGTCTCACCCATCACGTCTCTTTGACGTGAGGTGTGTCGAATCGAATCCGGCCCTCGTACTTTCCCTCATACTTTTCCCTCGTGCACCCTACCAGTCCATACAGTACTGTACGTACGTAAATACCGCTTGTCCTTCCAGGACAACGGCCACGCTTGATATCAAGAACAGCGGGGCGTGAATAGCTGCTTCGGAGGACGACTCTTTTGTCCTGTCCGTGGCTGTCCGGGGGGAAAGGATTGATTGGTTGGTCGGGATACTTGGGAAACCAACCTGTTTAGAATCTCTCCAACGTTTGGATGTTTTTGGGGACTCGGGAGGGCTGGGGTCACAGTGGTGTGAGTGGAATATATGAGTGGAGTATATAATCATGAGGTAAGACGTACTGTATGTACCGTACCGGGCCTACACGGCGCACGAGCGGGGGTTATGATTTGCTCTCGGGCCCGGCTTTCTTTTCATCGTTCCAAGGGTGCAGAGAGGTGCACATTGGATGCCTCGGATCATCATTCCTTGGTCTTGGGAAACATGACTTGGGGTGGAGGACTTTGGGGCGATTAGACCAGTCGATCTTCGGGAGGTAAGTACGGGGATAGGCTTTCCCCCCCCCCCCCCCCCCCCCCCTTTCGGCCACCCCACCAAAAAATTGCATCGTGGAGCAAAGCTCAACACCGCGCCAATAGATTGATTCTAGGATAGCTATAGCCGCCATTCGTTCATATATGATTCCATATTTTTGCTCTCTGTAGAGCTTGGGATGTCCTCCGTGCCTCCACTTCCGTATCTGGGGCTCATGCTCGTGCAGATGTCACCTTCTCCCTGGCAGTAACCTCCGCCCTTTCTGCCTGCTGCTCTACCTCCCTAATTGCCTGGATGTCGCCGAAAAGGGAATTAGGATCTACAGGAACATGTCTCTTTGTCTTCCCAGCATTGACTTCTGCTAGTTGGGCCTGGAGTCGCTAGTTGCTGGCTTGCGACTGTGCATATTCTGCTGTTAGATTGCCAAGAGCCTTACTTGCCTTCCCCAAAAGTGCCTATTGATCCCGAGTAATGTTGTCCATCCTTCGCAATGCACTGTAGATATCACGGGGATGCTTTGGAGTTGGGAATTGATCAGCAGATCCACTTCGTTGGTGCTTGGAGACTGCAGGTTTATCGTGGATCTGGCGGGAATTGAGAGTTTTTGCTGGATTCCATGGGAACAGCCCAGCACCTGACCATCCAGCTTGTAGCACTCGAGGGTTGAATATTTGCATACGTGCTTTCTGGTAGGACTGTACAAGGTGATGTTTCTTGACTGGTGCTGTATTGTCAAGAGAGGCAAGCTCTGCAATCTCCTGTCAGTACCAGGCCTTGAGAACTGAGAATGTCCCCACATCTAGAGGCTGGAGAACATGGCCGGAGTAGGTAGGAAGAAATAGGAGGTGAACATCATTCTTCTTGCATTCCTACATGAACTCAGTGTCCACATGACAGCCATACCCATCCAACACAAGTATCCGGGGTGCCTTTTGTCTGTTGTGGAGTATTCTTGTAGTTTCTGGCAGGAATAGCTCCTTGAGTCAACAAAGACCAGTATCGTTTGATGTCCAGCTCTTAGGAGAGGCACAGATCAGCTAGCCTGGTAGTTCTTCATCTGAAAACCATGATGTCTGGATCTATTTTCCCTTGAAGATAACAAGAGGACAGATGTGCTGACCTGTAGCGCTGATGCACTCAACAACAGTGACCCATTCTTGATTCCCTGGCTGTTGCACATAGGTACGATGCTTCCCCCTTGCTCCAAGCACCATGGAGTTAGTACAGATCCCAAGACCAATGCCATGCTTATCCATATTCCAGACATAGTCCTGCTTCACATTTGCACAACAACAGACACTGTCGAAAAGGTTGTAGAAGGCCTAGATCTGCTCCGGCTGCGACCCAAGAACGTGAGACCTATCAATTGACTTGCCCACTATCATCGTAATCTGTGAATTCCACTTCACAAAGTTGGCGGCCTATTTTTTACCCAGAGGTTTGTTGTCACCTGACACCTTCAGGATGAATATCGCCATTTCTTGTACACACTTGTGGGAAGGAGCATAGCCACAGTGTTCCTGGTCGGTAATCCAATCACAGAGATCATTCTCCTGGCCTGGGGAGAGGCCTTTTCATCAGTACTGGAGAGTACTACAAGGGATGCTGTACTCGACGGCCTGCCGGCGCTCAGACTCACCATTTTTAATTTCTTGAAGGGCTAGATTGATTGCATTGGCTCTAATCTCTCTAGATATGGCCTGTCGCGCCATGGCGACAATGTGGTGTTGAACTATTCACATTGTAGATGATGGGGTCGCGAGGAGATACGTGGTTGTGGGGTGGCCGAAAGGGGCGTGGCCGAGAAGCCTATCCCCGTACTTAATAGTCCTGTTGAAACATCCTTTCTAGAAATCTGGGATATATGTCTGAGGTACTGTAAAACGTATGTACGGGGTGCATTTGTCCCAAGGGGGGATTTTCCTCGCCATCTACTCGTAAATTAAGAAGGGGAACTCGGCATGGCTGTGAGACTCGGTGGGATGTTGGGAGGAACGAGTGCTTTTGAGGTCACGGTGTCGCTGCCTTCGAGTCCCTTACCCATCTCCACCCTTTCTTGCGGAGCCTTGGGTGCGAAGACTGGTGCGGAGTCTGCTCACGACGACTGCTCCGTGGCACCCTCGGCGGCGTTGCCGTCGACGACGATGGCGCGCTTCGAGAGAAGAGGGCTCGTCTCGTTGATTCGCTCGTAGTCGTGTGCGTCAATGCAAGCCTGACGGGAGGCGAGCACGGCCGGGTGAGTCCTTGATACCATGTCCCGTTCGTAGGACGCCATCAGGCCCTCGAGCGTTTGGTTGTCGGCCGCTTCGCCGGCGACGGACGGTGTCGAGGTCGAAGGCTTACGGTCCACCGTGGGCGGCTTCGATAGGTAGGGCGACAGGTGGGAGACGAACTCCGATACGTCCAAGATGCCGTGATTGGCCGCCTCTCCTCGGTCTGGACGATGTATCGGTCAGCATCAGCTTGATGCTGGGATAAAAGGGCCACCGAATCTCCAGAGGGAAGACGGGTTGGGTGGACTGTCTTGTGGTCCCTGGGCAGGAAATAAAATGGCACGGTCGACGTACACATAACCATGGCGTGTGCGGCGTCGCCGGCCAACGTGGCTCGACCGCCGTGGTTGTTCCAGCTGGAGACGCCGTCCTCGGGCAGAGGCGGAGGCCAGTCCTCGAGCGTGAGCACCTTGGCTTCGGCGTCGCCCGGGATCTGCGTGACCATGGACCGGAACGGCTCAGCCCAGTCCGACGCCACTCTCTTCATGAACGCAATCCGATCCTTGCTGGTCCCGGGAATGCTGATCGGGGTGGGATGACCAAGGAAGCCAGCGCGGTATGGCCACGATATCAGGATCTGACATCTGTAATCATCAGGCGTCTCGGGCCTGGACGCGGGCGTGTCGAGAACTAAAGAGGCCAAAGACAGACAGCATCAGCACCGCCAGACCGATGCTCGGCGGCTCCGGTCACGGTGGTTCATGGGCCACACAGGGGCAAGTGGAAAGGACGAGGAACATGGACGGCATTTACAGCTGAACCAGAAGAAGGCCCCGGTGTCCGAGTGCGTCCCGTGCAGAAAGAACGGATCTAGGGCGCGTATCTGCTCGACCTGCTGGGCCGAATAGGTCACGCTGACGCCGACGAGGCCCACGGGCAGCTGTCTGTTCTCATGCTCGAGCGAAGACAAGAGGCGTCGGACCGCCGAACGAGCACCATCGCATCCGATGATCAGGCTGCCCGTGGCGCTGGTCGAGTCGTCGAAATGCGCTGTCACGCTGCTTTGATCCGGACTGTCGGAGATGGTTCTGACGCACTTGCACCACTGACCGACTAGCACACATCACGGACAATCCGAGCGTGCCGAGTCAGACAATCGATTGCAGGAAGATCAAGGATAATCGTGATTACTAAAGAAGACCGGAAGTGACCCCACAGGCCGGAGGAGCGCAGCGGGAACAAAAAACGCAAACGCAACCTCTCGATCTTACCTCGACATCGACTCCTTCCATCAACAGCCCCCTCAGGCTCTCCCGACGCACCCGGATCCGTCGAGCCGGCGGTACTCGAAATCGCTGCTCGGCCGTCTTGAGGTTGTAGTACGCAAAGTTCCCGTCGCCGGCCTTGCTCGCGACCGGATCCACAAAGGTCTCCTCCAGCCGATCGACCAGATCCTGCGGCAGCAACTCCAGGAAAACGGGCAGGGCCCAGTGGATGGTGAGGCCCCATCCGGCGCCGCGCGCCAGCGGATCCGGATCGCGTTCGTACACGGTCGCCTTCACCGTGGTCGGGTACAGCTTGCGGAGCGCCTGGGCCAAGGTCAGCCCGACGATGCCGCCGCCGACGATGAGCACTCGGTGCCGAGGCGGTTCGCCGTCGACGGCGGGGCCCGCAGCGTCCATGATGAGCCGACGGCCGGGCCAGACCACGGTCGAGGTGACAGGACCAGGGATCGACTGTGGAACACGCAGCCCCTCTTGAGAACGCAACGTCGGCCGCGCGAAAGAGAGGGACGTTGGCAAGTTGGGTCCTTAACCTAGATTGACCCAGAATGTCGCATCATGCGAAGCAACGGTGGCAACCTCATCCTTCGTCTCGTGTGCGCGTGACCAACGTCAGCCATGCCGATGCGCTGCAGCTCATCCCTGCGTCTGAAACAAGCGTACGGAGCGTACTTCGTGTGACTCTACACCCTTGCCTACCACAGCTCTGCGGTCGTGGACGAGTGAGAAACCGATTGTACTCCCCAGTACAATCGTCCAGGGTGATTTCTATGCAAGCTGCAGTCTTCAACTGCAATTGCGGCTTCTCTGCTGGTCACAAAATTGCTGTGTTTTTTGTTTCCCCTTCTTTCCTTCTCAAAGCAGGCGTTGCCGGCAACCAGCAGTAGCTCGCGCTGTCGCCCGCAACACATTTCTCTTACAGATGTTGGTTCAATTTGGCCAAGATCGCCGTCGTGCGTACGGGCATGGTCACGGGCATGGTCATGGTCGTCTTTACTACACATCTCGTCGAGACCTCGATGCACTGCATTGTAGGTTTGCAGCTTGATGGAATTTTGGTCGACTCCCCGTACGGTACAAGCCCAAATCTCTATACATGGTCTTTGTCGACCGTCGGAAACTTCGGTCGACATGTGCTCTCTAGGTCCGTCTTCGGCGCGGCCGACGCCGCGTCAATAGACGTATCGGAAGTTTTCGTTCTCCATGTCGGTTCGATTTACCCAACGATCAGCCTCGGCGCCGGTGGCACCTCCCTGGGGGCCGTACTTGCGGTCCTTCTTCTTGTTGGCGTACAGGTAGTACAGGAAGAGAAGTCCGGACACGAGCGCGCCACCGGCCTGCGTCGCCAGCACGGCGATCTTGGCGGGCGTGTACTCGGGCGCATCCCGTGCCTGGAACGTCTGCGGGCCGATGATGTTGCCGATGGAGAAGGAGCCGGCGATGAGGGCGCTGGCGACGACGCGCTTGGTCTGGCCGGCGCAGTTGGCGACGGTCCACTGGTATATGATGATGAGGGTGGCGACGATGGAGTTGACCATGTAGACACCGGCCAGCAGCGCCGCCTTGTTGTTCTGCTTGAACGACATGAGGGCGCCTCCGATGATGCCCGGCACGCAACACCCCGCCAGCCAGGCCCAGCGGTGGGACGTCTTGCGCACGCCAAAGCCGACGATCAGCGTCGCCGCGATGCTGACCAGCCCGGAAGGCATGTTCAGCAACGCCGCCCTCGGCGGAGTGTAACCGGCGTTCTTGATCAAGGTCGCCGAGTACGTCGTCACAACACCGCTCGACACCGAGATCTGTCGAGCCATCTTCGTCAGCGTCTGTTGTTCGCAGGACACTCGGCCCCCCCCCACCACACACACACACACACACACACACACACACACACACACGGGAGATGGCCACCTACCAAGACGGTACAGAGCGTCAAGAGCCACAGCTGAATGTCGCGGAAGATCTCGATCAGGTGCGACAGCTTGAAATGCGTGTTCGAGATGCCGGTCTGGTTGACGCTCACGTGCCTGATGATGGCCACCTTCTCGGACGGCGAGAGGAAGCGGGCCTTCATCGGCGTGTCCGGAAGGATCCAGAGGGTGAGGAAGCCGATGATGACGGTGACGATGCCGAGCACGACGAACATGATGCGCCAGCCGGCGAAGGCCGGGTTCTGAACCTTCTGGAAGGCATAGGAGATGATGCCGCCGACGATCTGGCCGAGGCCGAGACCGCAGTACCAGAAGCTGAAGCGCGGGGCCTGCTCGGACTTGGTGTAGTACATGCTGCTGATGAGCATGAGGCACGGCGCGATGGAGGCCTCGAAGATGCCCAGGAAGATCCTGGCGACCAGCAGGCCTCGGTAGTCCTGGGCGGCGGCGGTGCATGCCGTGGCGATGCCCCACAGCACCACGTTCGTTCCGAGCCACTTGGCCACGGGAACCTTTTGGAGGATGATGCCTGCGGGCGGGTCAGCTGCCGGTCGCGAACCGCGTCCGAAAGAGATGGGCTTACCGTTGGGCACCTCTGCGATGAGGTAGGCGATGAAGAAGGCCGTCGCGGCATTGGTGAAGTTGTTCCCTACCAGGTTGAGGTCTTTGCTGATGCCCATGACAGCGGCATACTGGGAGGACGAACGAGAACCAAGGTTCGACGGGTTGTAGGTCAGCCCGCAAGGCGCGCGTTCAAGGCTTCTAGGGGCAGGGGTCGGATCTCGCACGAAGATTTGAAGTCCGCCCGCAAGAGCTTCCCAGGAGAGAGGGAGAAAGACACGAGGAAAAGAAGGCGGGGAGACGTACGTTGAGAAGGACCTTGTCGACAAACTGCATGGTGTAGCAGGCGAACATGATGGGCACGATGCGCCAATCGATCTTGCGCTTGAGCGCCTTGATGTTGACGTCCTCGGCGTCGGTCGCGGCATCCTCTCGCCCCTCGAGATACTTGAAGGCCCGGTCGAGATCCTTGTCTCGCACGCCGGCGGCGTGACGGCGCTCGTCGTGGCTCGCGACGCGCTTCGGCGGCGAACTCGAGGACGAACGATCGGTGGCGTCGACGGCCTGCTTATCGTCCATCTCGCCGTTGCCGTTGCCGTTGCTGTCGCTGGTGCTGATGCTGTTGCCGTTCTTGCCGCTGCTGCGGGTGCGGTGCGGGTGTGACGCCGCGCGATAATACCAACGATCACGGTACCGTCAGGGTCGTCGTCGACGCGCGCACAGACGAGCAGCCAGGGTCAAACGGAGGATCGCGATCTTGTATCTACAACTTCATCAACGACGATTCTCTCCCTGGCCGGCGCCGACGGAGGGGTGAGACGGACAGCGTTTCAACCAGGCCGAGCATGCGAACACATGTTCCGACGGGCAGGGGTTCCAATGTCCTATAGCAAGGAGAGTCCTTAGATATGTTATGCGCTTCAAGATCCCGGCAGATTCCCCATCTCCTTCTTCCTTCGCAGGGCTTCCTTCCCTCCTTGTCTCTTGTCCGCTCTCCCTTCTCAGCTTCCCTCTCCTCCCCTCCCTCCCCTCCCCTCCCCTCCCCCCTCCCCCTCCATCTCCCCCTCCCCCTCCCCCTCCCCTCCCCCTCCCCTATTCTCCCGCTGCCCCGCCACCCCTTACAGTACCGATCTACGCTGCAACACAGACCACGCGTATTCTCCCAAGGAATTAACCGATGCGCACGAGCTCGCCATGACCAATCTTTTCTTTTCCTTGGCGATCTAGCTCGAGAATGATGAGGAGGGGGGGGGGGGGGGGGGGGGGGGTGGCCGTCTCGGGGAAATGAGGACTGGGGCACTTGTCCCATTGGTGCAGGAGGCGCATATACACACCTGTTGAATTCTGCTCGCGTTCGTTGGCGGGGGGGGGGGGGGGGGGGGGGGAGGGGAGGGGGAAAAGGGGGGGGGAAGGAGGGGGGGGGGGGTAACAGTACCTGTACTCCGTACAGTCCAGTGCAGTCTCAAGGACCGGTGATGAGTTGCTTCGCTCGGATTTCGGATTGAAGGAAAGCCAATTGTCCAAAGATATCATCACTACCATCATCATCAGGACCACCAGGACCATCAGGACCATCATGACCATCATCATCAGCAGCAGTAGCAGCAGCTTGGATTCTCCTCCAGCCGTTCGGGTCTCTGTGGGTTCCCTCTTCTCGGCCGGTCGCCGGTGTCAACGTCGTTGTTGGATGCAACAACGACCAGCATTCCTTTTGCCGCGTGCTTCAGAAAGCCCACGCAGCGCTGTTGTCCCACGACCTGCATGAACTTGAAGGCAAGACCCTGTTCTTGCCCGGACGATCGTCGGCAGTGCTACATATGTGGGTATGTACCACAATCTACACCGACAAGGACAGGGCCTCCTTCTCCCGGGAGCCTCGTCGTTGTGGAAACGACAGGCTGCGGTCCGACGGCACGGACGGGTACTACCGTGTCGTAACTTTGTACGTTACGAGGATCGGCTGGCTCGTTGCCGGAACACGGATCGACAGGGTTTGACCATCCGAGTCGTCGTCGTCGTCGTCGTCGTCGTCGTCGTCGTCGTCGTCGTCGTCGTCGTCGTCGTCGTCGTCGTCCTCCTCCTCCTCCTCCGCCGCCTCCCCGACCGCGCGGCGAAGCGACGACGGGCCGCGGCAAGAGCACGGTCGAGTCATTGCGCAACTCTGTCTGGCGGTGACGTCCGTGCCGCTTGCGGGGCCCCGTTCGGCTTTGCGTCATCCGGGATCCACCTCGTTACGGATCTGCCGGGGCCCAGCCGTACGAGGCTCGGCCCAATCGTCGTCGCCTTACCGCCACCGATACACCGCTGCTGCGGGACTGTCGTGCTGTGCCCGCGGAAATGGCGCTTGACGACAGTGCCGATGACGCAACCCTCACGGGATGACAGGCGAGGCCAGAGGAATGCGCTGGCCCTTGGTGCTGCTGCTGCTGCTCGATGGCGGAAGACACTTCCCCATCCTCATGCCAATCGATTGCTAACTCACCGAATACGTACGAGAGCTCGGACGTGTTGAGGCGGCAGTCGACGATGACCGCATGGTAGCCTTCCACATGCACGTACGTACCTACCTGATCCCTGCTGCTCGGCCTAGACCCATTCGGAACGGGCCCGGTACGCCGATCAAGCTCACTGCGGCACGGCTAACCTCGAGACAGTTGCTACGTGCGATGTTTCCACGTTGCATGGCGCATGCTGCTGCTGCCGCCACTACTGCTGCCGCCGTAGTCCTTAGGGATAATTCACTCCGGCACCACGAACCAGTGGCCCCTCACGTTCGCTACGCTCGACGGAGACGTGTCTAGCCGAGTTGGGGCGGCTTACATCTTACACTCGTGACTGGGTGTCTTGGCCTGGACTCGCGCAGCGCTCCAACGGGTGCGAGCAAGGGAATCTCCAACAGAAACATCTAGCGGCCGATCTAGACTGCGTTGGCACGTTCGAACGGCCGGACGCCATCGCATCGTTAGCTCCGGGCCGAGGACCCCCACCACAGGGTTCAGAAAAAAGGAAGTCGAGAGGCACAGGCCAAGGACGAAGGGGAGCGTGCGAAAGGCGTCGTTATGGGAAAAGGAAACCATCGTCGGCGGGAGGAGGAGACCCGGTGCGTGCCTACTCGGGTTTGGTGGCGTCGATCGGAGCGCCATGAGCCCTCAGGCGAGCTGCCACACGAGTAAATCTAGATGTCACGATATCGCGCCGTCGACGGTCGACACTTCTTCCAGAGAGCCGAAGCATACGCGACCTCTACAGTCTGGCATCCGTCGCCCTTCCAGTCGCTCGCAGCTGGTCCTGTGGCCGAGAGGAACAGAACCCCAGCGGTTGGTTAAAGTGAGATTGATCCACTTTGCAGGCGAAGAGGCCCAAGCATGCGAGGATCGTGGACTTTAACAGGTACGAGGCAGACCTGTACGATACGTACCGTACGAAGTACTCTGGACCGTTGTACGTACCGTACGTTGCGTAGCGGTGTTGACACCGCCGCCTGTCGCCGCCTCTGCCGTGGTCTTGTACTGTACGTATGCGACGCATCCACACGATCATCACCTCCGCGCGGGCAGTGGCTGCTGTTGGCTCGGGAATGCATTGATGAGGCCAGCGACGCATTGGCTGATTATCGACGCTTTGCTTATTTCAGAGCTGCCGCTTTGGACAGATCACGAGGAGGAGGAGCGACGGGCGCACGCTGTACGGGACCGTCTGGATCTGCGCCGCCGCCGGCTTGCCCGAGCGAGGTCGGCCGCCCGCTCGTGAATCGCGCCTCGGGCTCGACCGAACGCGCCAGCGCGAGATGCCTCGTCGCCCTGGAGGTTAGGGCACCTGAGGCGTCGACCTACCTCGTACGCAAACCGCCTTGCAGACTCGCAAGGACTTACGCAGCATGCGCCCAGGACGTTGTCTCGTCTCACGGCGGAAACATACTTCGACAGATGAAACAACAAACGCAAACCACTTGACATGCATCCAACAGCCAGCTGTCATGTTACTCGGCATTGCGGCCCTCGACGCCATCCTGCTGCCGTTAGGAGCACAGTCGTCGGCGTTTCTCTCCCGCACGTACTGTACGGAAGTACGTATGTACGTATGTATGTACGTCCGCAAACACGGTGCGACCCGACGGACTCGACTGACAGCATCGGCAAGCGGCAAGGAGGGCGACCGACCGACGACCGTCGTCCCCCCGGTCCGTTCGGACCAATGGTCGGGCCCGGCGGGGGATTAAACATGGGACCAGGTAGTAGAGGCGCTTCGGTCCATGCGTGGTGGGTAGATGCATGGTACGGAGATCTGCCGCTTGCCGAGCACTGTGGAAGGCTGACGACTGACAGCGCTGTCAGGTGGTTAGATTGGACTGCCGCCGTCGACCCGGCCAGATGCGCCTCCCTCGCACATAAACTTACGTGCCGTACGATACGGAAGGTACGTACGTCGACGAAAGGGCTGCCGGCGGCTGTGCCCAGGCCGGTCCTCGCCGAAACCGGGGCGTGTCGAGTCGAGGGGGGCAAGTCAAGCCGATGCACCTCGATAAGGCAGCGAGGGGGTACCGGTCACGATGCCACCTGCCGCGGCCATGGAGGCCAAAGACCGGAGCAGCAGCACAGCTCCCCCACGCCCTACGGCTACCCGGACGCCGAGGCGCCATCATTGGATCCGAGCCCTACGGGACCCTACGGCAGGTCGAGACTACCGTCTCCCTGCACCGAAGCCGCTCGACAGTCGAGCGTCCGGACCATCGCACTCTACATACATACGGTGCGGGCCCCGACGCGAGATGTGTCTCACTCGGCCTTCCGCGGACGAGCTCTTGGCCGGAGAGGAGAGCGAAGATGCAGCGTCAACCGACGAGGTTCGTTTGGATACAGATGAGGACCAACCGACGACTTTCGTCTGGATACAGATGGAAGACGCGACCCTCGATCGCGGTGAGCGGGCGCTCAGGCGTACGAAGTGCCGTACGCGTTCCTGCTCTTCTTCCCCCTTGCATCTTGCATCTCGTTCGAATCTCGGTTCCGGCGGACGCACGGAGCTGTAGGTACGTAACGTACGCAGTCTGCGGGTCGCGTTGGAAGCAAGGGGTCGATTGTTCAAGCTCCGGGGTCCCTCTGAGGAGGAGGAAGAGAGGTCCCTCTGAGGAGGAGGAAGAGGAGGAAGAGGAAGAAGAGGACCGTCGCGCTCTCTTCTCGTCGTCAGGACGGATCCGCAGCTTGCCGTTTGGACGGCGGACCATCACAAAAGTGTCATCGGCGCCATTTGCAACGTCGCAGTGCCGCGGGGCTCTACGACCTCTTTCCCACTTTCCTCTGCTTCTTGGTTTTCATTTCGGAACCGGACGCATCTCCGTGAGGTTAGCGCCGCCGCGAGATCACTTCCTCGTCGTTCGTGCGACGGTCGGGTGCGGGAAGGATTTCGCATCCCCACAGTTCCACCCCCACTGCCCCCCCCCCCCCCCCCCCCCCCCCCCACTGTCCCCCTTCCTTACCTATTTCCGACTTGGTGCGTACGTAAGGACGTACTGAGGTACTACGGCATTGCTTGTTGCGACTGGACCCTACCGAGCAGGCTCTCGGTAGGGCCCATTTTACGCCTGCTCTCGGGCCGCTTGCCTGGCTGTGGCACCGGCGGAGGAAGACGACGCAGGGATGCGAATTAAGGGAAGCTGGCAGCTAAGTCACATCTCCGTAAACTTACCAGCACCATGGAAGGCTTGACGGTGGGAAAGGGCGCGGAGAGAGGCAGATTAGAGAGAGGGACGGTGCCCAAGTTTGAGCTGCACTCTGCCGACGAAGACCATTTCAAGCTCGAGAGGAAACACGATGGTCCTCATCATAAGAACGCCGGGCCCGGTCCCGACGTCGGAGGAAAGAACAATGTTTTGATTCGACTTTTCCGTTCTCTCCTCAAAGGCTTCCTTTGAACAGAGCTGACAAGGTGTTCCTCGAGTCTCGACCTCATGTCTCGGCCCCGTTGCCCTCGTCCCCGAACACAGTGCCGATAGCAAGCACGCAAGCACGCACGCACGCAAAGCAAGCAAGCAACCACATAGATCAAGCACGCAGATCAAGCAAGCACGCAACAGCAGCACCGCTCTTGGCCCCATCATGGGCTCAGGATGGGTGCACAACGCGCCGCCCGAGGTCAACGCCATATCTCGATATCCCACCATCCTCGCCGTCTGCATCTCTCTGACGGCGGTGATGACGGCCATCATCGCGGTGCGGGGATACGTGCGGGCCGTGATGCTCAAGTCCATCGGCGCGGACGACTGGACCATTCTCTTCTCCGGCGTAAGTTTGGATTCAAACTCGAGCGACGCGCGCTTCATGGCAGACGTGTTCATATCTACAGTGTGTACTGTGTACTGTACATATCTGTCTTTCGTCTCGAGAGAAGAACCCCTCCCGTTGTTGGGGGGGGGGGGGGGGGGGGGGGGGGGGAGGGAAAAGGGTCCCACTGACTTGATCTGGGCTAATCGGATCGTGGAATCAGATCTGCAGTATCGTCTATAACGCCCTGGCCATCGCACGTACCTCTCTCTCTCTCTCTCTCTTTCACCACTCCTGACACGGTATCTCGTCACCTCTCGCGACACGATTCTTAAGGCCGGATGGTGGGGGAAAAGGGGGAGGGACTGATCTCATCTTCGTCTTTCTCCCGTCTAGAATCCCGATGGGGCCTCGGATTGCCGTTGAAGCTCAGACCAAAGGAGAATACGAACGACTATCGAGAGGTACGTTCTCATCGTCGGGGACTAGGGCCCCCCCCCCCCCCCCAATGACCGCGCGGCGTGTGCTGTTACGACGGGCGCCCCCAACCCACCGACGCCAACGCGCTGAACGGGAACGACGTCTAGATCAACTTCGCCGGAAGACCCTTCTACATGGTCGGCATCACCGGCTTCAAGGTCGCCCTGTGTCTCGCGTACCTCAGGATCGTGCCGCCGAACAAGAAGAGGACCTTCAGGCCCATGATCTGGTTGGTGCTGGTGGCCTGCGTGCTCTGCCATCTCGCCGGCATCCTGATCCTCGTCTTTCAATGTCTGCCGGTGCGTTGCATGCCCCGTCTGCCCGGCTCGCACCGGCGGTCCTCTCACTCGTCAGGAGATGGCCCATCTGGGACGCTGACGACGGGGCGCGATCAGGTTCGCAAGTCGCTGCGTCCGGAGACCCCGGGACGGTGTCTCCCGGACGACAAGACCTTCTACGGCCTCGCCGCCATCACCATCTTCTTCGACGTCGTCATCTTCCTGCTTCCCATCCCGCTGCTGGTTCGGGTGCAGATCACGACGCCGCGCAAGGTGGCGCTCATCGGCCTCTTCGTGCTCGGGCTCTTCACGACGGTGTGTTCGGTGCTGCGGATGATCCAGATCATCATCATCTCCAAGAACGGCAACTCGACCATGCTGGTGCTGTGGGGCGCGATCGAGATGAACGTCGGGGTACGGCCCAGTCCCCCCCTCGCTCCCAGCCTGCAAGCGACCCGACCGGAGCCGGTCCTGACCCGAGCCGCAGATCATCCTCAGCTGCATCCCGACCTTGACGCCGCTGTTCAAGCTCTTCCGCGACAGGGCGACGCGGCTGGGCTACGTCGGGGACACGTTCGAGAGCGGCGGCTCGTCCAAGACGGCGACGGAGAACCATCCGATGGACCTGCTCGCCGGCAAGGACCGGAAGCGCACGAGCTACCGCGCGCACCGCGACAAGCCGGGGCTGGACCCGGAGGGATCGAGCCAGGAATCGATCCTCGGCCTCGACAGCGGCGCCAAGACCGACGGCCTCGTCATCCCGTCCCCGTCGGCCGCGCCGCCGCCGCCGTCGAGCCAGATGGGCGGCATCCGACAGACGACCGACGTCGAGGTCAAGATCAGCGACGCGTCGCGCAACCCGGCCTCGTCCGGGCCCATCTCCTCCGCCGGGCTCTCCACCACCGGCGGCAAAGCTCCCCCGCCTCACGGTCCCGGTGGTGCTGGTTCTGGTCATGTCCCTCTCCATCATCACCATCGTCATCATCATCATCATCATCCTGCTCCGCCTGCACATCCGCCCTCTTCTCTCACCGCCACGGCTACGGCGTCGGGGCCTGTGCCATCGACGAGGGGCAGTCACGAGGTAGACCGGTCGTGGTAAGATTCTCGTGCCACTTCCGCAAGCCATCGTCATTGCCGGAGGTGGTGTGATGTTGGTGGTGGTGGTGGTGTGGCGATGGTAGGTGTGGTGCTTGGCATGGGTCACCGCTGACGAGAACCGCACGGCAAGATTAGAAGTCGTCGCTGCGACTCTTTTCGTCGTCTCCACCGCCGTCTCATCCCTCCATGCCCGCCCTCCCTCTTTCTTTCTTTCTCTCTCTCTCTCCCTCTCTCTCTCTCCGACAAAAGGCCATTGTACCATATCATGTCATGAAGCCGTCCAGTGGTGTACGGTAATGCGAGCCATTGATGTTTCCCGCTTTTCAAGCGATATTCTTCTCACCCTCCTCTCCTTCGTCACGGCAGGCTTTTGTTGTCGGCGATATCATGAGTGGCCATGTCATGTCACATCCTCTCAAAGTCTGCCTGGCCATTGTCTTCTCCTCCATCTTCTCTCTTCTTGTCTCTGTGTCTGTTCTTCCGCTGTCTGTCTACGTCTTGCTCTTTCCCTCTCCCATCGAGTATGTTAGATCTACTTGAGCAATCTACGTATTACTTGAGCTGTCTTAGTCCGGGAACTAAAAATGGGCAGATGGAACATGGCTGTGGGGGGGGGGGGGGGGGGGGGGGGGGGGGGGGAGACGGGCGGGGGAGAGTGGAGAGAGATGGTGATGGGTCATTGGATACGGTAGATGGGAGCGTGGGAGTGGGGAGGGGCTGCTTGATAATGTCTACCGGCGTGTTGGGTTTGATGTAGTACAGTAAGTATGGAAGTACGAGGTAGGCTTGGTGTAATTTTAGGAGACTCGGTGTACGTAGGACGAAGACTCGGGGTCAGGTATCAGTACATACGGTAATCAGAGCTACCTCGTACGGGAGTACTCCAGCTTGCTCGCCCGTTTCGGGGCCGCGTCGACAATTCCGGCCAAGAAC
This sequence comes from Lichina pygmaea, assembly GCA_963422465.1. Lineage (NCBI taxonomy): Eukaryota > Fungi > Ascomycota > Lichinomycetes > Lichinales > Lichinaceae > Lichina > Lichina pygmaea. The sequence continues at coordinate 974,870 of OY730171.1, forward strand.
TCTGGAAACGGCGCGGCTGCTGACCGCACCCTGCTCAGCCTCGACGAGGGGCCGCCAGTGGCTCGCCGATGCCCGCGTTGCCCACAGGCAGTACTGTACTGTACGTACACCACTTCCGGCGCTTCGTCGAGCCAATTGGCGATGACTTGTCGACCACTGCATGCGTTACGGCAGTGAAAGGAAAGCCGGGGTCGAGGGCGGTGGGAGCGGATTGTCGCGACGGTAATACGTACGGTAGGTAGGTAGGTATACGCTCGGTGGGCGAGGAACTGAAAGTGATTCGCCGTCGACGATACCGAGTCGAGGTCCACGTCTCCCAAGAGCTAGGTCGGTGTCGAAGCAGGAAAGGGAAAAAGCACGATCGAGGGGCGAACGGGCCAGATCAAAGATCCGACCACGTCGATAGACGGTCTGGCGCACGAAGCTCATACCGGACCGATGAAGCAAGAGGAGGAGGAGGAGGAGGAGGAGGAGGAGGGGGAGGAGGATGGGCACCCGCCCCCGCCTTCTTTCTCGGGCGGCTTGCTCAAGTACGGCTATTCGGAGCGGATCACCAGGTCGACCGCTCGCCAGGCCACGGGATCGGAGCGCTGCTCCGTCCCATCGACGTCCGTCGAACGCAAAGGAGGCTCTGGCGTCGGCGATGCCGGGCTGAGAGAGACGAGAGCCGCGGCGGCGGCGACGGCGACGGCGACGCAGACGATCGCATCCGAAGCTCCGTCTCCGAGCAGGAAACGAAAGCGCGCGCCGAGCAAGTACGCGCCACCGTCGCGATACGCGCACCTGCCACTCCTGGCGGACGCCGTCGCGCCGTCGCTCATCTGCCTCTTCGTCGGGCTCAACCCCGGCATCCGGACGGCCACGACCGGACACGCGTACTCTCACCCGTCGAACCGGTTCTGGAAGATGTTGCACTCGTCCGGGTGCACGCCGCGGCAGTGCCACCCGACCGAGGACAAGGACCTGCCGCGGATGTACGGTCTCGGAAACACGAACATCGTGGCTCGGCCGACCCGGGACCAGGCCGAGCTCCGGCGGCACGAGATGGAAGACGGCGTCGCGGCCCTGGAGGCGAAGGTGCGCGAGTGGAGGCCCGAGGCCGTGTGTCTCGTCGGCAAGGCCATCTGGGAGAGCGTGTGGAAGGCGAGGCGGGGGAAGAGGATGGCGAAGGGGGAGTTCAGGTACGGATGGCAGGACGAGACACACAACCTCGGAGTCGGTCAGGCCTCGGACGACGACGACGACGACGACGACGACGACGACGACGACGACGACGACAAGGACCACAAGGACCACAAGGACCACAAGGACAGAGTCTTCCAGAGCACGGACGACAGGGAGCACGGCGCGCGATGGAAAGGCGCTCGAGTCTTCGTGGCCACGTCGACCAGCGGCCTGGCCGCCTCGCCGTCTCCGGCCGAAAGGGAGGACATCTGGCGCCCGCTGGGCGAATGGGTGCGGAAGCGTCGCGACGAAACGCGAGACGGGGATGGGGGGGGGGGAAGGCGAGGTGGATGACGGGCCGCCGACCACCGTGACCACAGTACTCGTACAGTAGGTACAGTAGATAGGTACTGTAGGTAGGTTAGTCCCCACGTCCAAGAGCAATTGCCGTACTGTATGTACAGTACAGTACGTACGTGCGAGAAGAATTTGTGTGATCAAAAGGGCTCCCCCCACAGACACGGTGGTCACGACGGTGCACAATCCTGGTCAAGCTTGCGAAGAAAAGGCTCCCGCACTACGAGGGCTACGGTACCCAGCCTGATGATGATGATGATGATGATGATGGGGTTGAATTGAAGTATGTGTGTGTGTGTGTGTATGTTCTTTGTACAGTGCAGCAAAGACGACAAGAGCAGAGTACTAGTAGTGCTGTAAAGGACGGTACCGTAGGTGGCAAGGGCACATCTAGCTCTGCAATGACCAGCGAACGCAAAAGTGGTCTGTCCGCGTTGCCATCCATGATATCTCCTGCGAGGCGGTGCAGCAGCCTTTGATGCTCTCCCTCCCAACCCATCGCATGTTGAAACAACGCGAGAACGTGTTCCTCCCCCCCCCCAAAAGCCTCGATTGCAGTATTCCGAGCCTGGTGGCTAGTGGCGGACCATAGGCCCGTCCGACGAGTTCTTGATGCCGACTTTCTCGCGGCTCTGGGAGGGAGGAGAGAGAGAGAGAGCGGATTGATTGATTAGCCCAAGGTCTTCGTTGGGAACACCAGTCGCCGGGCTGGTTCTGAGGGGGCCAGGGTTTGACGAGAGATGTGGAAGAGCAAAGGAGGCGTGTACCTCGGTCACCTGCAGTTCTCCGTCTTCCAAGATCTTCCGGAACACAGTGTCCTCGTCGTGGGTGCCAAACTCGTCGTCGAGCGACTGGTGCGACGCCGAATCAAGCTGTCCTTGAGCGCCATGCCTGCGTGGTGATGCTCCGCACGATCAGCCGTTGCTCGAGCGACAAGATCACGCGCCGTCGCGACGGACAGTCCCCGATGAAGCTCTGCCCAGCAGCCCTCGAAAGAGCGCGGCCAAGACACCAGTCGTCTCTCGCGAGAGAGTACAACTCACTTGTGCGTCACAAAGACCTTCCAGCCGTTGACGACCTGGGCGAGAGGGATGGTCTTGTCCTGGCGCCACTGCTTGAGCTCGTCGGGGTCGTCGACGAAGATGATAAAGTCGTCGCTCTTGCCCTTGTAGTGCACGCGGTTCTGCGCGCTGTTGCCCTTCATCGCGACGGCTTCGATTCTTCTTTCTCGGGGAGGGCGGAATGAACCGAGACGGTGTCGGTCTTACGACAGATGATGTGTGTGGACACGACGGACGAGGTCTCGGGCACTGGTGGGACGCAGTGAAGTGAAGTAGCTGTCGATTGAAGAGTGTTGACGGTAGCGGCGACGTTCAGGCTTGCTACTACTGTACCAGTATAGCAGGCCATGGCGGGGCAGTGCGGGGCTACGCTCCACGAAAGACCCTCCTACGTCATGCGGTACGGTACAAACCCGTGCAGCGGAAATAACAGTCGTGAGATACAAGCAAAAATCACGTGCACAATTGTATTGTCAAAAGATTCAAGCCCGGACCTCAAGCTCATCCGAGCAGAAGAGCTCAGTAGCTAATGATATGACTTCTCAGCCATCAGGCATCAGTGCTCTGGCGCCGTTATTTCCGCTAGATTTCTCTTGGGGGGTACGGAGTACAGTACGTAGTACAGTGTCACGACACAAGTCTGCGTATACCAGTACAACCCATCAGCTGCTATCTTCTTAAGTAATGCGACAGAATCAGAGTAACAGCGACAGCAGCAAGTAATGATGTATTGGTCCTCCGGACTAACCCGAGGTAGATTATACATGAAGGTGTACGCAGACTTGTGTCGTGCCACTGTACGAAGTACGACGGTACTGCACTCCCAACAGATCGCCGCCGCTACTTATCACGTGCGGGGAAGGTGAATGGAATGATCGAGGAAACACGCTCGTAAAGAGTCATCCTCAGGTCACTCTGTATCTTAATGGACAATCTCAGCATCTGCTATCAGCTACTAGCCCAGGATGTCGACTTGCTATCAGAAGTTATAGTACGTAGATACGGACAGCAGCTGAATAGTCATGATGTCCATAACTCAATAGCTGCTCGTCCTGGTGACGTCCTACACATACGTGATGCCGTGCATCGTGATGGCGCTCGGACGATAGCAAGAGATATTGGACCGGTGAACCACCCCCCCCCCCCCCCCCCCCCAGCTGTGCTCTCCGGCGGACCGCACCTTGCCAACGACCCCTTCACTTGAATATCTTGCGGACGCCCTCGACCGATAGCGTTCGTGATAGGTGCTTTCGTCGCGATCTGGGGGCCCTTGGCCCCGCCGTGAACTTTTGGCCTTTGCTGTCGTCCTTGTCGGATGAAGCCGCCGGTGGCTTCGTCTTGAGCCCTTGGGTAGGCTGCGTATCGTCGGGTCCGGCAGATGCCGGTTCAGACGTCTCCGACTCCGCCACGGCTGGCGCTGCTCTTGGCGCTATGTTGCCTGTAACTGACCTGAGGGCCTTGGACGACCGCTCCATGTTCGACCGCGCATGACTCCGCCTGTGCATGCTGGGCGAGTGCTGTCCCGCCGATGCGCTCTCGACGGGACTGGTGGCGGCATCGGTATTCGTCTGACCGGCACCGGTGTAGCTCGTGGATCTCTTTGAGAAGGTGCTGGCGATGCTGGCGATGCTCAATTTCCGCATCATCGAGCTAGCCGAGGCCTTGATGAGGTATTCACCCCGTTTGCCGCCCATGCCTGGGTACGGGATCCTGTCGCGGGTCCAGATGTCGGAGAGCGCATGTTCCAGCCGAATTCGTTCTGCCCTTCGCGGAGCCAGTATTGGGATGCGGCCCGCCGAGAGCAGCGACTGCGTCCGGTTGACCGCCTGCAAGGCCGACGCATCTATGGCGTCTCGCAGGGCATATGTGTTCTTGATGATCACCTGGGCCATCCAGCGGGCCGTTCCGGACGTGGTGGCCCGACGCACGGAGAGCCGTCTTGCTAGTGTCCCGGCTTCGCCGAACACGCTTCCCGAGTCCTTGATGTCCATAGACAAGGATGAATAGAGATTGAGGGTCTTGGTCTGCCGAGCGCTCGACTCGCTCGATTCCGCTTCGAGTCTGTTCTCCAGACTGTTCCTCCAAACCTCCTCTTCTCGCGCCGAGCAGGCACTGGCGAGGACTTCGTACAGGCGACAGTCCAGCTCGAAGACGATCTTCCAGGTAAAGAGCGCATTGTGGCATTGGAGACCTATGCAGCTTAGTCCGTCGCGACGCTAACTCGGTCGCGTCGAGAGACACACCTCGGCCATTGTCCGCCGGCTCGAGTTTCATATCCTCCAGGCTGATGCTTGCCACCACGGCGAACGTATGGCCGCTCTCACCCATCACGGCAAGAAGGAGATATGACCGGAAGAGGATGCAGACCATGTACTCGCCCAGCACGCTTTCCTTACCCTGCCAGGCCACATGAAGGACTCCGCACAGGATGACGCGTCCGAACAGTTGAAGAGCGGCCATGTGGTGTGACTGCATCTACGGTATCGTGAGCTAGGACCAGGAATTGGATCACGTCGCGGCAGGACTAGCCTCGTTCAGGAACACTAGCTTGTCTTGAAGCATCCATGTCTTTCCGATCAGATCCCTTGTCCTGGGGTCGTGCGTGGCCTTGTTGATCTCGGCAGTCACCTCGCGAAGGCGATACAGCACCTTCTCCAGTTCGGCGTGCGATTCCGGACAGTCGTACACCGGCGTCACCTTGTAGAGCGCTGCGAAGAGCAGAGGGTACTTGCAGACTCGCTGAATGGGCTATCGACGGCCGTGCTCAGTACAAAGGTCGTCGGCAGCCCTTGATGAACCCATACCTTGATGACAAGGTCTTCAAACGTCAGCCCCTTGCGTCTTGGGCTCCCGTCCTTGTTGACCACCGAAAGCGAATTCGCCAACGTCTCGATTCCTCTTTCGTATGCGTGCCAGGTGGGGATGGACTTGTAGGTCGAGGCCACGTCCCGTACCATCATCTCGTACTTGGCGCCGTACTCCTCATATGCCAAGAACCGTCTCATCTGTGCACCTGGCAGTCAGCCTCGAGCGCTGCACAGTCGTCGATGGACGAACGTACGAGACTGGTGAAGACTCTGGCCACATCCCCTGCCACTTTCGGCTCCGCCATCACTCCATCCTGGTATAGTCGGTCCATCTGCGCTTTGTCATCAGACCGTCGAGATCTTGCTTTGCCCCGAAGGCGCACGTCAACGTCTGAGCCTGACCCGGTGCTGCCGCGCTGATGCCGTCTCCGCTCAAGCCGCGGCCAGCGCCAAGTCGAGTGCTCCTGATTAAGCTCGGCATCTGGCACGACGCGATGAAGTTCGCCCAGGAGCGCCTCATGAAGAGCTAGAATCTCGACCACGTTTTGGTGTATGGAGGTGCGCGTCTGCGAGGACAGGGCCGGAACGGAGCTTAGCAGGGCGAAGTAGACCTATCGCCATCTCAGCCAAATAGCGCATGACAGATCGAAGATGGGCACCCACGATCACGCACATTTACCAGAATCTTCATGTCCGCGATGTAGCTCTCTTCGCTGCTGATGAGCTCTTCCAGAATCCGCCGACGCTCAGCGGCTCTTTTCAGGACAGCCTCATCATACATCGGACCGCCCAGAAGCGACGTGCCATCCTCGGACGTTCGAACCCCCGGGTTTGAGGTTTCGCTGCTTCGGGTCCAGCTGCGCCTTTGCGATGTAGGGTTGCCCCCATTCTTCGTAGCGGCTGAGCCATGGAGGACGACGCCGCTTGAAGCGCTGTTGATCACGCTTAGGACATCCAGCGAAGAACGCGGGGATGGCCTCTGGCGTCGAGTTGGCATCATCTTAACAGAATGGTGAGGGTACCCAGTGCGTGTCCTCGGTTCTGAGCCGGGAGCTGTGCCGCGGTGGTTAGACTTGCCCTCCGTACGCGTCCGCCGTAAGATGCTTGTCCATCTGTGCAAAGGACGCTGCAGATTCTCGGGCCCAGAGGCATCCACAGATTCCTCCTCGGCGTGGCATTCCGAGACGCCAGGCAGCATAGCATTCGCACAGCCGCCATCTAGCCTCATCTCAGGGCCGACTTGAAGTTGGACTCTCTCAGCAACCGAAGACGAGCTGGTATTCTCCCGATCCTCATCATACACTCCGAATGCGGAATCGTCATCCGCTTTGTGTACACAGCCCGGATCGAGCTCGACAGCGCGAGCACTGGGGTCATCCGACGAGGCGCGAATGATGGTGCTCCAGCTCGAATTCCTCGAGAGATGTTCTGGTCTCTTTCCGGTCGACGATGTCCGCTCGGACAAGTGCGGGACATTCGTATGCCGCGCTCTTCGAGGACGGTCATTCTCGTCGCCCATACGAGAAGACGTCCTGTGCACCAGACGAGACGATGTCCGAGACTCTGCCGAGGTTTTACGATCTCCTGTAGATCTGCCGGGGACCGGCGAGATGCCATCGGGATAGGCGGACACCGCATAGGCCAGTGGCATATTCTCCGACGAAGCAAGCGACGGGTTGTCCACAAGAACTGGCGGTCCGCTAGCCATTTCCGAAGGAGAGAGGTGTTCCTCTCCGAGGAGGCTCACAAGTTGCCCTCGTCAACTTGAACAGCGGATATCAAAGTATCATCCTCAAGCAACAGTCAAGTTTACTTGTTCCAACTCAGAGCGGGCCCAGATGGGGAAATGATGCAAAGACCATACGAGAGATGCGGTCCTTCCAGAACAAAGTCCGAGCAAAACAGGATCGAAGGCAGGAAGCAGAGCAAGTTCAACGGAGGATAGAGCAGTTGCGGAGGGTGGATGGAAGGCCAGTCCACCTTCCAGGAGGAGCCTTCTTGCCGTTTCACCATCTCGCCTGCGATCCACAGGCACGTACATACGTACTTACGTACTGTAAGTAAGGAATCCTCCACGCCTTCAAGCCAAAGTGCCGACCAACATAGCATCGTCGGATGGGCATTTTCCCGTCGGCTGTCCTAACGTTGGGAGAGCACGTGGATAGATGGCGACGGAAGGCCCGCGACGCCCGGTGTAACTGCCCACAGTGGAGCATTTGCGCATCTGACGATAAACTTTGGTTGTTCCCGAACCTAACCTCAGCTGGAGCTACCCAGACTTGGGCTAGAGCTGATACCTGAAGGCCCGAGGGGCAACCACGTGACCTAGGCTCCCAAGAACCCCTCCTCCCTCTTTTCTGGTGTGGTCTGCCACGTCAGCTTGTAGGTATCGCGCCCGTTCTTAAAGCCGATAGCGATATATGACCTCGCACCACTCAGTAAAGCTCGATCAGATGGGTCTCCAGATTGACTATAGCAACCCTCCTAGTGTTCGCTCGGGGCCCAAGTCCGGGCCTGGCCCAGCCAAAGACACTTGCAAACACAAGATGTCCATATTCGATATGATGGCGAAGAAGCGCCGACTGGAAGCTGAGCTCAAAGGTCTCAGCGGCGTGCTGGACTCGGTATGTCTTTTGTCGCTCGACGGTTGGAGATCACTCGGAACTGATTTTCGTCGGCGTACACTAGCATGGAGTGACGATGGACACTCCGTTATTGACCCTTGATGGCTTTCCACGGGATGATATTGACGTTGCGCAGAGTATGTGCCACCCTACCGTATATACGTCCGATCTCAATGATCTCAATGCTAAACCTGCACAGTTCGTGTCACCCGAGCCCGAGCAATCCACGTGCAGAACGATTACAAAGATGCGCTGTCCCAGATCGAACAGGCTCTCCAGGAACATCACGCATCAGCATCATCTAGCACTGCGGAGGGGTCGAGGACGGCCGTTGGAGCCGTCTGGTCCGACGAGACGACATCTCCTCCATCGCCTTCCGAGACACCATTCGCTAGCGTCAACGAGATTTCCAGGAGTAGTCCAGCCGAGCAGGCGGGGCTGAAGGTCGGGGACCGCATACGACGATTCGGGCATGTCAACTGGATCAACCACGAAAAGCTGAGCAAGATTTCAGAGGCTGTCCAGCAAAGGGAGGGAGTAGGTAGAGACCTGGCTGCGTTTTCCTCGGGAAGGACTCCGCTGACAAGGCAATACAAGCAACCAATTGTGGTAAAAGTGCTTCGGAAGGGCTCAGATGGCCACCCAGACTCGGAGCTGGAGCTACGGTTGACGCCACGCCGAGGCTGGGGAGGTCGTGGGCTCTTGGGCTGTCATATATTGCCAGCGTGAGAGCTGACGCTCGTTAAGCTCAGCATGCTCTTGGCTTCACCGTATCGCAGATGTCCAGCTCGTAGCGTACCCGTCACAGACATAGCCCTCTGGGCGAGTGACGTGGGGCAGAAACTCGACTTGGAACCCACAAAGGAGTTGATTGTATTGTGTTGTATTGTAGTCCTACTCCATTCTAAAACTAGCTAGGCTAGGTTATGCTGTAAGCTGGTGAGGAAAGGTCCAGTTTGTATAACCTTACGCTAGGGCAAAAACCTCCCCTGCGGCCCCTAATTTACTCGTAGACGGGTGCCCTCCTACCGAGATACTGCAAGCAAGGGAAGAGACCGCTGGGCAGTCAAACAAGGAGAGAGGGAAGCCGATCATGCGCCCAGGAGAACTAGGGCAGGAGATCGAGGCGAAGAGACCGCTTCACAAGGGCGGCGGCTGTCCGGTAGAGTTGATATGAGCACCAAGTACCTCCGTACTTCCGTACCTATCGTACGAGTGTATGGAGGTGGGGCAGCTTCCCTTACGTAATCCCACGTCGCTGCTCATCACGTGATCTATTGTATCGTACGGTGATCGCTAAGTACGACCGATTGTTTGTGTGTGGGAAAAAGCCGCGAGCCGACTTTTCGTTGCTACCTAACGAACAAGTACCTCGATCGACAAGCATCTCCATCTTCTTCTCTCTGGTTCCAGAGGAGAGTCTGCTCACCTTCAACTTCTGCTTCGAGGCTCTCCCAGGATCACGGTGGGCCGTCAGCCTTGCGAACCATAAGTAGGGCGTCGTCGACTTCCCTGACCGCCTTCATTCCTGTCCTCGGCTTCAAGTCATCCGTCGACACCGCAGACATGGCTGCCCCGCCCGTGCACACCTTCAAGCTCGTCCTCGTCGGCGATGGAGGAACTGGAAAGGTAAGCCTTTGCCCGGGGCGCCATGAAGCTGGGACGTCGAGTCCATCCTCATCACCGCTCGTCTTGTGATGCCGTTCTCGTTGCTTGCTTCGAACGTTGGCTCGGGAGCTTTTCTGACGACTTTGACCGCCTTAGACCACGTTCGTCAGACGTCATGTGACGGGAGAGTTCGAGAAGAAATACATCGCGACCCTGGGTGTCGAGGTCCACCCGCTCGGCTTCTCGACAGTGAGGTCCCTGTGCTACGCGTATGCAGAGGCGCGAGATACATTCCACGAGCCCGAAAGCTGACGGTGACGCTCGGCCAGAACTTTGGTCAGATCCAGTTCGACGTCTGGGACACCGCCGGTCAGGAGAAGTTCGGCGGCCTTCGAGATGGCTACTACATCAACGGGCAATGTGGCATCATCATGTTCGATGTCACGTCTCGTATCACGTACAAGAACGTGCCCAACTGGCATCGTACGTCCGCCCCTGAGCCTTGATGGTGGGATCGACAGTCTCGAGTCTGTCGCTGACCCCCGGCCGTCTCAGGTGACCTGGTCCGGGTTTGCGAGGCCATCCCCATCGTCCTCTGCGGCAACAAGGTCGACGTCAAGGAGCGCAAAGTAAAGGCCAAGACGATCACCTTCCACCGCAAGAAGAACCTCCAGTACTACGACATCTCGGCCAAGTCGAATTACAACTTCGAGAAGCCCTTCCTTTGGCTCGCTCGAAAGCTCGTCGGACAGCCAGCCCTCGTATGTTTTCCTTTGCTACATCGACTGCCAGGCCGCTACACCCTCGATCGCGCTGCTAACCGTATCCCGACACGAACAGGAGTTTGTCGCTCAGCCTGCCCTCAGACCGGCCGAGGTTCAGGTCGACCCGGCCATGATGGAGCAATACCAGAAGGAGATTGACCAGGCCTCTCAGATGCCCCTGCCCGGAGAGGACGAAGATGCCGATCTTTGAAGCTCCTCGTCGCGCAAAGCCAGGGACTTGCGGCACACCACTTTTCATATCGTTCGAGAATGGGATGAGAGTCTGGAACGAGAGGATTCGGGGTGGATGGGAGGACCACTTCATCCGACATAGACCGGCCGAGCCTCAGATTCGAAGGAAATGAGAGATCCTCGGCTTTTTTTTTTTTTTTTCCGTTCGACAGCGGTAACGGGCTCTCGAGCAGAAGTACTTTGGTGGCTGTCATCTGTGCTGCGTCTCACATCGACACTGGAAACCGCCCAGGAAAATTGCTTTCGCAGGTAGACGAACGTCCATCGCCTCTGAACACTGCCCACGGCCAGCCCACATGTGTTTTACCGTACAGATAGGCCGTGCCCAAAGCAATACGAGGTTTATCGCAAGAGCCTCCGTGGCTTTTTTTTTTTATTTTACCGCGTGCAATCCACGACCCTCATCGAGATGACGACGACGGAAAACCCTCCTAGAAAGTGACGACGGCCTTGGAAGTACTGGTTTCAGCGCAGTAGACCGCGAAGACGGGCTGTCCGCTACGTACGCGTCACCGTCAAGGGGAATGCTCCATGTCACCGTACAGTACGTATGTAGATGGGCGCTGATGAGTTTGCAGGAGCTCGTTTTGTGCGTAAGCGGGTAAGTACGTCAGTACGTATGTACTCGTATGTATACGTACTGGCAAGCTGCGGGGGTGGGGCATCGCCTTGCCCGACGTCATAGTCAATCACCGCTACTCCCGTACAGTAGATGTAGATGAGGCTTACGTCGGCAAGCTCGTTGCTGGCGTAGAGAGTGCCGCCACCGAGACCCTGGCAGCGGGGCCCGGCGAGGTAGGGAGCTGGTGCGGAGCCCCGGCAACGCCGATAGGTGAAGCGGGCATCGCTGAGAACAGCGTCGAGAGCGGAGGCGAGCATCTACGCCACCAGCCAGCAGCACTAGCAGCAGGCACGGCATTAGGACCAGGCTCCGCGAGAGGGCTGAGATAGCACTCGTACTGCACTGGCGACCGGAGCAGCACCAGGAGCGAGAGGTGCCACCCATATAGCCGGCGCTATTTCCCCCCTCGCCTCGAGCATCTAGAGCCGCGACACTCCATACTCTACTCTACGTACGCAGGATCGGACGTTCCTCTCGACAGCTGGACCGAGAAGTAAATTCAAATGGTGGGGATCGGACTGGGGAAGGGGGCAGGTGATTTTTCACGAGCTGATTACATCCATGCCAAACATGGTAGCTCCTCCGTCGTTAGTGTTACTTACTCGAAGAGAATCACGAGCTGGTGGAAGAGGGTCAGCCTGGGGACATTAAAGCTCTCATGTGAATTGATTTCTGAATTTATTTTTCCTGAGATTTGGCCTTCATTTCCCCTGTCATCAGAAGGTCGCTCGATTATTTCTTGTCCATCGATCCAACTTGGTCGAGAATATTGCTTAGCAGTTGCAGGATGCAAAACGACATCTTCATACCTCCAGATGTCCAAATGTTCAGAAGTCCAAAAACTCCGGCCAGAGGGAGGATCTCCTGGCCACCTACGCCGGACCACCTCAGAAATGCATCGCACAAGATGACATGTTGGACCAGTGCGCAGTTGGCATCGACTCGTCGAAAGGATTCCATTTTCCGCGTCAGACGGGCTGGTCTAGCCTCGGATGCAAGTCCTGGCCCTTGTCACATATATACGTGAAGGGATCACCATGAAGGAAAGGTTCTACTTGGAGGAAGAAAGAGGTATCGATGAAGATGGACCAACGCTGATGCAGAAGCTACTCGGGCTCAGGAAGTCGAGTATGGAAACGGACGGCGGCAAAAAAGAACTCCAAGATCCGGGTGTCATTATCCGAACGAGACGTCTACTACACTGCACCAGGGCCTCGAGGAGCAACCTTCCGAGCACTTCCCCGCTTGGGTAGGGACCATGGTTCGGCGCAGATGATCTGAGGTTTGTCGTCAGCGCCAGATGCACACCATACCGCGGAACGACACTCCGGCCGTCCCCGACCGCTGGGAAGAACTCACTTCGCCGTCGACGTATGCTCGCAGATAGGCGCCGATGCCGATGAGATAGTACAACGCCGGATTGGTGGCTTGATACATGAGGACCGCGACGAGAGCACTGAGCGAGTAGACGACAAGGCGAGCCTCGGCGGAGCGGTGGACGGCCGTGCCGGCCACCCGCTTGAGGGGCCATTCCCAAGCGATGGCGACGATGCCCAGGATGAGATTGAGGACCTGGAGGACCGGCACAGGCTTCACGGCGCCGTCGAGGTTCTTGGTGAGAAAATCCCAGAAGCACTTGGGCCAGAAGAAGCCTTCGATGGCGGCGGCGATTTGATCTGGCGCGCGCGCAAAGTCAGCGTGGAAAGGCCCCATCGTCGCCGACATCGGACAAGACAGGCCAGGAGCGGGGTAGGAGCACCCACAGGTGGCTGCCGTGAGCACGATGAGACGGGCCCAGTGGTTCTTGATGAGTTTCCCCATGGCTCGTTCTCAATCGAGAGCCTCTTCGGCGATGCTACGGCAAGACGTCTGCTTCCCGATGTGCGACGGCAAGAAGTGAAGAGGAGGAGAGCAAGAAGAAGGTCGCCCGAACCAGCCGGAGGGACGCTTCCAGGTGGTAGGATTACGAACGGACGAGGACGGCGCCAAAGGAGCTACCGGGAGACCAGCCGGAGTCTTGACGCGGACGGAACACCTGTGCGAGCGACAGCTTGGATGAGGCGACGTCGGCGGCAACAGCAACAACTGGCAACGCATGAGGTTATCAAGCACGCGGATCTATCGCCTTGCGATGCGCCGTGGCTGTGGCGAAGATCGAGGGCGTGGCAATCTGATGGACAAGGACGATGCGGGACGACCGGGACGCTGGAATGGAACGAAGTTGCGACGAGGATTGCGGTGAGTGGGGGGGGGGCTGGGCTCTTTCCTCTTTACCCTCCACTGCGTCACACACGTTTCCTCTGAAGTACGGAGTGCAATGACCCCCGCTTACTGGTCTTTAAACTTCCATACTGACACTCTACAGCACTTGTAACCTATCGAGTTCGAGCGCGCGGGAGGAGTCGACTGCCCCTCAAGTGCCCTCCACTCCACGTCTCGTCCGGGCGCCTGTCTGGGGGGGGGGGGAGGAGGAAGAGCAGGAGGGGTGGGCCCAATGCGGCAAAGGCGGAATCGGAACTAGCAGGGTCGTGCACGCGAAGCGACAGGCGCAACCCGGACCCCAGACGTTCGCTTGGCGCGAAGATGGAAGACCTCATTGGCTCGCCGGGATGCTGGCCCGGGCGTCTAACGGACGCTGGACATTGGCGCGATAGCTCCACCGCCCAATCTGGCCCAGCCACGGCCGCTCGACCGGCAAGCCGTGGTGGCACTTCGTACGAGGGGCAACGGTGCCCGTCGTACCTGCGCGACTCGGGATCGCGCCCTCCGGAGGTTTGCATTTTGGCCGTCTCGCCAGTCCACCGAGTCTCTTACGACCGCTGGAGTGTGCACCCACACTTCTACCGTCAGAGATCGTCATCGTCGAGGACGTTGGTGTGACCGTGGCGTGAACACCACACCCACCCGCCACAGCGCGCCCACACAGCACAGATGCCGTAAGGGGGACATGGCGTGCCCACCTCATGGCGATGCCGATCGATCGACAATGTCAAGATCTCATTCTACCGACTTGACCAAGCATCGGCGCGCGCGCCCCGAGAAGGCGTGGAAGGGTCAAATCTGGGGATATTGTACACGTACCGCCGCTGCGCCGGGGGCGGCGAAAGTGGAGCTCCATCTCGCAACACTGACGGAGCTGCCGAGGCTCTCCCAGAGTGCCCGGGCAAGACGAGTGCTCGGCCCACCGATGCATGATGGCTCTAACTACATATGTACGTCCGTACAGGGCACGATACGCAGCATTCCTCGACGGCAGCTTGTCGGAGGGAGAGGTTGGGCTTCGTTGGTCGACGGCGGGACCAGATGGTCGACTACGTCGGGCTGGTCTTGGATGGTCGGACTCGAAGCCTCCCGCTCTTCTTCTGAGAGGCTGGATCGGCTGCTCCAGTTCAAGATGTCGGTTTGCTAGTGGATTTCATTCGCCACGAATCACGAACGACGGCGTGCGAAGACGACGGCACCGCTTGTTCTCGACGACGGATTGGCACGATCAGGAACATCCTCCATCATACAGTATGCACCAAGTCCGCTGAGCGCGACCTAAAGAGCAAGACTCTCGGGACAATGCCGTCACCTGCTTGCATACGAACATTCTGCGCTCCTACATGCTCGTACCGTACGTTACGTGCTGGTGCTTCATGCACCGTGACTGGTGCGGCCGGCCACCGCCTGGCTCGGTCCCGTGACTCTGTCGCATTGGTCGTCGATCGGCTTAGTCATCTGGTCCGTACCTCGCCAAGCTTCTCGGCGCAGCCGATGGAACATCTCGAGCCAAGCGAAGCATTGCCCTCGGTATTGCCGCGATGGACGATAACGTACCGGGCCAGGAACAGGACACGAGACCGTCGACGTTGATCGGGGCTGGTACCACGACGTCGAACGCATTCGATCGTTCTTTTCGAGCCCTCTCTTCATCCTTCCCCCCCCTCCGCCATCGCGATGGCGACATGGCGACTTGGGAGCGAGAGGGGCCTCGGGATGCGCTTCGTCTCCGGCACGGCGGCTTCTATCAATAGCGAGCCGCCCGGCGCCGCAGTCTGCCATCCGGGCCAATCCTGAAACCGTCGTCTAGACGTCGTCCGTCTCGAGATCGTATCGATATAATATCATCGACCGCCCCGTCCTCGGCCGCCACCAACACCACGATCGTCACGGCCCGTCGCAACGTCCCAGAGCAGCGACGCGAACAACTCTAAACTTGCTTCGTCGTCAAACCGCTGTTGGTACCGCTGAGATCTGCTGTGCCGGACACGCGCACACACACACACACACACACACACACACACACACACACACACACACACACACACACACACACACACAGACACAACACCCCCAGGACCGTCGCGCGCTCGTCAGCCTTGAAACTCGGGCGAGGAACAGAAGTGGAAGGGCGGTCGCGCGCTCGGCTACCCCTTGCCGTCCTAGGTCCATCGTCGTTACGTCGTCAAAGAAGCTCGGGGTCGATCGCGGCGGCGGTCGGCGGTGGCGCGAAAAAGCAATCGAAAAGTACGGAACCTACTTACCCCGGCTGACTGCTCGCCTCCGAGCTTCATCGTCAACCGCCGAGGGTTTCGCCGCGGCGGCCAACCGAAGCCGGGGTCGACCGTCTCGTCTCA
Organism: Lichina pygmaea; assembly: GCA_963422465.1. Taxonomy (NCBI): domain Eukaryota; kingdom Fungi; phylum Ascomycota; class Lichinomycetes; order Lichinales; family Lichinaceae; genus Lichina; species Lichina pygmaea. The sequence continues at coordinate 990,748 of OY730171.1, forward strand.
GCCAGGCGGCTGGCGCAAGGCATCACGCTCGATCCGGTGAAAGCGTTGACTTTGCGACCGTCCTCGACGGTCTCGAACGCCGCCCGGTGCTCCATTGTCGCATCGCATAGCGGAACGCGGGCTCGCGCACTAGAGAGAGAGACCGTCGACGCTTGAGCATCTGGTCCTTTGCTCATATCATCTCATCCTGACGCCGGTGGAAGAGCCCTCTTCTACGGCCCCTCTCTCTCTCTCTCTCTCTCTCTCTCTCCCCGTTCGGCTTCCTGTGCTCTTCCATTCTCTCGGCTCGCCCTCTTTGCGCGCCTTGTCGAGCTGGCCTCGCTGTAATCCTGCATTCTCCCTCGTCATACGTTCGTTGCATCCGGCAGCACATCCTGCTCCACAAGCGTTGATGCCTGCCTGTTGATACCGCCGTCGACCAATCCGTGCTGGGCGCGATCCATCCGCCGATAGATTTCTCCCCGAATAGAGAGAGAAAGAGGAAGACCCGGTCGTCGTCGCCAGCATGGGATTCGACATCCGATCTCGCCTCTGGCGCGAGCTGACGCCGCGGAGGATCATCTTCTACGTCCTCTTCCATGGCTTTCACATCGGCCTCTTCGCGCTGGGATGGTATGTCACGTCTTCGCCTGCAGGCTCCCCCGGCCCCTCGGATCTCCGCGACGCCGTTCTCGCGAGCCGAGAGCACCCGAGCTGACGTCGCTCTCCGACAGGTGGACGCAGGAGTCCGATCCGCGCCTGGCCGGCCTCAACACGCTGCAGTACTCGGTGTGGCTGTCGCGCGGAGCCGGGCTCGTCCTCTCGGTCGACGTCGCCATGATCTTGCTGCCCATGTGCCGCAACGTCCTGCGCGTCGTCCGACCGAAGCTGCGGTTCCTGCCGCTCGACGAGTCGCAGTGGTTCCATCGCCAGGTGGCGTACGCCATGCTCATCTACACCATCGTCCACGTCTGTGCACATTACGTCAAGTGAGCCTTCCCCCTTTCTCGAGAGCAGCCGTTCGTCGCGGCACGGTTTTGGTTGACGAGATGCCCCCCCCTAGCTTCTTCAACGTGGAAAAGGCCCAGCTGCGGCCGATCTCGGCCGTCGAGATCCACTACGCCCAGGCCGGCGGCATCACCGGCCACGTCATGCTGCTCTGCATGCTGCTCATCTACACGACGGCCCACCACCGCATCCGGCAGCAGTCGTTCGAGGCGTTCTGGTACACGCATCACCTCTTCATCCCCTTCCTCTTGGCCATGTACACCCACGCCGTCGGCTGCTTCGTGCGCGACTCGACCGAGCCCTACTCGCCCTTCGCCGGAGAGATCTTCTGGCGGCACTGCATCGGCTACCACGGATGGCGCTGGGAGCTGTGGGGCGGCGGCATCTACCTCGCCGAGCGCATCTACCGCGAGATCCGGAGCCGGCGCGAGACGGAGATCATCCGCGTCGTCCGACACCCGTACGGTATGTCGTCCGCGACGTCGAAGACGGAAGTCGAGACCCCAGATCGATCGTGCTGACTCGGGGACCCGAAAAAAAAAAAGACGTGCTCGAGATCCAGATGCGCAAGCCGTCGATGAAGTACAAGGCCGGCCAGTGGCTGTTCCTCAACGTGCCGTCCATATCGCGAGGACAGTGGCATCCCTTCACCATCACGTCCTGTCCCTTTGACCCGTACGTGTCCGTGCACGTGCGGCAGGTCGGCGACTGGACGCGCGATCTCGGCAACGCCGTCGGGGCCGGCCCGCTGCAGGAGAAGGAGATGGACAACCTCGACCCCATGGGCCTGTACGAGATTGCCTTGACCAACGGCGAGGTCATGCCGCGGATCAAGATCGACGGGCCGTACGGAGCCCCGGCCGAGGACGTACGTGCCCTGTCCCGTCTTCTCGTGGCCGCGATCGTCTTCTCGTCGCGCTGACCCCATCCGACCGGCAGGTGTTCGACAACGAGATCGCGGTGCTCATCGGCACCGGCATCGGCGTGACGCCGTGGGGCTCGATCCTGAAGAACATCTGGCATCTGCGCAACTCGCCGAACCCGCCGCGACGGCTGCGCCGGGTCGAGTTCATCTGGGTGTGCAAGGAGACGGGCTCGTTCGAGTGGTTCCAGACGCTGCTCTCGTCGCTGGAGGCGCAGTCGATCGCGGCCGCGACCCGGCCCGGCAACGAGGGGCCGGAGTTCCTGCGCATCCACACGTACCTGACGCAGAAGCTCGACATGGACACGACGCAGAACATCGTGCTCAACAGCGTCGGCTCGATCAGGGACCCGCTCACCGAGCTCAACAGCCGCACCAACTTCGGCCGGCCCGACTTCTCCCGCCTCCTCGTCGCGATGCGCAACGGAATCCTCGACCAGACCTACATGTCCGGCCTCGAGGGCTCGCTCAAGACCACCGTCGGCGTCTACTTCTGCGGTCCGACCGTGGCCGCCCGCGACATCAAGCGCGCCTGCAAGGACGCCAGGTGCGAGGAGGTCGACTTTAGGTTCTGGAAGGAGCAGTGAGTCTTGCTATCCTCATCCTTTTTTTCCCATCCCGGAGCGACGGCGATGGACTGACTCGTGAACGCAGCTTCTAAAACACAGGTCGTCTGCACCACCTGCCGCCGGGTGGGGGGAAGAAAGTCGGGTCCTTTATATCATGCATCTCCGGCTGTCCTGTCCTGTCCTGTCCTTGTGCAATCGGCCACGAAAGTCTTTCAACGCTTTCAATGTATCTACTTGTTCGGTATTTGTGTCTGTGTCCGTGTCTGTGTCCGTGTCTGTGTCCGTGTCTGTGTCATGCGTCTGCTGCTACGTAGCATATGTCACTTGTTCCAGCCTAGCCAAAATACCAGTTGTTCTTGACTTGATCCGGTCCGTTCGACCCACCTTCATTGGCTTACTCGTACGTAGTACGCAAATCTTTGTTCATCTAACGTAGGAGGTGCTGTATGTCGTATATGTACGTATGGAGTACACAGTACGGAGACGGAGTAAAATCACAGAGTACCACCGTGGCATTTGACAAGGAACCTGATGAATACTGTACAGTCGACGGGACTGATTACTGTACCTCACCATGCTCACTTTCCCCCCCCCCCCCCCCCCCCAACAGACTGACCTCCATTTCCCTTTCCTTTCCTTTCCTTTGCTCTCCTTCCCTTTCCAACCGGAATCCAGGCACGTGCCATGACTACGTATTGCTCTCTGCTGGGAACCCTGGTGGGAACCCCGCCAAGAGAAGAGAGGAATATCGCCCCCTCTTAGCAGGGGTAGATTATGACCTCTATATACAACCCTTCTTAGTTGCGCCGACCAACATCAGTTTCTTTGTTCCAGAGCAACTAGTAGTGTCTTCCACTTCTTAAGTTTTCTGCTCGGTCTAGTGAACAGCTACTACTGCTGCTGCCGCCACTGCTGCTGCTGCCGCCACTGCTGCCACTGCTACCACTACAGAGGATCACGCTCAGAACATGGGGGTGGCGTCAATACCTGCCTCGTCAGTGTCAGCCTCCGTCTGTGAGTCAACCAAACGACATGGTGATTTAATAGGCATGGGCGGAGTCCAGAGATCTGGATCAGGATACAGTATCTTAGTGCAAGTTCCACCACCCAACATCAACATCGCCAAAAGTCAGACACACTGTCTGAACACAGCAAATCAAGTCCACAAACAGGATATACCGTACCGGTACCGTACCGGTATATCCCAGTCTCACGACCCATCCACTCTCTCCCCTCCACTTGTTTCGAGGAATTAGATATTGCTGGAGCTACCCAAGGCAATGGCCTGCTCTGAGCGGGGAGAAAGATGATTATCATTGACGCTCTCTCTCGGACCCGAGGGGCTATATGGCCCCCCTATCCAGCTGACTAACACTATGGTACTGTACCGTACGGTACCGGTACCGGTACCGACTAAGCCAGCCTCACCGGTAGCCCTGTGGCCGCAACAGATAATCTTCAGACATGAACAATAACCCCCCGGTGCCCCCCTGGTACTCTGAAATCCATTCATCAACAACAGTCAGTACAGTGGTTGCAAAACAGTTGCAAGCATCGCTTGCGACATGGTAAGAGTTTCCCCAAGTTCTTTTTGTCTTCAGTCCAATGAAACGGCCGACAATAGATCGTGACAGTGATAGGTGTCTTGGAATTGGACGTTGTGGCTGTGGAGCCCCTAAGCCCTAAAGCCGTAAAGCACCGTCACATGTGCTCTTGGCCCCCCAATGTATTTACCTACCGTAGCTACTTCTCTTCAAAAATATCATCATCATCATCATCATCATCATCATCATCATCATCATCGTCTCCTTCTACTGTGCCTCCGGCCTTCATCAGGCCATACCAGAAGAAAAAAAGGGGTTTTTAAAACCCCCCCCCCCCCCCCCATTTGAGATCTACAGTGACTTTTTACTTACAAGTACCGGCCGTACCGAAGCAAACTACTCGTAAGCCTGCCTTGAGTGGGTTCTACCGAGCGTCGATATTCTACTAGTGCACGTCGAGATCGGGTCTTGGGTTCTGCCGAGGGCGGAGATCAGCCGTGTCGAATCGGACGAGAGAGAGGATGGGATGGGATGGGATGGGATATGATGGAATGACTGGGCAAGATGGGATGGATGTGGCGGGATAGGCTGACGGAGACAGATGTACAGCCAAGATTACGACGGACACGACAGTACTACTTTGGTGGAGAGCACCCAAAGTAAGTACGGCATGTTCTGAAGAGCCTCCCCTCGTCATTTTGAACCGGGATGATACCGCTACGCACAGTTCCAGGCGCAAAAAAACCCCCCACCGGTCAATGCGTCAACAGATATTCGACCGCTCCGTTGACGTTCCCGCCTGTCCGTCGCAGCGCCTCGACGTTCCGATCAAAGTCGTAGAAGCCCATCTCGTTCAGCTGTCGCAGCTGAGCCTCGTACCGCTCCTCCGGAGGACGCGAGTCGCCCGCCGCTGGTGCTGGACTCGATCCCGAGCCGGCCGCGCTTCTCGACCCGGCGTCTGTGCCCCCGCCAGCGCCACCACCGCCAGCCATCGCGAGACCGGCTGGGAAGAGAAAAGGAAACGTCGGGCCGGAGGGCTGTGCGCCAGCGTTGGTCTGCCCCTGACCGGGCCCGCCCTCGTTGGTGTCGCTGCTGCCGCCGTCCGCGTTGTTCAGCCCGAGCAGGGTGCTGAGCATGTTCAACGTCTGGGCGTTGGGTGCGCCGGCGGGGTTGAACGGGAAAGACGGCGGCGGCGGCGTCGTCGTCGTCGTCGTCGTCGTCGTCGCACCGGTGGCAGGTGGAGTCGCAGGGGGAGCAGCAGCAGCAGCGTTGAACAGTGCCGCCACCGGATTCGGCGGTGCTGGATCCGAGCCTGCGTTAGCCGTTCCGTAACGCCGTAACTGAGCGTCGGTGGTGGGAATCGTGCCACCGAGGACGGTTGTCCGTCCGTCGTTGGTCTGGGTCGTCGTTGGAGCGCCGGCGCCGCCGGTGCCAGCGGCGTTTGGCGGAGTCGTGTCGGTGATACCCGGAGCTGGGAAGGCGTCTGGATTTCCCTCCCCGAATCCCCCGTAGAGGGTTCGTCGCATCAGGTTCATCTCGCGAAGGGTGTTCGGATCGGTCATCATGCGACGGAACTGCTCCGAGCCCAGCATCTGCCGAGCGATCGGTCCCATGTCACGGAGCGGACTCTGGTTCATCAGCATGTCGATGACGGCCGGGTTGGACAGCGCCTCGTTCATGGTCGACGCAAACTGCGGATCCGAGAGCATCTCGGCCATCCTCTCGGGCGAGGGAGGAGCGCCCATCTGGAGCAAGGAGCGATGAGCTCAGTCACCTCGTCTTCCAACGGCTCGACACTCACCCCGCCGTCGGGCCCGAACATCTGCGCTCCCGGCAACTGAGCGAGACCGGCGTAGCGTGCTCCCGTGAGACCGGCCAGCGGGTTGTTTCCCGGTCCGGTCGCGAGGTTGGCCGGAGCCTGGGGCGTGCCTCCTGGCCCGGAGCGGCCGTCGGACGACGCCGCGGCCGAGGACGAAGACGCACCACCCGGAGCCTGGTTGCTGGGGGCGCTCTTGACGAGATGCATTGTGTTACCCTCCTTGATGTTGTACGTCGCCAGCAGCTCGGGGTCCTTGAGGACGCGACCCGAGTAGATCAGACGCTGGCGTTCGGCCGGCACGTTGCTGTACTCCTCCGCCGCGAGCTTCTTCTTCAGCTCCAGCACCGTCATCGACCGGGGCACGGTCAGGGTGTAGCGAGCATCGCTCGAAGACTTGACGTGGAAGGTGACGGGCGCATCCTCGGCCGGCGGAGAGCCTTCGTCCGCCATCTTCTGACGCCGTGGGTTCCAACTTTGAGCTCTGCCGAGGTGTTGTGGAGGATGGGTCGAGTAAGGTGGAGCAGCGTCAGTGGGGAGCCTTCCTAGACGGACAGCAGGGCGGAGGTTGTCCTACTGTACGAGGTACGAGGGTACGAGTACGCACTAGTAGTGCACAGAGTACGTAACGTACCTCCGAAACGCAGATAAGCTACTCGATCACGTGCAGACGCTACACTAGTAATGAGTCTGACAACCGATGATAAACTGCTCGATCAGTCGCATTACTACTGCATTGAAGCACGTGATGAAGTTACTTTGATCGGAAACGTCGGGGCCAAGTGGGTGTTACAGTGTTGTGACATAGATCTGACCGAGCTGGTTGCTGCTTACAAACCTTTGAGTCATAAGTAGTGATGATATGAGAAGTAGTACATAGGTATAGTACTTCTGTAGAGTTGTCATATCAATGCTGATTGCTCACCTACAACTATTGCTCTCAAATGAATCACTGGAGTCAACTTTGTACGGAGGCTTGTTCAGATTCGTGTCAAACCACGGTGACTCAAGCGAGGCTACAGTCGACAAGTCAGCAGCCAAGATGGAGTCATTATATACGTACTTTTGGACTACAGCACTGTTCTGCAGATGTCTACAAAAGTTCCAACTGATACACCAGCGACACTCATTGCTTGTGGACATTCCGGGCTCTTGAAGCCCTATTGTAGTATTCAAACAGCGCCAATTTAGAGCCGATGCCGTGTCTTACGTACTGATGTGTGCTACGGTACCCTTGTGCTACAGCACATATAGGTGTAGATTAGCGTATTCAGGTGCGATGTCGAAGCGACCTTTAACAAGACTTTACAAATCACTCTTGGAAGAGTCCGTGAAGAAATGACAGCTGAGATGTATAGGTAATGAGCAACTGCTTCTCATAAAGTACGTCATCTACAGCACAACGGCGGTTGACCAGTTCAACCGTCAACGTTGTTTGATGGGCTGAAGAGATTGATCGCGCGATGCAGGAAAATACCTTTCTACCTTATAGGTACCCAGTGATAAATGGTAGGGTTGTGGTTTGATATCAGCTACTACTGAATGTATGCCAGTGATGATGATGATGATGATGATGATGATGATGATGATGATGGCACTGGCCCTGAGCGCCCATGTAAAAGTCCCGGGAACCCAAGTGTGTACACGGAAAGAACAAGAACCAGAAGAAAGCGAGTCGTTTCAGGGCATGAGGGGCAAGGAAAACGTCAATGCGGAGGGAACGATGCGGTGGGTCGTCCTGGCGAGTCTGGCATGGCAGATCATCGAATGCAAGCGGTCGTCCTGACGAGAGGCACGCTCGAGACAGCAGCATCCAACTGTGCCGGCCCGAGATGCAGCATCGACAACAGCCGCAGCGTAGCAGCAGACTAGTTCAAACGGTCCAGACGGTCCAGCCGACAATGGAGACGACAACCCACCATCCTGCGTTCTCCAGGACGACGCGGCCCAGACTAAGAGCGCCGCTGCTTTCGCCACCCGGGGCGGTGGTGCCGTTGGCGAGGGTCCCGTTGATGACGACGGAGCGGGTGCCGTTGACGTCGGCGATGCGGACCAAGGAGTTGTCGTTGGCCGGCTCGGCCGTGCCGTTGGGTAAGATGTCGGCGAGGAACTCGTTCTGGGACCCGTCGTCGCAGCCGCAGACGGAGTACTGCTGACACAGGCAGATGACCGGCAAGACCTGGACCTTGTCCTCCTCGGCCGTCTGCCTGCGCGTGCTGTCGTCCAGCTGAGGCGGCGGGTCCGTGCCGTTGCGCCAGTAGTAAGGGTGGGTGTACGGATAGGTGTAGACCGAATAAAGCCAGGCGCCGGCGAAGAAGCCGAGAGCGGCGGCAGGCAGGATGAACGGCGAGATCCCCCCTGGCGACTTGGAGCCGGACCTGAACGGCACCGACGCACCGCCGCCGTAGTACTTTCCACCGCCATACGACCGCGGCGCGCCAGAGCCTGATCGCGTCATACCGCCAGCATTCGCACTCGATCTCGATCTGATAAGGCCTTTGGTCAGCGTCATGGTCGCATTGGCCAGTTCTCCCAGCGCATCAAAGATTTTGGCCCACCCGCTACTGCCGCTTCCTCGTGATCCGCCACTCGAGCTGCCCCTCGACGACGAGCTAGACGACGAGCTCCGACCGCCGCTTGATGAGGTCCCTCCTCCTCTACCGCCGCCGCCGCCGCCGCCGCCGCCGCCACGACGCTTCTCCAGTCTGCGGTCCGAGACCTCGAGAGACCGCTCTTCGACGCCGGCCCTTTCTGGTTGATCTTCGACCGCCGCTCGTCTCAGGAGACAGCCAGACCGAGGACATGCCGACCGGGCGAGGGCTGTGCAAGTGAAGAGGAAGGTCAGGACCACTGCTGCCTTCATCTTTGCGACGACCGATCCGACACGATGGCCAACGGTCGACGCGGAGTGTAGACGTGAGGCCAATAGACGACACCTGTCCTGTCGATGACAGCGATTTGATCTGGGAGATGCCGATGGGTGGAGATGGCGTTTGTTTGATGGCGGGGACGATGATGCCGTTTGCGGCCGCAACTTGCCTTAAGTATCCTCCGCCACCTGAGCTACGGTAAAAAGTAAGTTGATTCGCCTCAGCCGAACGGGGGATGGGCCCTTCCCCCTTTCAGGCTTAGTGCACGTAGGGCTCTCCAACCCCTGGGGTAAGTATGTCGACAGGCAGTCTTACAGTAAGCTGCGTACGTTTCTACACGGGGCTTTGTCTCGGTAGAGCTGCCGTGCATCAGCTGAGAGACAGCTCGACCGTTCCGCGTTTCCCCCTCGGCTGATAAGTGGGGAAGGGCGTTCTCCAGCTTCGGCGCCCGACTTGAAGATCATACGCTCTTACGACAAGGCACAGATGTCGATAGACATCACTTCTGATAGTCAGGTACCGATTTCGTATTTCCTGTCTTATCATGTGCTTTTCATCGGCCTGGTTGGAAACTGCCCCACAGCCGGAAGGAACGGAAGGATGGATGACGGCGTTGCAATACGTACCGTACGTACGTAGTACGTACGGGAGTACTGCAACGGACCGAGTGGGCGATACCGATCGATTCTCAATACATATGAGACTTTCCACCGTAAGCGGTGGCGGTGTCAAAGGTCCTTTGATGACATATCGAGACGCTGCTTCTGTAATACGTACCTCGTACGGTACGAGGATACGTACGCACAGTACTTTCTTACGTAAGTCTCCCCGCACTGGCCCGGAGATTTCGTCGGACGTCCGATAGGCCAGGCTGCGCCACCGTAGCGGGGGTGGCGCTGGTGGCTTGGTAAGATCTACGGACAATTCCTCAAGTCTACCCCAGTTATGCAAAATCTTCCCCACGTATCCCCCCTTCCCTGGGATATACCCCTCTGAGCGCCACACCCCATGCGACTCTCGCGCCACTTGTGCCACCACAAGCCGTGTACCTACAACTTGCCCTGTCTTTGCACTGCACAGCAAGTACTCAACCTGCCAACTGCCTGCTGATGACTACCCTGCGCTCCACCGACTTCCTGTGACTGTCCGACTACCCTGACCAACCACCCACCCTCTCTGTACAAAGGACGAGGGGGTGGTATGTCATGTACCTTTGTATGTACCCATACGTACTGGTCGGGTATTACATAATGTAGGGTACGTACCTCCCGTACAAGGTACGAGGGTACTTCAGTACATACTGCTTGATTCTCATTAGATACTTAGAATGTAGTGAGACGATAGGGGAAATCCAAGGTAGACATAGCTTGAACCTTCTTGGTTTGGCGCAAGTGGCGCGGGCGGGTGGCGCTCAGAGGGGTATATCCCAGGGAAGGGGGGATATATGGGGAAGATTTTGCATGACTGGGGTAGACTTGAGGAATGGTCTGTAATTTTATTTTTATTTTATTCTTACTCTGATTTGGCTGGTGAGCCATGCAGAACTTCTAGATACATACTTTTTTTTCCCAGAAAACCTTGGGAGGAATAAAAACTGAGACTTGGGTAAGACTAGGGAATTATCTGGGAGAATATGCAGTGTCTGGACAAAATAAAATCACAGAGATGATAGGTTTTCTGGTAAGAGTTGGTGTGCTAAGTTAAACTGGTCTAGTCTTTTCAAAAACATAAACCAGAGAAGAAATTCTTTAAGCACTTTAGGCTTTTGAAGTAAAGTAGAGAAATTGTAGGAAAGAAAAGTGGCTTGCTGTCTTTGAGTAAGAAACTTGTTACAAGAGAAAGTGATATGTTGAGCAGTCTCTTCTCCAAAACCACAGGAACATAGAGGGGATTGGAAGTCTGGAACATTTGCTCTGAAAAGAAAGCTGGTGTTACGGGCCGGGCCGGGTTCACACAGAAGGCGGCTCGGTCTGTTGCTTTGTAGGGCGGATTCTAGACAGGGACTCGGTAGAGGAATAGACAGGTGGGGTAACTCTCCTGTGCTATTGTCTCAGTACGATGGGTTCGTATTGTGTGTTCAGCCTGGAGAGCTAATCCCTCCGGGCCCTTTGGGGGGTCTTTATACAGATGCCCCAAGGGGGGGGGTCTCCTCGAGGGGTATCATCCTTTTGCGTGGACGAGCTCCTCGCTTAGCTCTTGCTTGTCCACCGGACAAGCTCCTCACTTAGCTCCTGCTCGTCCACCGGACAAGCTCCTCGCTTAGCTCCTGCTCGTCCACCAGATCGGTCGGATGTTGTTCTGCATGACTAACACTCCTCCCTCACTTACCTGGGCTGTTCCAGCCTAGGCCTTAACACTATCCCCTCCCTCCAAGGGTTCTGTCCCCAGATTCTTTTCGTTCCTGCTCCTCTTTTGTCATGAACCAAAGCCAGACAACTTGAACTTGTTGTCGTGGTTTTCTCTCTTGTCGTATTGGCAAAATAGGCAAGGAATTGAAAATCGCATGCGGTGCTTGTCGTCATGACCACGCCAAGTGTGTTGTGAGCTCCACGTCATCTTTTTGTTGTCGGTGTGTTGAGAAGAGTTGTCGCTGCGACCTTCATCTCTCGGAATCAGAATGGAAGAAGATGGAACTTGAGCGTGAGCAGCTTGAGGCTCAGCTGCGGGAGACTGATGACCAATTGTCAAAGTTGCTTCCCCGGCAGATCCACCTCCACTGGCAGCTGGGTTGTCTCTCACAGAAGGAGGCTGATGCCATCCGTCGTGAGCTGTCCACTATCAAGGATCAGGAATCCCTTGATGCTCAGGAACAGGAGGCTCTCCGCGTTATCCGCGAACGGGAGGCCAGTCAGGCTGCTGCTCCGCTGTCCTTTGAGGACATCTTCTCTTCAGAGGCTTTGGCTTCTCTCGAGCTGTTGTCTCCGTCGGACCTGGTCACTGCGGGTTTGCTTGGTGGTAATCCACCAGCTTCTGGTTCATCGCAGGGCTGAAGTTCTCGGTTGGTTCCCACGAATTTTCCTCTTCATCAAATCCTAACCACTTCACCAGGTACTCAGTCTTCCGTCTGTTTCTTCGACTATCCAGGATCCTTTCAACATCGTACTCTTCTTTGTCATCCTCGAAGTTCCATTCTGTCTCAATCTCTGCGTCGCTGGGTGCTGGTTCGAGCAGCGAGACGTGGAATACTCAGTGTATCCTTGCTTTTTGTGGTAGTCTCAGTCGATAGTTGACCTTCCCAGTGCGCTTCTTGATTTTGAATAGTCTGATTCGTACATGATCCAGCTTTTTGCTCAGTCACTTTGAGTGCAGGTTTTTTGTTGATAGGTAGACCTTATCCCCCCTTTCCAGGGTTGGTCCCTTCAACCTTTTGTTGTGTAATCAGTGGGCGGTGGTGTTCTGGGCACAGTCAATCATTGTTTTCATCATCTTGTGCATAGCAGCGAGTTTGCTAACATCAACAATATCACCTCCTGCTGTTGCCTGCCATCGGGGGTTTCTTCCGTAGTTCGCAAAGAATAGTGTTGTCCCTGTCACACTATGTTGCTGGTCGTTGTACGCAAACTGGGCTATTGGTAGCAGTTCCACCCAGTTATCCTGCTGGTGGTTGATGTAGTGTTGTAGATACTGCTCCATTGTCTGGTTTGTCCGCTCAGTTTGTCTGTCAGTTTGTGGGTGGTAGGCTGTTGACATCCTTGTATCAATGCCAAGTTGCCTTGTCCACGTGTCCCAGAATTTTGAGGTGAAGAGTTTGTCTCGATCTGAGATGATTGTCTTTGGTAGCCCTCGGTGGCTTACCAGCTCTCTGAGTAGGACACTCACAAGTTCATTCACAGTTCCTGACTCTTTCCACAGGACCAGGTGGGTGTATTTGGTGAGCTTGTCAACAACCACCAAAATGCTATTGTATACCACCTTTGTTGCTGGGTCTGTTGACTTTGGCAACTTGACCACAAAATCCATCGTGATAGTTTCCCATGGTGCCTCAGGTAGGTCCATTTGCTGTGCCTGCCCATAGGGCTTATGTCTTGATGGCTTGTTCTTTGCACACTGTTCACAGTTGCGAATGAACTCCATCACCTTGTGCTTCATTCTGTTGAAGCGGTAATTCCTTTGGATTTTCTCCAAGATTTTATCTCGCCCGGGGTGTCTGTGCAAAGGCCTGTCATGGTGCCTCCGGATCACCTCCTCTTGTGCTCTTTCTGGCACAATTTCCTTTTTGTTTGCTGTCTTGTGGCCAAGGGTAAGGAGTGGACTCTTTGTTTCTGTTGTTGCCAGTTGGGGTTGGGCATAGACCAGGGTTTGTCCTTTTGTCGCTAGGATTGGGTGTTCCTCTGTTGTTTTCTCATCCATCAGGTCTGGTCGCCTGCTGAGAGCATCCGCTCAAGCATTTTCAGTGCCCTTCCAGTAGAGGATTTGGAAGTTGTATGATGCTAACAACTCTGCCCATCGAACTTGTTGTCAGTTTAGCTTCTTTGTTGTTGTGAAGTAAGCTAAGTTCTTGTGGTCTGAGTACACGTCTACCGTGTATTTTGCCCCTTCCAAGTAAGGCCTCCATTCTTGGAATGCGTTGATGATTGCTAGCAATTCTTTGTCGTGAACATCGTACCTCAGTTCTGGGCCAGAGAACTTTCTTGATTGATACGTGACAGGGTGTAAGCGGTTGTCGGCGTCTGGTTGACACAAGCAGGATCCCAATGCTTGGTCCGAGGCATCAGTTTCCAGAATGATCCTCTTCTCAGGATCAAATGATGCCAAAATGGGTGCGGAGATGAATTTATCCTTCAACTCCTGGAAGGCTGCTTGTTGGCTCTCCCCCCACCTGAAAGATTCGTTCTTTCTGGTTAACTCTGTCAAGGCTGCTGCTGTTCTTGAGTAGTCCTTGATGAATTGTTGGTAGAAGTTTGCAAATCCTAGGAAGGATTGTACTTCTTTGAGGTTTTTGGGTGTTGGCCAGTCTCGTACTGCTACTATCTTTGTGTCGTCTATTCGGATTCCTTCTGTTGTCAGGATCAACCCCAAATATTCCACTTCCTTTGTGTGGAAAACACTTTTATCAAGGCGTAACCTCATGCCTGCTTTCTGGAGTGCATGTAGGATTGTTTTGACATGCTGTTTATGCTCCTCCAAGGTTCCATTGGTGTATACCAAGACATCGTTGATATAAGTGGTGACAAATATGTCCAGGTATTGTCGGAGGACAGTGTTAATAAGTGATTGGAATGTCGCCAGTACATTCGTAAAGCTGAATGGCATCACAGTATACTTGTAGTGCCTGTACCTTGTACGAAAGGCTGTCTTCTATTCCTCGCTGTCTTTCATCCTAACCAGGTTGAAAGCGTCTTGAATGTTGAACTTGGTGAACTATTTGGCTCCTTGGATCCAGTCTTGGATTTCTGATATCAGTGGCAGCGGGTAACAGTTTTTCACTGTAATCGCATTTAGCCACCAGTAATCAACACACAGTCAAAGTTTGCCATCTTTCTTTGGCACAAACAATATCGGGTATCCAGCCGGTGATGTTGAAGGTCTTATGAACTTTTTCACTAGGTTCTCGTCCAGGTAGTCTCTCAGGGCCTCAAGCTCTTTTGCTGACAGAGTGTAGATAGGGCTGTGTGTGGGTTTTTTTCTGTCTTCTAGCAGAATCTCGTGGTCCCACTCCTGATGTTCTGGTAGTGTCACGATCACTGTTTCTTCGAACATCTCCTGGTATCTTTTATACTCACTTGGCAACTGCGGTGCCTGAGTCTCGCCCACGGCGTCTTGCGTGGTGCAAAGTTGTTGTGTTCAGGGTTTCATCCAGGCCACACAGGCCTGCCCATGCTGGTGGTATTTCTTCCAGCGTGTCAGTGAGATTTCTTTAATCGTCACCCCTGGTTCTGACATGACCAGTGTCTTATCTGGAAAGACTAGTTGCTTTCTTCTCCAGTCAATCCTTGGGTTTTGTTTTTCCAACCACGGAAGTCCCAATATAACTTTATGTGGTATCCGGACCAAGTCAAATTCCTCTGTTCTGATTGTCATGCCATGGACACTCAGTCTCAGGCTCTTGGTCTCCTTTGTCACTTGTCCCTTGTCTTTGGAGAGTGGTGTTCTGTCCACTACCGTCAACTGGTAGAGGTCTTTCTTGCCTTGGACTGGAACCTTGTTTCTTCTGGCAAAGCTTTCTGACATGAAGTTGCCAGTCGCACCAGAGTTGATCATGGCCTTAGCCAACCACCCATTGACTCTGATCTTGATGCGAAAGTGTGGGCTGCAGGCTGTTGCGTCAAGGCTCAGCTTGACTCCTTCCTCCCGGGGTGTTGTCTTGCCTGCTCTTCCGACCCCGGTTTTGAAGAGTGCTGCTAGTTTTTTGAGCTGCCTAGACCCTGGGCCTGACACTCTACCGCGTGTTGTTTGCATCGTGTGGTGGTGCATTGTTCCCCCAGATCTTGGTTGCAATCATCAGCAATGTCTCTGACCTGTGTGATGCTGAGGGTATTGTCGACCCATCGTGGCACTTGCGCCTCCCCTATTTCTGATAGGGTTGTGTCCTGTCGTCGAAGGACAGTTTTGTCAGGAACTGGTGGTGGCTGGGGTTCTTCGTCATCGACCTGTTCCTCTATATAGCCAGTTGTGTCAAACTCGGAGATCAGGTCATCCTCCCAGTGGATTCTGTCGACCTTCCTTCAGACCTTGTCAAGGTGGTCCAAGGTTTCTTGGAGCATGTTCTCAAGTTTTTCGGCGTGTTGTCAGAGGTTGTCCTCCTCTCTGAGGAGTGCCGCCTCAGGGTGATTGTAGGGCAGTGTGCCTTGGGGGGCCCTCTGGGGCTCCTCCATCTCCCTGCCTTTCCAGGCACTCGTGGTGTTCAACTGCTTCCCTTTGCCCTTCTTGTTCTTCTTCTTGCTCCTGCAGTTCACCGCAAGGTTGCCCACTTTCTGACAGTTGTAACACTTCCGTGTCTCCTTCTTTTGTGGTTCCACTGCATCGATTTCCATGGGTACCAAGCTGTAGTTATCTTTGGCAGGTGTTGGCTTTTTCTTCACCCATGGTTTTGTCTGCTTGCCTCACTTCTCAAGCTCTCTCTCGAACTGTCAGTCGTCAATGTGAGCTGCAGTCTTGATCATTTTGTAGAGCTCGGTTGGTCAGTCTCCTCGTGTAATGTCATCCTTGACTTGTTCCTTGAGGCCTTGGTAGAATAGTGCTGTTAGTGCACTGTCCCCCCACTGAGTCCTCACTGCTAGTTGTTAGAACTTCACCACAAATTCTGATGCCAATCCAGTTTGCCGCAGTGCTTGGAGCTTTTGTTCCACATCCCTTTCCTTGTCAAGGATCCCAAACGTCTTCCTCATGGCTGTCTTAAAGGTTTTCAAGCTTCCCATGACCTGTCGGGTATTATCTTCTTGCTCCTTGGGGTCTGCCTGATTGTCTAGGTAATCCCTTAAGTAGACGTTGAACCAAGTGAAGGCTGGTCCTTCCAGGTAGAAGGCTGCAAACAGCACCTTCTCCTGGTCTGTCAGGAACTGGGCTGTGTTGAACCCATAGTAGAGCTCCAGCTGTGAGAAGAACAACTCCAGTCCTCCCCTGGATCCATCATACCTCTTCAGGGCACCTACCTTCAAGGGCTTCGGGGGTAGGTTAACAATAGGTGCCACCTGGACAGCCTGGGCCTGAGCCGCCTGAGCAGCTTGGGCTTGGGCTGCCTGAGAAGGGGTAGGGCTTTGTGGATCCACCATCGTATCGAGTCAGTGTCCTGTATGTTAGAGGCTGAAACTATTACAGGCTGGGCCGGGTTCACACAGAAGGTGGCTCAGTCTGTTGCTTTGTAGGGCGGATTCTAGACAGGGACTCGGTAGAGGAATAGACAGGTGGGGTAACTCTCCTGTGCTATTGTCTCAGTACGATGGGTTTGTATTGTGTGTTCAGCCTGGAGAGCTAATCCCTCCAGACTCTTTGGGGGGTCTTTATACAGATGCCCCAAGGGGGGGGGTCTCCTCGAGGGGTATCATCCTTTTGCGTGGACGAGCTCCTCGCTTAGCTCTTGCTTGTCCACCGGACGAGCTCCTCGCTTAGCTCCTGCTTGTCCACCGGACAAGCTCCTCGCTTAGCTCCTGCTCGTCCACCGGACGAGCTCCTCGCTTAGCTCCTGCTCGTCCACCGGACGAGCTCCTCGCTTAGCTCCTGCTCGTCCACCAGATCAGTCGGATGTTGTTCCGCATGACTAACACTCCTCCCTCGCTTACCTGGGCTGTTCCGGCCTAGGCCTTAACAGCTGGCTAGTCCTATCCTTGCTGATAGAATCTGCAAGTAAAGACTAGCTTCAGCTTTTCTCAAGTCTTTGAAAACTTTGAGATTTTTCCTTTGGGGTAGTCTGCAAAATAGCTCCCAGACTGGAGAACACTTCTATCTGTTTGCCTGCCATCTGGCTTCCCACTCTTTCTGAAACACTTCTTGAAATTGTTTCTTAGAGTAATCTTGGTTAGTGATTAGTTCTTCTAGCCATCTTGCTTTCCAGTTAGGTGTGACAGTAGACAGAGACTTTGGAGGTGTTCTCAGAGTAGAAACAAAAACAGTGATCTGGGAAAAGAGCTTATAGAGAAGTGAGGAGAGAGGATTAGAAGAAGTATTAGAAAAATAGAAAGATTGTAGGAAAGTTGCTGTTCTAAATTTGAAATAAAGATCAAGAGGTGGTAGGAATAGTTCTCCTTCAATAAGAAATGTAGGAGTAGCTTTGAAGACACCTTCTATAGTTTTTAGACATTTAGTCTGGAAAAGATTTAGAGAAGAAATATTAGAAGGTTTTTTGTGGGGATTGAACCAGACTCCTACTGCATAGCTGAGAAGTGATCTCAGTATTGCAGTGTAGACAAGTCTAGCAGAGAGAACAGGTAGACCCCATGTAGAAAAAGTAGTTCTGGAAAGTGCTGAGAAAAACTTGGAAGCTTTCTGTAACATGATTTTCTGGTGTTTTTTCCAGAGAAGCTTGGAATCATAGTGTAGTCCCAGAATACGCACTTCTTTCTTAGGCTGTAGTACCACTTCTCCAAGTCTTAGACTGAGCTGAAGATTATCTGTTCTTCTTCTAGAAAAATGGAGAAGTTCATACTTTTCAGGTGCAAACTTCATTCCATGTTTTCTTGCCCAGTCTAAACACTTGGAGTGAGTAGACTTTAGCTTCAGGAGATTGCTTTTAAGAGAAGGGGAAAATGCCAGAAGGTTTGTGTCATCTGCAAAGCCCAGAGCTGATACACCTTTCTCTGGTGTATGAACAATATTATGAAGATCTGAAATATAGA
This sequence comes from Lichina pygmaea, assembly GCA_963422465.1. NCBI lineage: Eukaryota > Fungi > Ascomycota > Lichinomycetes > Lichinales > Lichinaceae > Lichina > Lichina pygmaea. The sequence goes on from OY730171.1 coordinate 1,008,728, forward strand.
AAAGAAATAAAATAGGAGAGAGAGGTGAACCTTGAGGGACTCCACAGTGTACTGGAAACAAAGAAGACTCTGAATCATCAAAAACAAGAGAGGTTTTTCTTTGAGTAGTGAAAGAAAAGATCCAGTTAACAAACCAGCTGGGGATTCCTTTTCTCTCCAGGATTTTCTTGAGAATTTCTGGCAGAACTCTATCATAAGCTCCTGAGATATCCAGAGAAAGAAGACTGGCTACCATTCCTTCCTTCCAGACTTTTTCAACTTGGGAAGTGAGTAGAAATAGTGCAGACTCAGTTGATCTTCCTTTTCTGAAGCCCATCTGGATTTCTGGTAGCAGGTTTTCTTTCTCAGCCAGTTCACTTAGCTTTGTGGCTGCCAGAGCTTCCATCAGCTTCCCAATTGTGTTGAGAAGTGCTATTGGCCTCCAAGCTTTGGCATAGCAATAGGATCCTTTGCTAGGCTTTCTCAAGTATATTGTTCTGGCTGCTTTGTATCTGTCAGGGAAATATTCTAGCTTCCAGCAGGCTTCCAGAACTTTGGCTATCTTTTCATTGAAAGAGTCTCCTAATACCTTTAGAAATCCGTTGGGTAGAGTGTCTTTCCCAGGAGCTGTAAAAGGTTTTTTCTTTTTCAAAATATTGTGTATATCTTCTTTGGAGATTTCCTGAGATAGCTGGTGTTGTTGGTGGTTGGCTGGCTGGTCCTGGGATTCTGGTACTGGCTGGAGAGGTAGAGGGAAGAACTGGGTTTTGAATACTTCTACTTTTTCTGTGAAAGTTCTGGTAGTTTCTCCATCTTGCTTTGTGAGCTCTGGAACAATTGGAAGTTCTGGTGGTTTGCCAGCTTTTTCTTTACCCCACTTGGCTATTTTCCAGTGCTTTTGTGTTTCAGCCAGGTTCTGGAGTTGTTCTCTGAATATCTTTCTTTTAGCATTCTTGATCAGGTGTTTCTTTTCCTTTATTACCTTTTCAAGTTTGTAGACTGGTTCTTGGTTTTGGAAGACTTTTCTTCTTAGTTTTCTTTCCTCTTTAATTTTCTCTTTAATCTCTTGGTTCCACCAGGGAACAGTGTACTTTGAGTCTCTCAGAGGTCTTGTTGTCTTGTCAGCCAGTTTTTGAAGAGCTTTGTCCAGGTTCTCCAGATAGTTGTCCACTTCCTCTCTGTTAAGTAGTGGTGGAATAGGGGGAAGATTCTTAGCTTCTTTCTTGACTTGGTCCAGATCTAGTGTTCTCCAGTTTCTTTGGTGGGTTCTGGCTTTCTTTGGTGTTTCCAGACTTAGGATTGTCTGAACTGGTCTGTGGTCTGAACCTGTGTGGAAGTCTAGGTTAATCTGGGAAGAAATAAAGGAATTAAGAAGTGACATAGAAATAAAAGATAAGTCAATAGCAGAGGAGGGAGGCTCTGCCAGTGTTCTTGCTCTTGTTGGTGTGAAAGGTGCTATTGCCAGCTCTAGTCCTTGATTATCTGTGAGTTCTTTGAACTTAGTAGCTAGTTCAGAGTAGAGTTGGGAAGATTTTGACCAGGATGGGTGGTGGAGGTTCGAGTCAGTCAGAAGAATATGTTCTCCTTCTTTCTCCAGTGCCTGGGCCAGTACATCCAGTAGAGCTTCTGCTGATGCTCTGTAGTTTTCCTGGTTTGTTTTTTTTTATTTTTATTTTATTTGATTCTTACACTGGTAGTAGCTTTACAGCCATGCAGATCTTCTAGCTAATAGTGAACTCCTTCAGAAAACCTTTGAAGGGATAAAAACTGAAGGCAGGGTGTGACTAGGGAATGTAACAAAAGGAATCTTGAAGTTTCTGGTAAGAGAAGAGAATCTAGGTATTGGATTGGGAATAGTGGAGTTTGAAAGCTAGATTAAACTGGTTTAGTCTTTTCAAAGACATAAACCAGTACAAGAACTTCTGTAGTAGCTCTGGGTTTGAAATAATAGTGGTGAAGTCTTGGGGATTAAAAGAGACTTGTTGTCTTTGTCTTGAATAAAGAGAGCATGAAGAGGTGATATATTTTGCAGTTTCTTCTGCTTGGCCACACACACATAGTGGGGTAGAGTTCCTGGTTTGTAGGTGTGAAGTACAGGTTATGTACCCAAATAGTCCGTAAATAAGATCTGTGAAAGGAACTTTCTTACAAGAACGCTTTCTTCAAGACTTCTGACACTTATAGCATGCTCAATCTGAAGTGATACCTGGCTCTAGGTGGGATAGCTAGGCAAAGTTGATATAGTACAGTACCTCCCCTAAGCGGGAGTGGCACCGAGGCATTGTCAACCTCTTTCCGGATTCAAGACTCCTATGTGATTAGCTGGGGCGGCATAGTGTAGCGGGAAGCTGGTGAGAGTTTCCCACTACGTGGCACCCATGACCCGGAACTAGTGGTGTCAGGCCTGGAGAACCTGACTAAACTAGTCGTCAGTTCGAATCTGACCCACCCCACATTCTGCCACAAAAACCCCGAGATTCATAGAACTTGTCTAAGATGTACTCCTCGCAAGATGTATGAAAACCCCCAAGAAATAGCTCACCCAATATCTGTCAAGATCCACAAAACTCTTATTACTGTGGTTTTCCTATTTCCCCTACGGGGTTTGGGGTTTTCCCACAGTACGTACACTACAAACCACAGGGTGTACGGTAAATGCGTGAGGTCTCCAAGTCAAGTCTACCAGAGACAAAAATCCTTCAAGAAGTTCTGCGTGGCTTAACAGCCAAATCAGTGTAAGAATCAAATCAAATCAAAATGTGATTAGCTATGTATAGGGGCTTTCCTCACTATATATTTTAGCTGTCTCTCTTCCTTCTCGCTTCTCCTCTCACCTCTCCTCTCTCATCCTCACTTGTTCCCTCACATCCTCCCCACCAGCTTTCGCTGGCAGTTGTCTCAGTTGATTCTCTTTGCAAGTTCTTCCCATCAGTTGTCACTGTCAGTTGTCACTGTCAGCTGTCATCATCAGTTTTCTCCATCACTTTCCCTATCAGTTACTGTATCACTGTCAGCTTCTTACAGTTAGTTCTTACTGTCAGTTCTCACCCTTGATTCTCCACACCTCCTGACTACTCTAGCATCGCAGCCATGCTATTACCACCGACCACTCCATCTTTGCCACCCCACAGGCATCATCAAAAGAACAGATCATCAGAGGAAAAGGCATATGTTGGTCCAGCCAAAGCAGACAATGTGCAGCTCCTGTCTCCAACTTTGACAGATAACAAAACTCTGCCAAGGTCAATCAAGTGTTAAGGCCTAGGCCGGAACAGCCTAGGTAAGCGAGGGAGGTGTGTTAGTCACACGGAACAACGTCCGACCGACCGGAGGACGAGCAGGAGCTAAGCGAGGAGCTTGACCACGTGAAGAGACAATACCCGTCAAGGAAGACCCCCCCCTTGGGCATCTGTATAAAGACCGCCCCAAAAGCCTAGAGGGATTAGCTCTCCAGGCTGAACATCGTATTAGAACAATAGTACAGGGAGAGCTACCCACCTGTCTATTCACCTATCGAGTCCCTGTCTAGAATCCACCCTGCGAAGCAAAGACCGTACTGATTTCTGTGTGAACCCGGCCCGGCCTTTAACAGTTTCAGCCTCTCACATATAGTGTGACGAGGCAATGGCAGAGCAGAACTCGAGCCTAACTGATTCAGTAACCTTGACCTGACTTGGCTTGAGACTTGAGACTTGGATTGATGTACAAGACGAAAGACAAGGAAGGAAGAAAAAGAGAAAAGAAGAAGGGAAGAAGCTGGGGGAGCAGGATGTGACGAGGCAATAGCAGAGCAGAACTCAAGCCTAACTGATTCAGTAACCTTGACCTGACTTGGCTTGAGACTTGAGACTTGGATTGATGTACAAGACGAAAGACAAGGAGGGAAGAAAAAGAGAAAAGAAGAGAAGAAGCTGGGGGAGCAGGAGAAGTTCTTATAGGCAGGGGATCAGGCAACAGCAGAGCAAACAGGCAACAGTGCAGATGGAACTTCCCGGCAAGGTGCGTGACTTGTGCCAGATATGCAACTGGGCCAGAACTGTGACATTACCCCCCTCCTTCACATGGCGAACTCCTGTGAGCCTCAGGCCGCTTGTGGGCGTAGTTCCGTGGCTGTGGTTTCCTTGGGTATTTCTCATGGAAGTTGTAGATGGTGTCTTTGGTGTTGTCAAGATGCTCAATAGTCTCTTCAGTGGCATCTTCAATTGGCCATCCGGACTATTTGACCAGGTACTTGAACTTCTGTCAAGACGTTGCTGGCTTGGAGTCAAGGATTTCTTCAACCTGGAACTCTTCATCTGTGTCTTGACCAATGACAGGGCCAGGGTGTTTATTTGATTGGCCAGAGATAGGATTAGCAGGTGTCAGACGTAGAAGGGAAACATGAAAGACAGGGTGGATCTTGAGAGTGTGTGGAAGCTCCAGATGGCAGGCACAGCTTCCGACTGTCTTCAACACCTTGAATAGTCCAATCCACTTGTCGTCAAGCTTTTTACATGGGTGGCGTGTTCTGATGTTCTTGGTATTCAGCCAAACAAGATCTCCAGTTTGATAGGACAGTGACGGGACTTGATACAAATTGGCAGCGTGAGCTTGAGCTTCCTGGGATAGTCGGAGTTCAGCTTGCAACTGTTCCAGAATCTGTGTCATTTCTCCAGAGATTTCCATAGCATCTTGGTTGCAGGCTTCACTCGTGGGTGTGATACTGAGCTGTGGATAGAACCCTTTGTTGGCAAAGAACAGTGACATGCCAGAGGAATCAGACTGGGAGTTGTTCTGCGTGAACTCTGCCAGAGGAAGCCATTGGACCCAGTCATCTTGGAGATAGTTGACATAGGATCTCAGGTAGTGTTCAAGCTCCTGATTCTCTTGTTCTGTCTGACCATCTATCTCTGGGTGGTGTCCTGAGGATAGTTGTAGCATGACGTCAAGATAGGCACAGAGTACTTTCCAGAATAAGCTGACAAACTGACCTCCTCTGTCTGAGACAATGCTCCTGGGTAAGCCATGGGTACAGACAACAAACTGGATGAACATCCAGACAAGATGTGAGGTTGTCATCTCAGTACATAGCACAAAGTGGTGTTCTTTGGTGAGACAGTCAGTGATGACCCAGATGTGCTTGGCACCAGGGAAGCAGGCATCTCTTGACTTGGGCAAGTCAGTAATGAAATCCATAGCCAGATCCTGCCAACATTGCTGAGGCATGGGAAGAGACAGCAGCTCTCCTTGGCGATCACGGGCAGGCTTTGCTTAAGAGTAGACATGACAATTCCTGATGTACTGCTGTATGATGTTCACCATCTTTGGCCAATAGTACCAACAAGACAGGAGATTGTGGGTCTTGGCAATCCCAGTGTGGCCAGCCATTGCTTGGTCATGGACTTCTTGGAACAGGTGTAGGTGTAGCTTATTGTTCTCAGGGATCCAGAGTCAGTTCTTGTAGAAGAGACAGTCATTTTCCAAGCTGCAGTCTGAGAGAGACACTTCTTGACTGTGCCTGACACTATCCCTTAGCATCTGTGACACTGTTGCCACTGGATCACCTTCAGCAAGGTTGTTATAGGCAGCTTGGATAACATCTGAAAAAGGTGCAGCATCAGGTTCAGTGTCAACTGGTGCAGCTTCTGAACATCTCAGGATCTGGATGGGCTTGACTTGAACCTCTGAATGTGCAAGATTCTTGGGCTTGAGGACAACTTGCTCCATGATTTTGATTTTGATTTGATTCTTACACTGATTTGGCTGTTAAGCCATGCAGAACTTCTTGAAGGATTTTTGTCTCTGGTAGACTTGACTCGGGGACCTCACACATTTACTGTACACCCTGTGGTTTGTAGTGTACATACTGTGGGAAAACCCCAAACCCCGTAGGGGAAATAGGAAAACCACAGTAATGAGGGTCTTGTGGATCTTGACAGATATTGGGTGAGCTATTTCTTGGGGGTTTTCATACATCTTGCGAGGAGTACATCTTAGACAAGTTCTATGAATCTCAGGGGTTTTTGTGGCAGAATGTGGGGTGGGTCAGATTTGAACTGACAACTAGTTTAGTCAGGTTCTCCAGGCCTGACACCACTAGTTCCGGGTCATGGGTGCCATGTAGTGGGAAACTCTCACCAGCTTCCCACTACACCATGCCACCCCTCTTGCTCCATGAAGTCTTGACAGGGATCACTGTCTGACAGGAGGTCTTGGGAACATCAAGTGAGGGTGTTGGCCTTGCACTGACTGCCTGGACAGTAGCTGATCTTGAAATTGAAGCATGACAAGAACTCACTCCAACAGGCTTGACAGTGGGAAAGGCACTTTAACAACATGAAGTACTCCAAGTTCTTGTGATCAGAGATCACCTTGACAGGTTCTGGAGATCCTTCAAGCTCTGCTCGCCATTCTTCAAAGGCACAGACAATTGCCAGCAACTCTTTGTTGTAGATCTTGTAGTTGCATTCTGCTGGCAGATGGTGGTGTGACAAGAAGGCAACAGGGTGTAGAACTCCTTCATGGTCTGGCTGTGACAGGACAGCACCAGAGACATAGTCAGAAGTGTCAGTCTCAACAACACACTCCTTCTCCAGATCAAAGTGCTGCAGGATGAGTGCAGTGCTGAACACCTTCTTGATACTTTCAAACAAGTGCTGCTCTGGGGTTTCCCACTTGAAGGCAACATTCTTCTTGGTCAGAGCTGTGAGCAGGGATGCAAGCTTGGCAAAGTCTTTGATGAAATGGTGGTAGAAGTTTGCAAAGGCAATGAAGCTCTGCACTTCCTTGAGACTGGCAGGAGGCTTCCACTCCTTGATGGTGTCAGTCTTGGCTGGGTCCATGCTCACAGATCTGGGTCAGCTGTCTTCAGTGGCAGACTGAATGATGAGGCCAAGGTACTTGACTTGATACACTTCAAAGTCACACTTGGAGATGTCAACTTGCAGGCTTGTGTCTTGTAGTCAACTGAGAACAAGCTTGACGTGCTTCCAGTATTCCTTGAGTGTCTGACTGTAGATAAGGATGTCATCCACATAGGCAGTGCCAAAGACGTCAAGGATGTCAGGTCCCAAAACATCATTGATGTAGTTCTGGAACATGCTTGGAGTATTGGCAAGACCATAGAGCATGACAAGGTATTCGTAGAGGTCTGAGCGTGTGCGGAACGCAGTCTTCCATTCTTCACCTTCCTTCATCCGGATACGGTTGAAGGCACCAACAATGTCAAGCTTGGTGTACCACACAGCTTTGCAAAGCTGGTCCAACATCTCCCAGATCAGTGGCAGGGGGTAACAGCTCTTGATGGTGATGGTGTTGAGTGCTCTGTAGTCTACACAGAAACACAATCCACCTTCTGGCTTCTTGACAAAGAGGACTGGTGCAGCAGCAGGTGATGAAGATGCTTGAATAAAGTCCTTGTTCAGGTTCTCTGTCAGGTACTTCTTGAGAACTTCAAGTTCTTCTCTGCTCATGCTGTACAGAGATCCAGAGGGTGCCTGGGTTCCTGGTTCTATCTTGATCTTGTGGTCAACTCCTGAGTGTAGAGGAGGAAGCTTGTCAGTGTCATCCTTGCTGAAGATGTCCAGGAACTTGTGGTTTTTTTGATTTGATTCTTACACTGTTTGTAGCTTTACAGCCATGCAGATCTTCCAGCTAATAGTGAACTTCTTCAGAAAACCTTTAAAGGAATAAAAACTGAAGACAGGGAGGTGACTAGAAAGTGTAGCAAAAGGAAATCTTGTAGTGTCTGGTAGGAAAAGCTTCTAGATGTTGGAGTGTGAATAGTGAAGTTTGAAAGCCAGATTAAATTGGTTTAGTCTTTTCAAAGACATAAACCAGTACAGAAACTTCTGTAGAAGCTCTGGGTTTGAAATAATAGTAGTGAAATCTTGGGGGTTAAAGAGAGCATGTTGTCTTTGACTTGAGTAGAGAGAGCATGAAGAGGTGATATACTTTACTGTCTCTTCTGCTTGACCACACATGCATAGGGGGGTAGGAAAGTCAGGGACTCCAGCTCTGAAAAGAAAACTTGCTAGACCAATTCTCCCAGTTCTGGTTTGCAGTAGTAGACTTGCCTCAGCTTTCTGTAGCTCTTTGTAGAGCTTTAGGTTGTTGTAGTGAGGTTTTTGGCAAAACACCTGCCATCCAGCATAGCCTTTTCTTTTCTTCTCCTCCCATTGGTTTTCCCACTCTTTAGTAAAGAGTATTTGTAGTTCTTTCTTTGAACTAGCCTGGTTAGTAGTTATTTGACTTAACCAAGTGAACTTCCAATTAGGAGAGATAGTTGAGCATTTCTTTAAAGGTTTCCTCAGTGAAGAAGCATAGGAAGAAATAGTAGAAAAGATACTGTCAAGAAAGTCTTTCAGAGAGGAGGTTTGGATAGAAGATAGAAAACAAGCTGTGCGAAATTTAAAATAGAGATCTAGAGGTAAAAGAAAAAGCTCACTCTCTAATAGAAAAGAAGGAGTGGCTTTGAAAGCACCCCCAATAAGTCTCAGACATTTGTTTTGGAATATGATAAGAGAGGAAATATTAGAGGATTTTCTGAGTGGGTTGAACCAAATTCCCACTGCATAGCTCAGTACAGATCTGAGTATTGCAGTGTACACAAGGCGTGCTGTGAGAACTGGAAAGCCCCAGGTGGAGTAAGAGGTTCTAGAAAGAGAAGATAGTGCTTTTTGTGCTTTTTGAAGAATAATTCTCTGGTGTTTGTGCCAGTGGAGTTTGGCATCCAGGTACACTCCCAATACTCGCACTTCTTCTTTTGGTTTTAGAATCACATTCCCAAGTCTAAGCTTGAGCTGCAGATTGTCTGATCTTCTTCTGGAAAAATGAAGTATTTCATATTTCTCAGAAGAGAAGACCATTCCATGTCTTGCAGCCCAAGATAGACATTTAAGATGTGTATTCTTCAACTTCAGAAGGTTGCTTTTAAGAGAGTGTCCAAATGCAAGCAGATTTGTATCATCTGCAAATCCCAGAGCAGAAACACCAGTAGTAGGAGAATGTACAGTCTCATGAAGTTCAGAAATATAGAATAGAAAAAGAATAGGAGACAAAGGGGAACCTTGGGGAACTCCACAGTGAATAGGAATAGAAGAGGACTCAGAGTCATCAAAAACTAGGGTGGTGGTACGTCTGGTACAGAAAGAGAAGATCCAAGAAGTTAGCCAGAGAGGGATTCCTTTTCTCTCCAGAATCTTTTGAAGAATCTCTGGAAGAACTCTGTCATATGCTCCTGAGATGTCCAGAGAAAGTAGAGATGCAACCATGCCTTCTTTCCAGACTTTTTCCACTTGGGAAGTTAGAAGGAAAAGTGCTGATTCAGTTGATCTGCCTTTCCTGAACCCCATCTGGATTTCTGGCAAGAGTTTAGCCTCTTCTGCTACCTTGCTTAGTCTGGCTGCTGTAATAGCTTCCATCAGCTTGCCAGTTGTGTTTAGCAGAGCTATAGGGCGCCAGGCTTTAGCTTGGTTATAGATTCCCTTGCCAGGTTTTCTTAGACAGACTGTTTTTGCATTCTTGAATTTCTCTGGAAAGTATTCCAGTCTCCAGCATGTTGATGTGAGAACAGCTATAGCTTGGCAGAACTTGGGACCCAGAGCTTTCAGAAATCCATTTGGCAGCTTGTCTTTTCCTCCTGCTGTAAAAGGTTTCTTCTTGTTCAGAATTTGCTCCACTTCTTCAGTGGTAACCTCCTGAGAAAGCTGGATCTCTGGGGTACTCTGGTGACTTTCTGTACTTGGTTCTGGAACATGTGCTTCTGGAAAGAATTGAGCTGAGAAAGATTTTGTCTTCTCCTCAAAGCTTTTGGCTAGTCCTTCTTGAGTCTCCAGATCAGGGACCAGAGGAAGATCAGGGGTCTTGTTAGCTTTTGATTTTCCCCACTTTGCAAGCTTCCAGAATTTTGAGGAACTGGCTAGCTCATGAACTTGTTTTCTGAAGGTGTTCTGTTTGCCTTCTCTGACAGCTTTCTTCTTGAGCTTAGTTGCTTCTTCTAGCTCTTCTTGGCCACAGTTGAGCTATGCCGAGGCATAGCGCAGAGTCAACATCCCGTGCAGGGTCTCTGCCACGCTTCCCCGCAGTCCTGAGGTCTTTTGCGCTCCGCCGTGTACGCTCACCCCTAGGTCCTGCTTCGGAGCGCCGGGTTGCCAGCCCGGAGCCCACGCTCCAACTGCAGTTTGCTCCTTGAGCCCGTCATTTGCAGCCTGAGCCTGCACTCTGTACGGACCAGCATGCGCTTCTGTCCTCTCGGGCTATATAGACAGTCTCGTAGTAGGCCCAGACCCTACTGCCGTCACTGCCATTATATGCCACGCCCCGCAGCTCTCGCTGTTTCGTGTTATCTCTGTAGATCTCTCGTACAGAGGCCGACCATGCCTCGCAGACTCTACGGACCCTGCAGGCCATGCCAGCACCTGCAGGACCGCCTTTCCAGCCCACTAACCAAGTAGGGAGAAGTCTCTGTCTGCCCGCTGTCGCCTGTGGGACCCCGGATGTACGTGGTGGCCCACTGGAGAACCTCCAGTGCCCTAGCCCCAGTCCGTAGGTGGCCCGAAGAGAATCCGTGGCAAGACCTTAGGCAAAACCATCAAGCCAGCACTTTGACTATCACACAGCCCTTAGGTACTGGAGTGGCGGAAACCCTTCGTGCCACCTGCTCACCTTCTTTAACATGTAGTCCCTGTTCGATTAACAACACCGCGGTACAGACATCGCTCCCCTCCTAGAACAAGATCCTCGATGCATCAGCTGCTGGAGACTCTGCCAGAAGGGGGGTGTGTGATAGGAACTCCTCTTGTCTACTCCAGAGGTGCCCTGTCGGGTGTCTAGACTTCACATCCACCAGTTGCAAGGCTGGCTTCGGGCTGTAGCGTACACGGTAGACATCTGTCGGGTGGTTTTCATAACCAGTTTGGTCGAAGTCCTCTGTTCTGCTGATGTCACTTCACGGGGGTGTCCAGGGTGCCTGCACGACACCTCCGGTGGCCTGTCGCTCCACGGGCACCAGCAGCTCGACCGGTGACTCAATTAGCTCTCGGTGCAGCGACTACAAGCAGCTTGGGAGACTGCCTGCCATCGCTGCCCCGAGGTTCCCAGCCTGCACCGCGTGGAGGTTTGAGTCTTCGCAGGCCTGCTGATACTTGTCACATCCAGGCTTGAGGCAGTACTGCCAATTGTTGATGTAGCAGTTGTGGTTGTTGCCTTACTGTAGGAACATGAGGTGTTTGTGCTAATCATGTGTGTGCCCAGGGAATGTGGTGTGTTGGTATTTGTCCCAAAGATGGATCTCACACGCATCCTTCCTGCAATTGACCTAATACTTATGGCAGGTGGCACAGTAGGGTGAATGTCCTCTGTACCTTTGTAGTTGTTCGTGGTAGGTGCAGTAGTGTTTTGTGCAAAACCTCCACTGTAGTTCGCCATGCTGTAGGTTTCATGGGTCCATGCTGTAAGCATAGCTTCCTTGTGGTATTTCTTCTTTGATAGACGTGGGTTTGTCTCAGTCCCCATCAGAGGTGGTTAAGAGCTCCTGTCCCTTGTCCTGACCTGTCTGTTCTGGTAGATCCTTGCCTCCTGATGTTGCCAGTTGGTGGGCTGCTTCCAATGTCTGATTGTAGTTGTCCTATTGTTCAAAGGATAGCTGAGCCTCTTCTGGTGGGTCCTCTGGCTTGATGACATTCCAGCCTCCGTCAAGCGTATTAAGTTACTGTCAGTGCACCTTGTTCTTTGAACAACAGTCTTTTGCTATGTGGCCTAGCTTGCCACAGGCATAGCACTTCAGTGCTTTCCTCTTTTTGTTGTTTCTTCCCTTTGTGAACCTTCCCTTGTGGTGGACTGCATCCAGTTCTATGGGTGTATAGCCATATGGGTCATGTGGTGGTGCCTTGTTAGGCAGCTTGTAGTGGTTGCTCACATACTATGTGGGGTGGCTGTATCCTCTGTTGTGGTACTTCTCCATCACTCACTTGAATAGCTTGTCATCAATGTTGATTGCTTGTGCGATGAGCTTGTCCAGTGTGTTGACCACTCGTCTGTCAAAAGTGATTTTGTCCTTCATGTTTTCTTTGAGTCCATGTCAGTACATGACCATCAGGGTGTTGTTGTCCCAGTCAGTCAGTACTGAGTATTGCTTGAACTGTGTGGTGTACTCTGCAGTGGAGTGTTGTTGTTTGATGTGCTGGATCATTTGTATAGCCACTTTGTCTTTGTTAGATAGTCTAAGGATCCTTTTGATCTTGTCCTTGAATCATGTCTATTTTGTCATCTATTCTGTCATACTGTTGTGGTCTCTGTTTCCTGAGAGATGTTTGTTGACGTAGGGCTTGATCTATCAATAAGCATTGCCTCTCATGTAAGTGGTTGCAAAGAGGGGTCACTTTTCCTTAGGCAGCTTCATCTCTGGTTGGAATTGAAAGTAGACTTGGAGTTGCATAAGCCAGTCGTTGACCTTGTTTCTTTCACTGTAGAACAGGTCTGGCTTGGTGACGCTAATCTTTCCATCTAGGAAGTTGGGGTTGGTTGCTCCTGAGGTACTCATCCTTGAGGGTCTTCAAAGTGTTGCGGTCTGTACCGTGCTGTCCTAACTGAGTATAGGATTAAGGGTGAGATGTGGAAGGCAGGTTGGTTCTTGCAGGAGAGGAGTGTCAAGGAGTGCGAAGGGGTTTGGTGGAACATGGTGGTGGTGACACCTGATCAATAGCTTTGTACAAAAGGATTGTATTAAAGTAGATCTAGTTGTCTGGATCACAACATAAGTTGAAGATGATTGTTCCATAAGGGAACTATCACCAGACTATATAGTGCTGGCCTGTCAAGACAATTGAGATTGTCTTGACAGTCTCAATGTCAAGACAGGTGAGATTGTCTTGACAGTCCCACCATGTTATACACCCTGTGTCAAGACTGGTGAGATTGTCTCAATGCTTCATGCATCCTGTGTCAAGACTGGTGAGATTGTCTTGATGCTTCATGCATCCTGCGTTGAGACTGGTGAGATTGTCTTGATGCTTCATGCATGCTGTGTTGAGACTTCTGTGTGTGTCTTGACAGTCACGTGACTCCTTGTTGGTTGGTCACTTGACTTCCATGGTGTCCTCTTGCCTGGCCCGCAGCCTGATTGCCTATAAATAAGTGGCTCCCATCCCATAGGTTGTAACACCACCCAAGCCTCAGTTCCACAGTCAGGAGCTTCAGTTCTGCGTCCAGGGTTCATCAAGCCAGTCTTCACACCACAGCCACCAAGTCCTACCATGGATCTCAGCCACTCTAAGCTGACACCAGAAGAGTGAGAACATCACTGAAGCAAAGACCTCTGCTTCTACTTTGGGAACCAAGGTTATGTCTCAACCTTCTGTCCAGTGAAAAGCATGCCTGTTGTTGCCACCACCACAACCACCACCAAGTCTGCCACTGTTGAGACTACTCCAGAGTCGGAAAACAAGTAGTCCTTGGTCATCATCACACCCAAGGACATGAAAAAGATCTCCATGTTGGCTATCTGTCTCCAGACCAGCAATTGGACAGCAAGTGCTTGTTTCTTCCTTGTATCCTAGATAGGAAATTCAAGTGCAATGCTCTTATTGACTCTGGCTGTTCAGCATTTGGCTGCATTGGTGCTTCCTTTGCGCAATCTCTTCACCAAGAACCTCTCCCCTACCCACGCACATTGCGATTGTTCGATGGCAAGACATCACAAACCACACATCTCACCAAGACAATCATGACCACAGCACATGGTGTGCACCAGGAGGAAGTCTCTCTCTTTGTGTCTCCTGGTCTTCACTATGATGTGATTCTGGGGATGCCATGGCTCCAGAAGCACAGGCTACACATTGATTGGACAAACACCTCAATCATGTTCAAGTCAGATCACTGCTGATCTGCATGCCTCAAGTCAAACAATAGCTATCCAATCTCTTTGGATCTTGAAGCCAAGATGTCTGCTGGAAAGCCTCAGGATCCCAAGCCTCTTTCTGCTACACCAATCCCCATCAATACTGCCATATTTTCTCTCCTTGCTGCCAAGCCAGATCACCAGGTGTTCAGTGTTTCTCTGAGAGACATTGAGTAGGTGTTGAAGCCAAAGAAGTGTGTGGATTCTGCCACACTTCTCCCTGCTCAGTACCACAAGTTCCTACCCCTGATCTTCCTCTGGTCCCTGATCTGGAGACTCAAGAAGGACTAGCCAAAAGCTTTGAGGAGAAGACAAAATCTTTCTCAGCTCAATTCTTTCCAGAAGCACGTGTTCCAGAACCAAGTACAGAAAGTCACCAGAGTACCCCAGAGATCCAGCTTTCTCAGGAGGTTACCACTGAAGAAGTGGAGCAAATTCTGAACAAGAAGAAACCTTTTACAGCAGGAGGAAAAGACAAGCTGCCAAATGGATTTCTGAAAGCTCTGGGTCCCAAGTTCTGCCAAGCTATAGCTGTTCTCACATCAACATGCTGGAGACTGGAATACTTTCCAGAGAAATTCAAGAATGCAAAAACAGTCTGTCTAAGAAAACCTGGCAAGGGAATCTATAACCAAGCTAAAGCCTGGCGCCCTATAGCTCTGCTAAACACAACTGGCAAGCTGATGGAAGCTATTACAGCAGCCAGACTAAGCAAGGTAGCAGAAGAGGCTAAACTCTTGCCAGAAATCCAGATGGGGTTCAGGAAAGGCAGATCAACTGAATCAGCACTTTTCCTTCTAACTTCCCAAGTGGAAAAAGTCTGGAAAGAAGGCATGGTTGCATCTCTACTTTCTCTGGACATCTCAGGAGCATATGACAGAGTTCTTCCAGAGATTCTTCAAAAGATTCTGGAGAGAAAAGGAATCCCTCTCTGGCTAACTTCTTGGATCTTCTCTTTCTGTACCAGACGTACCACCACCCTAGTTTTTGATGACTCTGAGTCCTCTTCTATTCCTATTCACTGTGGAGTTCCCCAAGGTTCCCCTTTGTCTCCTATTCTTTTTCTATTCTATATTTCTGAACTTCATGAGACTGTACATTCTCCTACTACTGGTGTTTCTGCTCTGGGATTTGCAGATGATACAAATCTGCTTGCATTTGGACACTCTCTTAAAAGCAACCTTCTGAAGTTGAAGAATACACATCTTAAATGTCTATCTTGGGCTGCAAGACATGGAATGGTCTTCTCTTCTGAGAAATATGAAATACTTCATTTTTCCAGAAGAAGATCAGACAATCTGCAGCTCAAGCTTAGACTTGGGAATGTGATTCTAAAACCAAAAGAAGAAGTGCGAGTATTGGGAGTGTACCTGGATGCCAAACTCCACTGGCACAAACACCAGAGAATTATTCTTCAAAAAGCACAAAAAGCACTATCTTCTCTTTCTAGAACCTCTTACTCCACCTGGGGCTTTCCAGTTCTCACAGCACGCCTTGTGTACACTGCAATACTCAGATCTGTACTGAGCTATGCAGTGGGAATTTGGTTCAACCCACTCAGAAAATCCTCTAATATTTCCTCTCTTATCATATTCCAAAACAAATGTCTGAGACTTATTGGGGGTGCTTTCAAAGCCACTCCTTCTTTTCTATTAGAGAGTGAGCTTTTTCTTTTACCTCTAGATCTCTATTTTAAATTTCGCACAGCTTGTTTTCTATCTTCTATCCAAACCTCCTCTCTGAAAGACTTTCTTGACAGTATCTTTTCTACTATTTCTTCCTATGCTTCTTCACTGAGGAAACCTTTAAAGAAATGCTCAACTATCTCTCCTAATTGGAAGTTCACTTGGTTAAGTCAAATAACTACTAACCAGGCTAGTTCAAAGAAAGAACTACAAATACTCTTTACTAAAGAGTGGGAAAACCAATGGGAGGAGAAGAAAAGAAAAGGCTATGCTGGATGGCAGGTGTTTTGCCAAAAACCTCACTACAACAACCTAAAGCTCTACAAAGAGCTACAGAAAGCTGAGGCAAGTCTACTACTGCAAACCAGAACTGGGAGAATTGGTCTAGCAAGTTTTCTTTTCAGAGCTGGAGTCCCTGACTTTCCTACCCCCCTATGCATGTGTGGTCAAGCAGAAGAGACAGTAAAGTATATCACCTCTTCATGCTCTCTCTACTCAAGTCAAAGACAACATGCTCTCTTTAACCCCCAAGATTTCACTACTATTATTTCAAACCCAGAGCTTCTACAGAAGTTTCTGTACTGGTTTATGTCTTTGAAAAGACTAAACCAATTTAATCTGGCTTTCAAACTTCACTATTCACACTCCAATATCTAGAAGCTTTTCCTACCAGACACTACAAGATTTCCTTTTGCTACACTTTCTAGTCACCTCCCTATCTTCAGTTTTTATTCCTTTAAAGGTTTTCTGAAGAAGTTCACTATTAGCTGGAAGATCTGCATGGCTGTAAAGCTACAAACAGTGTAAGAATCAAATCAAAAAATCAGCAAGACAAATTCATGAACAGATTCCTCAGAACTGATGGGAATAGCTGAACCTATTGCCCAGTCAGTGGAAAGACACTTCAATCAGGAAAAGACTGAACTCCCTTGTCAAGGGGTGACATCAGGAGCTCAACAACATGACCCCTAGCAACACAAAGCACCTGTGATTACCTGTGTCACTACACGCCAACACGCCAGTACAGACATACACACTTGTTGACTCTGGAGCCAGTGGGAACTACATTTCAAGACAACTTTACAACACCCTCAGCACTGGAAGGAGACGCAAGCAGCAGCCCTATCAGCTTGTGATGGCAAATGGACAGACAGAGCTAGTCTGCCATAAGATGCAGCCAATGGAAATAGTTACTGGACACTATACTGAAAGAATCCACCTTGATATCGTCAAGTTGGCCACTCAGGATATCTATTTGGGGATGCCTTGGCTAAAGAAGCACAACCCAGTTGTTAACTAGAGGACAGGAGTACTCATGTTTAGGAACTGCACTAACAACACAGCTTGGACCTGTTACCAGCCACAGAAGGCGTGGACAGATGAGGGAAGAAGTCCTCAGTGGAACTTCACTGACAGAAAGGACAACTCTCAAGAGAAGAGGTCTGCCTTGACAGGCACACCCCAGAACCAGGTGGCCAAACAGTCAGAGATGAAGAGAGAGGAAGTTGTTAACTTTCTGGAGATCCCTGAAGAGTACTGACCTGGGTATGATAACCTCTTTCAGGAAGAGACAACAACAGCAGTGTTGCCTAAGCACCAACCTTGGGATCATGAGATCAAGTTGCAACCAGGGACAGAGCCAGGATTTGGACTAATTTACCAGTTATCAGAGAAAAAGCTCCAAGTACTTCGCGAGTACCTGGAGGAAAACCTGAAAAAGAGTTTCATTCAAGAATCTCAATTGCCAGCAGGATACCCAATACTATTTGCACCAAAGAAAGACAGAAGTCTTCAACTTTGTGTGGATTACAGGAAACTCAACAACATTACCATCAAAAACTGATATCTGTTGCTAAATGCGAACGAATTGCGAGACAGGATCAGCCAAGCTACAATCTTTACCAAGCTGGACTTGAAAGAAGCATACAACCTGATACACATGAAAGAAGGAGAAGAATGGAAGACAGCCTTCAGAACCTGATACAGACACTACGAGTATCTGGTTATACTATTCAGACTCACGAACACACCAGCAACATGTCAAGCATTGATCAACAACATCATCAGAGCACACCTGGACCAAACAGCTATTGCCTACCTGGACAACATTCTTGTCTACTTGAACACACAACAGGAACATACCAAACATGTGAAGGATGTTCTATGATGCCTACAAGAGGTAGAGTGGACATCATCACTCTGCAAGAACCCTGGAAAAACCCCCACCAAGAATCAAGCATCTCTACAACATTCTCAGCCTTCTACCCTTTACAAAGCCAGGAGCTAGGGAGAACACTTGTTCTTGTTAACAGAAGAATTTTGCGGTCATCTATAAGCCCAATTTTCTGGAGTAAAGATCTAGTCTCCTTGGAGATAAGAGTTCAAACAAAGTCATTCTGGATCCACAACCTCTATTTCACACCCACAAGCCAAAGGAACTATAGAGAGTCAGCTCAGACTCTTCTAGACCTACTGGAACAAGCTATCCAAAAAGAGGGTGAACATATTCTCCTGACAGACTCAAATCTCCACCACTCAAGTTGGTCAAAGTCAAGCCAGCTATACTCAGAACTGGCCTTATCCTTCAAGAACCTAACAGACAAATAGGGACTAGAGCTGGCAATAGCTCCCTACACACCAACAAGAGCAAGAACTCTTCTAGAACCACCTTCATCAGCAATTGATCTTTCTTTTATTTCAAGTTCTTTACTTAATTCTCTTATTTACTCACAAATTAACATGAGATTCCACACAGAGTCAGACCACAGACCAGTGCACACAATTCTCAGTCTGGAGACTCCAAGAAAAACCAGAACAGACAAAAAGAACTGGAGAACTCTGGATGCTAGTCAAGCAAGACAAGAAGCTGATAACCTACCACCTATTCCATCTTTTACTAGCAAGAAAGAAGTGGATGATTACCTGGAAAGACTGGACAAAACTCTCCAAGAAATTGCAAACAAGACAACCCAACCTTGCAAAGAGTCCAGGTATGCAGTACCATGGTGGAACCAGGAAATCAAAGAAATAATCCAGGAGGAAAGAAAAGTAAGAAGAAAAGTACTCCAAGACCAAGAGGAAACCACCAGACTAGAGGAGATAACTAAAAAGAAAAAGAGTCTGATCAGACAAGCCAAAAGAAAGACATTCAGAACACATCTCCACCAGCTAGCAGAAACCCAGGACTACTGGAGAATTGCCAAATGGGGAAAAGAAAAAGCCAGCAAAGTTCCTGACCTACCAATAGTCCCAGAACTTATAGGACAACAAGGACAGCTGGCAAAGTCTTTTGAAGAGAAAACAGAAGCTTTCAGGACTTAATTCTTCCCTCTTCCCCTACAGCCAGAGCCAGAGGAACAGGACCTGCCAGAAGAAACCCAGGAATGGCAACTATCCCAAGAAGTCTCCAAGGAAGAAGTACAAGAGGTTCTAAAGAAGAAAAAACCTCTCTCAGCACCAGGCCAAGATACTCTACCAAATGGATTTCTAAGAGCACTGGGAGACCCTTTCAACAAAAGAATTGCTAAGGTTTTGGAGGCTTGCTGGAGACTGGAATACTTTCCAGACAGGTACAAGTCAGCCAAGACAATCTGCCTAAGGAAACCTGGCAAGGGATCCTACTGTCAAGCAAAAGCATGGCGCCCTATAGCTCTCCTGAATACAATTGGGAAGCTAATGGAAGCTATTGCAGCTGCAAGACTAAGTGAACTAGCTGAGAAAGAAAATCTCTTGCCAGAAATCCAGATGGGATTCAGAAAAGGAAGATCAACAGAATCAGCACTTTTTCTTCTGACCTCCCAGGTAGAAAAGATCTGGAAAGAAGGAATGGTTGCTAGTCTTCTCTCTCTAGACATCTCTGGAGCCTATGACAGAGTCTTGCCAGAAGTTCTCAGAAAGATCCTGATTAAGAGAATGATTCCTAAGTGGTTTGTATCCTGGATCTTTTCCTTCACTACTTCACGTACTACCTCTCTGGTGTTTGATGACTCAGAATCCCCCCAGTTCCCTATATACTGTGGAGTCCCTCAAGGATCACCTTTCTCTCCTATTCTATTTCTTTTCTATATCTCAGAACTGCACAATACTGTACACACCTCTGAGAAAGAAGTTTCAGCACTTGGTTTTGCAGATAACACTAATCTTCTTGCATTTTCCTCCTCCTTGAAAAGCAACCTTCTCAAGTTGAAGTCTACACATTCCAAATGTCAGGACTGGGCAAGAAAACATAGTATGAAGTTTGCACCTGAAAAGTATGAACTTCTCCATTTTTCTAGAAGAAGAAGAGACAATCTTCAGCTCAGTCTAAGACTTGGAGAAGTGGTACTTCAACCAAAAGAAGAAGTGCGCATCTTGGGACTTTACTTTGACTCAAAACTTGTCTGGAAAAAACACCAAAAAATCATGTCACAGAAAGCCTCCAAATATTTCTCAGCTTTATCCAGAACAACCTACTCTACTTGGGGACTACCAGTCCTAACAGCACGTCATGTCTACACTGCTATACTAAGATCTCTTCTTAGTTATGCAGTAGGAGTCTGGTTCAATCCCCAAAAGAAACTCTCTAATATTATTTCATTATCTACTTTCCAAAATAAATGTTTAAGAACTATAGGAGGTGTCTTTAAAGCCACTCCTATTTTCCTACTTGAATCAGAACTATTTCTACCCCCTCTAGACTTATACTTCAAGCTGAGAACAGCATGTTTTCTTTCATCTTTCTATTCAAACACACTACCCAACTCTCCTTCTACACTTCTCCACAAACTACACAGTCAAATTTCTCTCTATGTTTCTTCTCTCAGAACTACACCAAAGTCTCTGACAACTATTTCTCTAAACTGGAGAACAGTCTGGCTGGAACAACTAACTACTAACCAAGACTTCTCAAAGAAAAGTCTACAGGAGGTTTTCCACAAAGAATGGGAAGCCAGATAGCAGGTAAGCAGAGGAAATTGTTCTGCTATTTGGGACATGTTCACCAGAAGGCCACAGAAGAAAAACCTCAATATCTTCAAAGATTTGAGAAAAGCTGAGTCTAGTCTATTTCTTCAAATTCTGTCAGCAAGAATAGGACTGGCCAGTTTTCTTTTCAGAGCAAATGTTCCAGACTTTAACTCCCCTCTATGCACATGTGGTTTTGGAGAAGAAACAGCCCAACACATCACTTTTTTCTGTAACAAATTTTCAAACCAAAGACAACAAGTCCAATTCCCTCTACAAGATTTCCCATCTATCTTATTCTCCTCCAAGCTACTTCCTAAACTTCTTTTCTGGTTTATGTCTTTGAAAAGACTTGACCAGTTCAACCTAGCCCACCAACTCTCTTTCTAAGCTCTACCAAGTCAACTGTTTATTTTAACAAATAGCTACATGTACAAATTTCCTTAGCTACTGCATATTCCACAAGATTTTCCCTAGTCTCTCCCAAGCTCCAGTTTTTATTCCTCCAAAGGTTTTCTGGAGAAACAAACATGTACCTAGAAGTTCTGCATGGCTCTACAGCTAAATCAGTGTAAGAATAAAATAAAATAAAATAAAATAAAAAACAAGAGGTAGGGCTCAAGCTCAACCTGAAGAAATGCGAGTTTAACAAACTGGAAGTTGAATTCCTCAGGTACATCATAGGGATTGAAGGGATCAAGATTGACTCTGAGAAAATCAAAGTGATTCAGCAATAGCCAACACTGACATCAGTCAAGGAAGTACAAGCCTTCCTAGGATTTGCCAACTTCAACTGACAGTTTATTAAGAACTACTCACAGATGGCAACACCACTGACAGAACTCACAAAGAAGGATGTGAAGTACTGGTGGACAGAGAGACAACAAAAAGTATTCCAACAGCTCAAGGACACTTACACCAAGGAACCAGTTCTTCTCAACTTCAAGACAGGCCAACTGACACAAATCAAGACAGACACTTCAGATCAGGCAGTGGGAGCATGTTTATGCTAACAGGCAGACAGCAAGTGGCACCCAATTGCCTACTACTCACACAAAATGTCACAAGCAGAACAAAACTATGATATCTACGACAAAGAGCTACTGGCAGTTGTCAACGCACTCGAACATTGGAAAGTGTATGCGGAAAGCAGTTCTGAACTCACTATTCTCACAGACCACAAGAATCTGACAATGTTCACGACAACCAAGAAGCTGAACAGACAACAAGTCAGATAGGCTAAACTCCTAGGGCAACACAAGTTCAAGATCTTGTACACCCCCAGACAAGACAATAGGAGAGCAGATATACTAAGCTGACAAAAAGACCACATGGAAGATGATGAACACCAAGGAACAATCTTACAGCAGGACCAGCAAGGGAACCTGGTGCCTTGACCACAGATCAACAAGCTCATAGCAGAAGACACTGAAGAATTAATAAGGAACTACCACAACAATCCAGCACATAGTCATCTAGGAATCTCCAAGACCACAGACCTTATCTAACAGGCAGGGAACAATATCATCAATCTCTGACAACATGTCACAAGCTACATCAACAAATGTCTACTATGCCAGAAAAACAAGCATGGAAGACACAAGCTATATGGAGAAGGACACCTGAACACAATACTGAGAGGCCTGTAGGAAGACATATCAATGGACTTTATCATGAAGCTACCCAAGTCCAAAGACCCAGTCACAGGAATCACCTACAACTTGATTATGGTGATAGTGGATAGATTTACAAAATATCTAATAGCAGTACTATTCAAGGAGACCCACACAGCAGAGCAGTTGGGACACCTCTTACTGGACAGATTGGTCAGAGACCACAGAGTTCCAATCATGATCATTACAGACAGAGACAAACTCTTCACATCCAACTACTGGAAGACAATCAGTACAGCCATAGGAACAAAACCCAAAATGTCTACAGCCTATCACCCACAAACTGACAGCCAGACAGAGTGAGCAAACCAAGTCCTGGAGACTTACTTACAGTATTACATCAACCAGACCCACAGCAATTGGGTACAATTATTACCAGTGGTACAGCTGGCAATCAACCAGCACAGATCAGACTCAACAAAGGAATTGCCATTCTTTGCCAATTTTGGACAACACGCAAACATCAGAATGCCAAGCAGAGCTTTACCAAACACAGAGAAAGCACTCCAACATGACAAGCTCCTACAACAAACACACATGATGATGAGGTATTACCTTCAAGAGACCTCAGAAAGGATGTAACGCCAAATAGACAAAAAATTGAAAATGGCACCTCAGCTGAAGAAGGGGGATAAAGTCTACCTCCTCACAAAAAATTGGAAAGTCAAGAAACCAAGAACAAAGAAACTGGACTATGTCAAGGTCAGACTATTTTCAGAACTGGACCAGTCAACATCAGACTGCGACTACTGAGAGACACTCAGGTACACCCAAACTTTCACATCTCAATGATCAAATTAGCTGACCAGAGCACACCCTTGCAGGAAATATTTCATTACCAACCAGAGGAAGAACAGGAATTTGAGGTTGAACAGATCTTGAAGAGAAAAGGTCAGCAATACCTTGTCAAGTGGAAAAACTACCCAGACTCAGAAAATACCTGGGAACCACTCAGGAACCTTGCGAACTGCCAGCTCCTCCTGCAGCAGTTCTGGCAGAAGCAGGACTGAACAGCTCAGCCTGCAGTGCAGACATGTCAATGACTGTCGCCAACAAGTCTTCACTATCTGCCTCCATTTTAGCAACAAGGCACTGGAGCTTCTTCTTTGCTCAACCCTCAGTACCTTCAAGAACCTTTCGCTTTCAGGACACACAAGCCTGCAGCTTAGCAAGCTGCTCAACAAGAGTATCCTGCTTGGCCTCATCAACAGCCAAATCCTTGCGAAGGTTATCTTGGGTCATGTTCAGCAACTCCCAAGAAAGTGACACACAGGACTTCCCACGACAAGTGCATTCAGTGCACTTCAACTTATTGTTGTCATCAGACATTCAGAAGCAGGGCTTGTGGTTCAAAACACAGAAGTCACACAGAGCAAGCGACATGAAGTTATGATCACAGATCTGGGCTGCCAGTTGTTTTCAGTAAGCAGAGGCACGTGATTTTGCAGACATACTCAAGAATTCATCAGGACAATGAATGAAGAAGAGGAGGGTAGTGTTATGAACCATAGGATAGGAGCCACTTATTTATAGGCAATCAGACTGTGGGCCAGGCAAGAGGACACTATGGAAGTCAAGTGACTAACCAACAAGAGGTCACGTGACTGTTGAGACACACACAGGAGTCTCAACACAGCATGCATGAAGTATCAAGACAATCTCACCAGTCTTGACGCAGGATGTATGAAGCATCAAGACAATCTCACCAGTCTCAACACAGGATGTATGAAGCATCAAGACAATCTCACCAGTCTTGACGCAGGGTGTATAACATGGTGGGACTGTCAAGACAATCTCACCTGTCTTGATGTCAAGACTGTCAAGATAATCTTGATCATCTTGACAGGCCAGCACTATATAGTCTGGTGATAGTTCCCTTATGGAATGATCATCTTCAACTCATGTTGTGATCCAGACAACTAGATCTACTTCAATACAATCCTTTTGTACAAAGCTATTGATCAGGTGTCACCACCACCACATTCCACCAAACCCTTTCGCACTCCTTGACACTCCTCTCCTGCGAGAACCAACCCACCTTCCACATCTTACCCTTAATCCTATACTTGGTTAGGATGGCATAGTACAGACCACAACAGGTGGGAGTTGCTTGACGTGGACAGTGAGAGTTGGCAGAAGTGGCACGCAACTGGTTGTCCTGCAGCTGGCATTCCTCAACAAGCTTCTGATAGCTGATGTCCTTGAGGTTGATGCTGACAAGCTGTTTGGCAAGCTCTTCAGAGACAGTGCATCGAAGATGGCACTTCAAGGTCTTGTTGTTGAAGTCTGTGCGTGGAGCATACTGATTGAACTCTGTGAAGAACTCAGCAAAGGAACAGTTGGCCTGACACAAGATGATGAGCTTTCTCTGAGCTAGGAACTCTGAGTCTGGGTCAGAGAAGGTATTCCAGAGATCTTGGACAATGTTGTGCCAGTCAATGTACTGGCCAGCTGTGATCTTAGCTGAGATGTAGGACTGCGCAGTGCCAGTCGTGCGTGAAAAGACATACGCAATCCACGATGTTTCTGTGGGGTACCAGTCAGTGTTGAGTGTCATCTTGGGTGACAGTGACATGATGAAGCTCTCAAGCTTCTCATGTGTGATTTCCGTGTTTCTGTCATCACCACTGAAGATCTCTGGGTCAGCAGTGTGTTTGGACTTGGACTTGGGAGTGGTGTTGGTAGCTTGAATTCACATAAACTCTGCAAACATGTTGCGAAGGAACTTGTCATTTCCAGCAACTGGCATGGCTTGGTCTGGTTGTTGAGACATGACAAGGACATGAACATGGCTTGGTGAAGTGTGTTATGGTTGGGTAGGTCTTTTGTAGTGTGACAAGGCAATGGCAGAGCAGAACTCAAGCCTAACTGATTCAGTAACCTTGACCTGACTTGGCTTGAGACTTGAGACTTGGATTGATGTACAAGACAAAAGACAAGAAAGGAAGAAAAAGAGAAAAGAAGAAGGGAAGAAGCTGGGGGAGCAGGATGTGACAAGGCAATAGCAGAGCAGAACTTGAGCCTAACTGATTCAGTAACCTTGACCTGACTTGGCTTGAGACTTGAGACTTGGATTGATGTACAAGACGAAAGACAAGGAAGGAAGAAAAAGAGAAAAGAAAAGAAGAAGCTGGGGGAGCAGGAGAAGTTCTTATAGGCAGGGGATCAGGCAACAGTGGAGCAAACAAGCAACAGTGCAGATGGAACTTTCCGGCAAGGTGTGTGACTTGTGCCAGATATGCAACTGGGCCAGAACTGTGACATATAGGACACTGACTTGATACAATAGTGGATCCACGAAGCCCTACCCCTTCTCAGGCAACTCAAGCCCAGGCTGCTCAGGCAGCTCAGGCTCAGGCTGTCCAGGCAGCACCTATTGTCAACCTACCACTGAAGCCCTTGAAGGTAGGAGTGCTGAAGAGGTACAATGGATCCAGAGGAGGACTGGAGTTGTTCTTCTCACAACTTGAGCTTTACTATGGGTTCAACATGGCTCAGTTTCCAACAGACCAGGAGAAGGTGCTGTTTGCAGCCTCCTACCTGGAAGGACTGGCCTTCGCTTGGTTTAACATCTATTTGAGGGATTATCTTGACAATCAAGCAGACCCCAAGAAGCAAGAAGACAATACCCGACAGGTTATGGGGAGCTTGAAAATCTTTAAGACAGTCATGAGAAAGATGTTCAGGATTCTCGATAAGGAAAGAGATGTGGAACAAAAGCTCCAAGCACTGCGGCAAACCAGATCAGCATCAGAATTTGTGGCAAAGTTCCAACAACTAGCAGTAAGAACCCAGTGGGGGGATAGCGCACTAACAGCACTATTCTACCAAGGCCTTAAGGAACAAGTCAAGGATGACATCGTGTGAGGAGACTGACTCACCGAGCTCTATGAAATAATCAAGACTGCAGCTCACATTGACGACTGACAGTTTGAGAGAGAGCTTGAGAAGTGAGGCAAGCAGACAAAACTATAGCTGAAGAAAAAGCCAACACCTGCCAAAGATAACTACAGCTTGGTACCCATGGAAATCAACGTGGCAGAACCACAAAAAAAGAAGACACGGAAGTGTTACAACTGTCAGAAAGTGGGCCACCTTGCGGTGAACTGCAGGAGCAAGAAGAACAAGAAGGGCAAAGGGAAGCAGTTGAACACCACAAGTGCCTGGAAAGGCAAGAAGACAGAGGAGCCCCAGAGAGCCCCCCAAGACACACTGCCCCACAATCACCCTGAGGTGGCACTCCTCAGAAAGGAGGATAACCTCTGACAACACACCATAAAACTTGAGAACATACTTCAGGAAACCTTGGATTGCCTCAACAAGGTCCAAAGGAAAGTTGACAGAATCCACTGGGAGGAAGACCTGATCTCCAAGTTCAACACAACCAGCTATATGGAGGAACTGGCTGATGACAAGGAAGCCAAGCCACCACCAGTCCCTGACAAACCTGTCCTTCAATAACAGGATGTGACCCTATCAGAAATAGGGGAGACGCAAGTGTCATGATGGGTTGACGATACTCTCAGTATCACACAGGTCAGAGACATCACCACACAAGTGGACCTACACCAGGCTACAACAGCAGCCTGCGGACAACCTTATTGGAAGGTGTGCAAAGACAACCACTGCAAGGAACACCTTCTAGAGAAAAGAAAGAAGATGTGGTTCCCAGAGTCTGAGGTGGAAGCGCGATGGAATATGCACATCCAAAAGGTCAACCCTGAACAAGATGATTGCAACCAAGATCTGTGGGAACAATGCCTCACCACACGATGCAAACAACACGCAGTAGAGTGTCAGGCCCAGGGCCTAGGCAGCTCAAAAAACTAGCAGTGCTCTCCAAAACCAGAGTTGGAAGAGCAGGCAAGACAACACCCTGGGAGGAAGGAGTCAAGCTGAGCCTTGACACGACAGCCTGCAGCCTGCACTTTCACATCAAGATCAGAGTCAATGGATGGTTGCCTAAGGCCATGATCAACTCTGGTGCGACTGGCAACTTTATGTCAGAAAGCTTTGCCAGAAGAAACAAGGTGTTGCGGTCTGTACCGTACTGTCCTATCCGAGTATAGGATTAGGGTGAGAGGTGGAAGGTGGGTTGGTTCTTGCAGGAGAGGAGTGTCAAGGAGTGCGAAGGGGTTTGGTGGAACATGGTGGTGGTGACACCTGATCAATGGCTTTGTACAAAAGAATTGTATTGAAGTAGATCTAGTTGTCTGGATCATAACATGAGTTGAAGATGATTGTTCCATAAGAGAACTATTGCTGGACTATATAGTGCTGGCTTGTCAAGACAATCAAGATTGTCTTGACAGTCTTGACATCAAGACAGGTGAGATTGTCTTGACAGTCCCACTATGTTATGCACCCTGCGTCAAGACTGGTGAGATTGTCTTGATGCTTCATGCATCCTGCGTCAAGACTGGTGAGATTGTCTTGATGCTTCATGCATCCTGCGTCAAGACTGGTGAGATTGTCTTGATGCTTCATGCATGCTGCGTCAAGACTCCCGTGTGTGTCTTGACAGTCACGTGACCCCTTGTTGGTTGGTCACTTGACTTCCATAGTGTCCTCTTGCCTGGCCCACAGCCTGATTGCCTATAAATGAGTGGCTCCTATCCCCTGGGTCGTAACACTACTCTCCTCTCCTTCATTCATCATCCTGATGAATTCTTGAGTATGTCTGCAAAATCACGTGCCTCTGCTTACTGAAACCAACTGGCAGCTCAGATCTGTGATCATAACTTTGTGTTGCTTGCTCTATGTGACTTCTGTGTTTTGAACCACAAGCCCTGCTTCTGAATGTCTGATGACAACGATAAATTGAAGTGCGCTGAATGCACTTGTCGTGGGAAGTCCTGTGTGTTACTTTCTTGGGAGTCACTGAACATGACTCAGGATAACCTTTGCAAGGATTTGGCTGTTGATAAGGCTAAGCAGAATGCTCTTGTTGAGCAGCTTGCCAAGCTGCAGGCTTGTGTGTCCTGAAAGTGAAAGGTTCTTGAAGGTGCTGAAGGCCTGAGCAAAGAAGAAGCTCCAGTGCCTTATTGCTGAAATGGAGGTGGATGGTGAAGACTTATCGGTGACAGTTATTGACATGTCTGCGCTGCAGGCCGAGCTGTTCAGTCCTGCCTCTGCCGGAACTGCTGCAGGAGGAGCTGGCAGTTCACGAGGTTCCTGAGTGGTTCCCAGGTATTTTCTGAGTCTGGGTAGTTTTTCCACTTGACAAGGTATCACTGATCTTTTCTCTTCAAGATCTGTTTGACCTCAAATTCCTGTTCTTCCTCTGGTTGGTAATGAAATGTTTCCTGCAAGGGTGTGCTCTGGTCAGCTAATTTGATTATTGAGATGTGAAAGTTTGGGTGTACCCAAGCATCTCTCAGTAGTCGCAGTCTGACGTTGACTGGTCTAGTTTTTTCTTTGACTGAAAATAGTCCGACCTTGACATAGTCCAGTTTCTTTATTCTTGGTTTCTTTGTTTTCCAATTTCTTGTGAGGAGGTACACTTTATCTCCCTTCTTTAGCTGAGGTGCTATTTTGGATTTCTTGTCCATTTGACATTGCATTCTTTCTGAGGTCTCTTGAAGGTAGTGCCTCATCATTGTGTGTGTTTGTTATAGGAGCTTGTCATGTTGAAGTGCTTTCTCCGTGTTTGGTGAAGCTCTGCTTGGTATCCTGATGTTCACATGTTATCCAAAATTGGCAAAAAATAGTGATTTCTTTGTTGAGTCTGATCTGTGCTGGTTGATTGCCAGCTGTGCCACCAGTAATAACTGTACCCAATTGCTGTAGGTCTTGTTGATGTAATGCTGTAAGTAAGTCTCCAGGACTTAGTTTGCTTGCTCTGTCTGGCTGTCAGTTCATGGGTGATAGGCTGTAGACATTTTGAGTTTTGTTCCTATGGCTGCACTGATTGTCTTCCAGTAGTTAGATGTGAAGAGTTTGTCTCTGTCTGTAATGATCATGATTGGAACTCTGTAGTCTCTGACCAATCTGTCTAGTAATAGGTGTTCCAACTGTTCTGCTGTGTGGGTCTCCTTGAATAGTACCACTATTAGATATTTTGTGAATCTGTCCACTATCACCATAATCAAGTCGTAGGTGATTCCTGTGACTGGGTCTTTGGACTTGGGTAGCTTTGTGATGAAGTCCATTGACACATCTTCCCACAGGCCTCTTGGTATTGTGTTCAGATGTCCTTCTCCATATAGCTTATGTCTTCCATGTTTGTTTTTCTGGCATAGTAGACACTTGCTGATGTAGTTTGTGACATGTTATCAGAGGTTAATGACATTGTTCCCTGCCTGTTGGATAAGGTC
This sequence comes from Lichina pygmaea, assembly GCA_963422465.1. Classification (NCBI taxonomy): domain Eukaryota; kingdom Fungi; phylum Ascomycota; class Lichinomycetes; order Lichinales; family Lichinaceae; genus Lichina; species Lichina pygmaea. Next base: position 1,038,198 of record OY730171.1, read on the forward strand.
TGTGGTCTTGGAGATTCCTGGGTGACCATGTGCTGGATTATCGTGGTAGTTCCTTATTAGTTCTTCAGTGTCTTCTGCTGTGAGCTTGTTGATCTGTGGTTGAGGTACCAGGTTTCCTTGCTGGTCCTGCTGTAAGATTGTTCCTTGGTGTTCATCATCTTCCATGTGGTCTTTTTGTCAGCTTAGTGTGTCTGCTCTTCTATTGTCTTGTCCAGGGGTGTACAAGATCTTGAACTTGTGTTGCCCTAGGAGTTCAGCCCATCTGACTTGCTGTCTGTTCAGCTTCTTGGTTGTTGTGAACATTGTCAGATTCTTGTGGTCTGTGAGAACAGTGAGTTCAGAACTGCTTTCCACGTACACTCTCCAGTGTTTGAGTGCGTTGACAACTGCCAGTAGCTCTTTGTCGTGGATATCATAGTTTTGTTCTGCTTGTGTCATTTTTCATGAGTAGTAGGCAACTGGGTGCCACTTGCTGTCTGCCTGTTGGCATAGACATGCTCCCACTGCCTGATCTGAAGTGTCTGTCTTGATTTGTGTTGGTTGGCCTATCTTGAAGTTGAGAAGAACTGGTTCCTTGGCGCAAGTGTCCTTGAGCTGTTAGAATACTTTTTGTTGTCTCTCTGTCCACCAGTACTCCACGTCCTTCTTTGTGAGTTCTGTCAGTGGTGTTGCCATCCGTGAGTAGTTCTTTATGAACTGTTAGTTGAAGTTGGCAAATCCTAGAAAGACTTGTACTTCCTTAACTGATGTCAGTGTTGGCTATTGCTGAATCACTTTGATTTTCTCAGGGTCAATCTTGATCTCTTCAATCTCTATAACATATCTGAGGAATTCAACTTCCAGTTTGTTGAACTTGTATTTCTTTGGGTTGAGCTTGAGCTCTGCCTGTTGTAGGTATTGTAGAACATCCTTCATGTGTTTGGTATGTTCCTGTTGCATGTTCGAGTAGACAAGAATGTTGTCCAGGTAGGTGATAGCTGTTTGGTCCAGGTGTGCTCTGATGATGTTGTTGATCAATGCTTGACATGTTACTGGTGCGTTCGTGAGTCTGAATGGCATAACCAGATACTCGTAGTGTCTGTATCAGGTTCTGAAGGCTGTCTTCCATTCTTCTCCTTCTTTCATGCGTATCAGGTTGTATACTCCTTTCAAGTCCAGCTTGGTAAAGATTGTAGCTTGGCTGATCCTGTCTCACAATTTGTTCACATTTGGCAACAGATATCAGTTCTTGATGGTAATGTTGTTGAGTTTCCTGTAATCCACACAAAGTCAAAGACTTCTGTCTTTCTTTGGTGCAAATAGTATTGGGTATCCTGCTGGCGATTGAGATTCTCAAATGAAACCTTTTTTCAGGTTTTCCTCCAGGTACTCGCGAAGTACTTGGAGCTCTTTCTCTGATAACTGGTAAATTGGTCCAAATCCTGGCTCTGTCTCTGGTTGCAACTTGATCTCATGATCCCAAGGTTGGTGCTTAGGCAACACTGCTATCATTGTCTCTTCCTGAAAGAGGTTATCATACTCAGGTCAGTACTCTTCAGAGATCTCCAGAGGGTTAACAACTTTCTCTCTCTTCATCTCTGACTGTTTGGCCACCTGGTTCCGGGGTGTGCCTGTCAAGGCAGACCTCTTCTCTTGAGAGTCATCCTTTCTGTTGGTGAGGTTCCACTGAGGACTCCTTCCCTCATCTGTCCACACCTTCTGCAGCTGGTAACAGGTCTGAGCTGTGTTGTTAGTGCAGTTCCTAAACGTGAGTACTCCTGTCTTCCAGTTAACAACTGGGTTGTGCTTCTTTAGCCAAGGCATCTCTAAATAGATATCCTGAGTGGCCAACTTGACAATATCAAGGTGGATCCTTTCAGCATGGTGTCCGGTAACTATTTCTATTGGCTGCGTCTCATGGCAGACTAGCTCTCTCTGTCTATTTGCCATCGTGAGCTGATAGGGCTGCTGCTTGTGTCTCCTTCCAGTGCCAAGGGTGTTGTAAAGTTGTCTCAAGATATAGTTTCCACTGGCTCCAGAGTCAACAAGTGTGTATGTCCGTACTGGCGTGTTGGTGTGTAGTGACACAGGCAATCACAGGTGCTTTGCGTTGCTAGGGGTCATGTTGTTAAGCTCCCAATGTCACCCCTTGACAAGGGAGTTCAGTCTTTTCCTGATTGAAGTGTCTTTCCACTGACTGGGCAATGGGTCCAGCCATTCCCATCAGTCCTGAGGAATCTGTTCATGAATTTGTCTTGCTGATGCTTGTCACATCCAGGCTTGAGGCAGTACTGCCAATTGTTGACGTAGCAGTTGTGGTTGTTGCCTTGCTGTAGGAACATGAGGTGTTTGTGCCAATCATGTGTGTGCCTGGGGAATGCGGTGTGTTGGTGTTTGTCCCAAAGATAGATCTCACACGCATCCTTCTCGCAATTGACCCAATGCTTGTGGCAGGTGGCGTGGTAGGGTGAATGTCCTCCGTACCTTTGTAGTTGTTTGTGGTAGGTGCAGTAGTGCTTCATGCAAAACCTCCACTGTAGTTCACCGTGCTGTAGATTTCGTGGGTCCATGCTGTAAGTATAGCTTCCTTGTGGTATTTCTTCTTTGATAGACGTGGGTTTGTCTCAGTCCCCATCAGAGGTGGTTAAGGGCTCCTGTCCCTTGTCCTGACCTGTCTGTTCTGGTAGGTCCTTGCCTCCTGATGTTGCCAGTTAGTGGGCTGCTTCCAATGTCTGATCGTAGTTGTCCTATTGTTCAAGGGATAGCTGAGCCTCTCCTGGTGAGTCCTCTGGCTTGATGACATTCCAGTCTCTGTCAAGCGTATTAAGTTGCTGTCAGTGCATCTTGTTCTTTGAACGACAGTCTTTCACTATGTGGCTTAGCTTGCCACAGGCATAGCACTTCAGTGCTTTCCTTTTTTTGTTGTTTCTTCCCTTTGTGAACCTTCCCTTGTGGTGGACTGCATCCAGTTCCATGGGTGCATAGCCATATAGGTCATGTGGTGGTGCCTTGTTAGGTGGCTTGTAGTGGTTGCTCACATGCCATGCAGGGTGGCTGTATCCTCTGTCATAGTGTTTCTCCATCACTCGCTCAAATAGTTTGTCATCAATGTTGATTGCTTGTGCGATGAGTTCATCCAGTGTGTTGACCACTTGTCTGTCAAAGGTGATTTCATCCTTCATGTTTTCCTTGAGTCCACGTCAGTACATGACCATCAGGGCATTGTTGTCCCAGTCAGTCAGTACTGAGTATTGTTTGAACTGCGTGGTGTACTCTGCGGCTGAGCGTTGTTACTTGATGTGCTGGATTATTCGTATAGCCACTTTGTCTTTGTTAGATAGTCCAAGGATCCTTTTGATCTTGTCCTTGAATCATGTCTATTTTGTTATCTATTCTGTTGTGCTGTCGTGGTCTCTATTTCCTGAGAGATGTTTCTTGATGTAGGGCTTGATCTATTGATAAGCATTGCCTCTTATGTAAGTGGTTACGAAGAGAGGCCACTTTTCCTTAGGCAGCTTTGTCTCTGGTTGGAATTGAAAGTAGACTTGGAGTTGCATGAGCCAGTTGTCAACCTTGTTTCTTTCACTGTAGAACAGGTCTGGCTTGGCAACGCTAATCTTTCCATCTGGGAAGTTGGGGTTGGTTGCTTCTGAGGTACTCATCCTTAAGGGTCTTCAAAGTGTTGCAGTCTGTACTGTACTGTCCTATCTGAGTATAGGATTAGGGCAAGAGGTGGAAGGCAGGTTGGTTCTCGCAGAAGAGGAGTGTCAAGGAGTGTGAAGGGGTTTGGTGGAATGTGGTGGTGGTGACACCTGATCAATGGCTTTGTACAAAAGGATTGTATTGAAGTAGATCTAGTTGTCTGGATCACAACATGAGTTGAAGACGATTGTTCCATAAGAGAACTATCACCAGACTATATAGTGCTGGCCTGTCAAGACAATCAAGATTGTCTTGACAGTCTTGACATCAAGACAGGTGAGATTGTCTTGACAGTCCCACCATGTTATGCACTCTGTGTCAAGACTGGTGAGATTGTCTTGATACTTCATGCATCCTGTGTTGAGACTGGTGAGATTGTCTTGATGCTTCATGCATCCTGTGTTGAGACTGGTGAGATTGTCTTGATACTTCATGCATGCTGTGTTGAGACTCCTGTGTGTGTCTCGACAGTCACGTGACCCCTTGTTGGTTGGTCACTTGACTTCCATAGTGTCCTCTTGCCTGGCCTGCGGCCTGATTGCCTATAAATAAGTGGCTCCCATCCCCTGGGTCGTAACACAAGGTTCCAGTCCAAGGCAAGAAAGACCTCTACCAGTTGACAGTGGTGGACAGAACACCACTCTCCAAAGATGAGAGACAAGTGATGAAGGAGACCAAGAGTCTAAGACTGAGTGTCCATGGCACAACAATCAGAACAGAGGAATTCAACTTGGTCTGAATACCACACAAAGTTATATTGGGACTTCCGTGGTTGGAAAAACAAAACCCAAGGATTGACTGGAGAAGAAGGCAACTAGTCTTTCCAGACAGAACACTGGTCATGTCAGAACCAGGGGTGATGATTAAAGAAATCTCACTGACATGTTGGAAGAAATACCACCACCACAGGCAGGTCTGTGTGGTCTGGATGAAACCCCAAACCCAACAACTTTGCACCACGCAAGATGCTGTGGGCAAGACTCAGGCACCACAGTTGCCAAGTGAGTATAAAGAATACCAGGAGATGTTCAAAGAAACAGTGATCACGACACTACTGGAACATCAGGAGTGAGACCACAAGATTCTGCTGGAAGACAGAAAAAAACCCACACATAGCTCTATCTATACTCTGTCAGCAAAAGAGCTTGAGGCCCTAAGAGATTACCTGGACAAGAACCTAGCGAAAGAGTTCATAAGACCTTCAACATCACCAGCTAGATACCCGATATTGTTTGTGCCAAAGAAAGATAGCAAACTTCGACTGTGTGTTGATTATCGGTGGCTAAATGTGATCACAGTGAAAAACTGCTACCCACTGCCATTGATATTGGAAATCCAAGACCAGATCCAAGAAGCTAAATAGTTTACCAAGTTTGATATTCAAGGCACTTTCAACCTGGTTAGGATGAAAGATGGTGAGGAATGGAAGACAGCTTTTTGTACAAGGTACAGGCACTACAAGTATACTGTGATGCCATTCAGCCTTACGAATACACCGGCAACATTCCAATCACTTATTAACACTGTCCTCCGACAATACCTGGACATATTTATCACTGCTTATATTGACGATGTCTTGGTATACACCAATGGAACCTTGGAGGAGTATAAACAGCATGTCAAAACAATTCTACATGCACTCCAGAAAGCAGGTATGAGGTTACACCTTGATAAAAGTGTTTTCCACACAAAAGAAGTGGAATATTTGGGGTTGATCCTAACAACAGAAGGAATCCGAATAGACAACACAAAAACTATAGCAGTGCAAGACTGGCCAACACCCAAAAACCTCAGAGAAGTACAATCCTTTCTGGGATTTGCAAACTTCTACTGACAATTCATCAAGGACTACTCAAGAACAGCAGCAGTCTTGACAGAATTAACCAGAAAGAAGGAATCTTTCAGGTGGGGGGAGAGCTAACAAGTGGCCTTCCAGGAGTTGAAGAATAAACTCATCTCCACACCTATTTTGGCATCATTTAACTCTGAGAAGAGGATCATTTTGGAGACTGATGCCTCAGACCAAGCATTGGGATCCTGCTTGTGTCAACCAGACACCGAGAATTACTTACACCCTGTCGCATATTGATCAAGAAAGTTCTCTGGCCCAGAACTGAGGTATGATGTTCACGACAAAGAGCTGTTAGCAATTGTCGACATATTCCAAGAATGGAGGCCTTACTTGGAGGGGGTAAAATACACAGTAGACATGTACTCAGACCACAAGAACTTAGCTTACTTCACAACAACAAAGAAGCTAAACTGACAACAAGTTTGATGGGCAGAGCTGTTGGCATCATACAATTTCCAAATCCTCTACCGGAAGAGCACTGAAAATACTCAAGCGGACACACTCAGCAGGCGACCAGACCTGATGGACAAGAAAACAACAGAGGAACACCCAATCCTAGTGACAAAAGGACAAACCCTGGTCTATGCCCAACCCCAACTGGCAACAACTGAAACAAAGGGTCCACTTCTTACCCTTGGCCACAAGGTGGCAAACAAAAAGGAAATTGTGCCAGAAAGAGCACAAGAGGAGGTGATCTGGAGGCACCATAACAGGCCTTTGCACAGACACCCCAGGCAAGATAAAACCTTGGAGAAAATCCAAAGGAACTACCACTTCAACAGAATGAAGCACAAGGTGACAGAGTTCATCCACAACTGCGAACAGTGTGTGAAGAACAAACCATCAAGACATAAGCCCTACAGGCAGGCACAGCAAATAGACCTACCCGAGGCACCATGGGAAACTATCATGATGGATTTTGTAGTCAAGTTGCCAAAGTCAATAGACCCAGCAACAAAGGTGGTATACAATAGTATTTTGGTGGTTGTTGATAAGCTCACCAAATACACTCACCTGGTCCTGTGGAAAGAGTCAGGAACCATGAACAAACTTGCGAGTGTCCTACTCAAAGAGCTGGTAAGCCACTGAGAGCTACCAAAGACAATCATCTCAGATTGAGACAAACTCTTCACCTTGAAATTCTGGAACACGTGGACAAGACAACTTGGTATTGATACAAGGATGTCAACAGTCTACCACCCACAAACTGACAGACAAACTGAGCAGACAAACCAGACGATGGAGCAGTATCTACAACACTACGTCAACCACCAGCAGGATAACTGGGTGGAACTGCTACCAATAGCCCAGTTTGTGTACAACAACCAGCAACACAGTGTGACAGGAACAACACTGTTCTTTGCGAACTACGGAAGAAACCCCTGATGGCAGGCAACAGCAGGAGGCAATGTTGTTGATGTTAGCAAACTCACTGCTATGCACAAGATAATGAAAACAACAATCAACCATGCCCAGAACACCACCGCCCACTGATTACACAACAAAAGGTTGAAGAGACCAACCTTGGAAAAGGGGGATAAGGTCTACCTATCAACAAAAAACCTGCACTCAAAGTGACTGAGCAAAAAGCTGGACCACGTACAAATCAGACTATTCAAAATCAAGAAGCACACTGGGAAAGTCAACTATCAACTGAGACTACCACAAAAAGCAAGGATACACCAAGTATTCCACATCTCACTGCTTGAACCAGCACCCAGCGACACAGAGATCAAGACAGAATGGAACTTTGAGGATGACAAAGAGGAGTACAATGTTGAAAAGATCCTGGATAGTCGAAGAAACAGACAGAAAACTGAGTACCTGGTGAAGTGGTTAGAATTCAACAAGAAGGAGAATTTGTGGGAACCAACCAAGAACTTCAGCCCTGCGATGAACCAGAAGCTGGTGGATTACCACCAAGCAAACCCACAGCAACCAGGTCTGACAGAGACAACAGCTCAAGAGAAGCCAAAGTCTCTGAAGAGAAGATGTCCTCAAAAGACAGTGGAGCAGCAGCCTGCCTGGCCTTCTGTTTGTGAATAACGTGGATAGTCTCTTGCTCCTGAGTGTCAAGGAACTCTTGATCCTTGACGGCTGACAGCTCACGTTGGATGGCATCAGTCTTCTTCTGTGAAAGACAACCCAGCTGCTGACAGAGACAGATCTGCCAGGGAAGTAACCTTGACAATTGATCATCAGTTTCCTGCAGCTGAGCTTCAAGCCACTTGCACTCAAGTTCCATCTTCTTCCATTCTGATTCTAAGAAATGAAGGTTGCAGCGACAACCTTTCTTGATGCACCGACTGCAAGAAGACAATGCAGAACTAACAACACACTTAGCGTGGTCATGATGACAAGCACTGCATGTGATTTTCGATTCCTTGCCTATTTTGCCAATACGACAAGAGAGAGAACTGCGACAGTGAGTACAAGTTGCTTGATCTTGGTTCATGACAAAAGAGAGAGAAGCAGCAAAAGAATCTGGGGACAGAACCCTTGGAGGGAGGGGATAGTGTTAAGGTCTAGGCTGGAACAGTCTAGGTAAGTGAGGGAGGTGTGTTAGTCACACAGAACAACATCTGACTGACCGGAGGACAAGCAGAAGCTAAGTGAGAAGCTTGACCACGTGAAGGGACAATACCCCTCAAGGAAGACCCCCCCCTTGGGCATCTGTATAAAGACCACTCCAAAAGCCTAGAAGGATTAGCTCTCCAGGCTGAACATCGTATTAGAACAATAGTACAGGGAGAGCTACCCACCTGTCTATTCACCTATCAAGTCCCTGTCTAGAATCCACCCTGCGAAGCAAAAACTGTACCGATTTCTGTGTGAACCTGGCCTGGCCTTTAACACAAGTGAATGAAACAACTTCGTGGTTTGCCAGATCACTATAGGCCCCGTGAGCACAACAGACTCATCATCGAGCAGGACCATGTTGGAACTCCGCCACTATGCCGACTCCCATTGATCATCAGTGTCCTCCATCACAGCAATCCTTTCATGGTGACAGCAGAGTGGATTCAGATCAGTGTGCTTGCCATCCTCCGTACACAACAGATTGATTGGTTGACTTGCGCTGTTGTGACTCAGTGATGGTGGTTTCATCCCAGTGACAATAATGCAGACCCACCACTGACCCTTCTGGTCATCACTTCACTGCATAACTGTGGGGACAAGGCAGCTGTGTGCGTGTTGCTGAGGGAGTATATCAATCAGTTGGACACAGGGAAAGTACTACTAATTGAAATCATCAATGTCAAGGTGACTGAGGAGCTGCTCTTATTTCCCATCTACCCACACAAAGCTATTGTTGCCAAATAGACAGCAGTCAAACCAAAGATCATTGACGTGCTTCTTCTGGCAGATGTGATCTTCTTCACAGTAATCTGACAAGGCAAAGAACAAATTTCTGATGACAATCCAGTCACACTGTTTGTCTCAATCCTTGAGGAGTTGGATATCAACTGGTTCAACATCTGCAAGCAAATTACTGATGTTCTAGATGTGGCATGTCTTGATGAGGTTGTGATAGAGGTCAGCCAGAGCACACATTGGCCTCAAGCTTTCTCTAGTCATACCACAGCAGTACCATCATCAATCTGGGGGCCTGCCTTGATGGTGGAGCACAGTTTCAGTGTCTATGATGTTATGACCCATAGGATGGGAGCCACTTATTTATAGGCAATCAGGCCACAGGCCAGGCAAGAGGACACCATGGAAGTCAAGTGACTAACCAACAAGGGGTCACGTGACTGTTGAGACACATACAGAAGTCTTGACACAGCATGCATGAAGCATCAAGACAATCTCACCAGTCTTGATGCAGGATGCATGAAGCATCAAGACAATCTCACCAGTCTCAACACAGGATGCATGAAGTATCAAGACAATCTCACCAGTCTTGACGCAGGGTGCATAACATGGTAGAACAGTCAAGACAATCTCACCTGTCTTGACATCAAGACTGTTGAGACAATCTCAATCATCTTGACAGGCCAGCACTATATAGTCTGGTGATAGTTCCCTTATAGAATGATCATCTTCAACTCATGTTATGATCCAGACAACTAGATCTACTTTAATACAATCCTTTTGTACAAAGCTATTGATCAGGTGTCACCACCACCATGTTCCACCAAACCCCTTCGCACTCCTTAACACTTCTCTCCTGCGAGAACCAACCTGCCTTCTGCATCTTGCCCTTAATCATATACTTGGTTAGGACAGCACAGTACAGACTGCAACACTTTGAAGACTCTCAAGGATGAGTACCTCAGGAGCAACCAACCCCAACTTCCCAGATGGAAAGATTAGCATCACCAAGCCAGACCTGTTCTACAGTAAAAGAAACAAGGTTGATGACTGGCTTATGCAACTCCAAGTCTACTTTTAATTCCAACCAGAGATGAAACTGCCTAAGGAGAAGTGGCCCCTCTTTGCAACCACTTACATGAGAGGTAATACTTATTGATAGATCAAGCCCTACGTCAACAAACATCTCTCAGGAAACAGAGACCACGATAGCATGTCAGAATGGATAACAAAATGGACATGATTCAAGGACAAGATCAAAAGAATCCTTGGACTATCTAACAAAGACAAAGTGGCTATACGAATGATCCAGCACATCAAACAACAACACTCAGCTGCAGAGTACACCACGCAGTTCAAACAATACTCAGTACTGACTGATTGGGACAACAACACCCTGATAGTCATGTACTGATGTGGACTCAAGGAAAACATGAAGGATGAAATCACCTTCAACAGACAAGCAGTCAACACACTGGATGAACTCATCACACAAGCAATCAACATCAATAACAAACTATTCAAGCAAGCGATAGAGAAACACCACAACAGAGAATACAGCCACCCTGCATGGCATGTGAGCAACTATTACAAGCCACCTAACAAGGCACTGCCACATGACCTATATGGCTATACACCCATGGAACTGGATGTAGTCCACCACAAGGGAAGGTTCACGAAGGGAAGGAACAACAAAAAGAGGAAAGTACTGAAGTACTATGCCTGTGGCAAGCTAGGCCACATGGTGAAAGACTGTTGTTCAAAGAACAAAGTGCACTGACAGCAACTTAATACACTTGACAGAGACTAGAATGTCATCAAGCCAGAGAACCCACCAGGAGAGACTTAGCTATCCCTTGAACAATAGGACAACTACGATCAGACATTGGAAGCAGCCCACCAACTGGTAACATCAGAAGGCAAGGACCTACCAGAACAGACAGGTCAGGACAAGGGACAGGAGCCCTTAACCACCTCTGATGGGGACCAAGACAAACCCATGTCTATCAAAGAAGAAATACCACAAGGAAGCTATACTTACAGCATGGACTCACAAAATCTACAGCACAGTGAACTACAGTGGAGGTTTTGCACAAAGCACTACTGCACCTACCACAAACAACTACAAAGTTACAGAGAACATTCACCCTACTGCGCCACCTGCCACAAGCATTGGGTTAATTGCAAGAAGGATGTGTGTGAGATCCATCTTTGAGACAAACACCAACACACCACATTCTCCGGGCACACACATGATTAGCACAAACACCTCATGTTCCTACAGCAAGACAACAACAACAACTGCTACATCAACAACTGGCAGTACTACCTCAAGCCTGGATGTGACAAGCATCAGCAAGACAAATTCATGAACAGATTTCTCAGAACTGATGGGAATAGCTGGACCCATTGCCCAGTCAGTGAAAAAACACTTCAATCAGGAAAAGACTGAACTCCCTTGTCAAGGGGTGACATCAGGAGCTCAACAACATGACCCCTAGCAACACAAAGCACCTGTGATTACCTGTGTCACTACACACCAACACGCCAGTACAGACATACACACTTGTTGACTCTGGAGCCAGTGGGAACTATATTTCAAGATAACTTTACAACACCCTTGGCACTGGAAGGAGATGTGAGCAGCAGCCCTATCAGCTCACGATAGCAAATGGACAGACAGAGCTAGTCTGCCATAAGACGCAGCCAATGGAAATAGTTACTGGACACCATGCTGAAAGGATCCACCTTGATATCATCAAGTTAGCCACTCAGGATATCTATTTGGGGGTGCCTTGGCTAAAGAAGCATAACCCAGTTGTTAACTGGAGGACAGGAGTACTCACGTTTAGGAACTGCACTAATAACACAGCTCAGACCTGTTACCAGCCACAGAAGGTGTGGACAGATGAGGGAAGGAGTCCTCAGTGGAACCTCACTGACAGAAAGGACAACTCTCAAGAGAAGAGGTCTGCCTCAACAGGCATACCCCAGAACCAGGTGGCCAAACAGTCAGAGATGAAGAGAGAGGAAGTTGTTAACCCTCTGGAGATCTCTGAAGAGTACTGACCTGGGTATGATAACCTCTTTCAGGAAGAGACAACAACAGCAGTGTTGCCTAAGCACTAACCTTGGGATCATGAGATCAAGTTGCAACCAGGGACAGAGCCAGAATTTAGACCAATTTACCAGTTATCAGAGAAAGAGCTCCACGTACTTTGTGAGTACCTGGAGGAAAACCTGAAAAAGAGTTTCATTCAAGAATCTCAATTGCCAGCAGGATACCTGATACTATTTGCACCAAAGAAAGACAGAAGTCTTCAACTTTGTGTGGATTATAGGAAACTCAACAACATTACTATCAAAAACTGATATCTGTTGCCAAATGCGAACAAATTGCAAGACAGGATCAGCCAAGCTACAATCTTCACCAAGCTAGACTTGAAAGAAGTATACAACCTGATACACATGAAAGAAGGAGAAGAATGGAAGACAGCTTTCAGAACCTGATACAGACACTACAAGTATCTGGTTATACTATTCGGACTCACGAACACACCAGCAACATGTCAAGCATTGATCAACAACATCATCAGAGTACACCTGGACTAAACAGCTATCACCTACTTGGACAACATTCTTGTCTACTTGAACACACAACAGGAACATACCAAACATGTGAAGGATGTTCTACGATACCTACAAAAGGCAGGGCTCAAGCTCAACCCAAAGAAATGCGAGTTCAACAAACCAGAAGTTGAATTCCTCAGATACATCATAGGAATCAAAGGGATCAAGATCAACTCTGAGAAAATCAAAGCAATTCAACAATAGCCAACACTGACATCAGTTAAGGAAGTACAAGCCTTTCTAGGATTTGCCAACTTCAACTGACAGTTTATTAAGAACTACTCACAGATGGCAACACCACTGACAGAACTCACAAAGAAGAATATAGAGTACTGGTGGACAAAGAGACAACAAAAAGTATTCTAGCAGCTCAAGGACACTTGCACCAAGGAACCAGTTCTCCTCAACTTCAAGACAGGCCAACCAACATGAATCAAGACAGACACTTCAGATCAGGCAGTAGGAGCATGTTTATGCCAACAGGCAGACAGCAAGTAGCACCTAATTACCTACTACTCATGAAAAATAACACAAGCAGAACAAAACTATAATATCCACGACAAAGAGCTACTGGCAGTTGTCAACACACTTGAACACTGGAGAGTGTACGTGGAAAGCAGTTCTGAACTCACTATTCTCACAGACCACAAGAATCTGACAATGTTCACAACAACCAAGAAGCTGAACAGACAGCAAGTCAGATGGGCTGAACTCCTAGAGCAACACAAGTTTAAGATCTTGTACACCCCTGGACAAGACAACAGGAGAGTAGACGCACTAAGCTGACGAAAAGACCACATGGAAGATGATGAACACCAAGAAACAATCTTACAGCAGGACCAGCACAGGAACCTGGTACCTCAACCACAGATCAACAAGCTCACGGCAGAAGACACTGAAGAATTAATAAAGAACTACCACGATAATCCAGCACATAGTCACCCAGGAATCACCAAGACCACAGACCTTATCCAACAGGCAGGGAACAATGTCATCAACCTCTGACAACATGTCACAAGCTACATCAGCAAATGTCTACTGTACCAGAAAAACAAACACGGAAGACATAAGCTATATGGAGAAGGACACCTGAACATGATACTGAGAGGCCTGTGGGAAGATGTGTCAATGGACTTTATCACAAAGCTACCCAAGTCCAGAGACCCAGTCACAGGAATCACCTACAACTTGATTATGGTGATAGTGGACAGATTCACAAAATATCTAATAGTAGTACTATTCAAGGAGACCCACACAGCAGAACAGTTAGGATACCTCTTACTGGACAGATTGGTCAGAGACTACAGAGTTCTAATCACAATCATTACAGACAGAGACAAACTCTTCACATCCAACTACTGGAAGACAATTAGCGCAGCCATGGGAACAAAACCCAAAATGTCTACAGCCTATCACCCACGAACTGACAGCCAGACAGAGTGAGCAAACCAAGTTCTGGAGACTTACTTACAGCATTACATCAACCAGACCCACAGTAATTGGGTACAGTTATTACCGGTGGCACAGCTGGCAATCAACCAGCACAGATCAGACTTAACAAAGGAATTGCCATTCTTTGCCAATTTTGGACAACACACAAACATCAGAATACCAAGCAGAGCTTCACCAAACACAGAGAAAGCACTCCAACATGACAAGCTCCTACAACAAACACACACAATAATGAGGTATTACCTTCAAGAGACCTCAGAAAGGATGCAACACCAAATGGACAAAAAATTGAAAATGGCACCTCAGCTGAAGAAGGGGGATAAAGTCTACCTCCTCACAAAAAATTGGAAAGTCAAGAAACCAAGAACAAAGAAACTAGACTATGTCAAGGTCAGACTATTTTCAGTCAAAGAAAGAACTGGACCAGTCAACGTCAGACTGCGACTACCAAGAGACACTCAGGTACACCCAAACTTTCACATCTCAATAATCAAATTAGCTGACCAGAGCACACCCTTGCAGGAAATATTTTATTACCAACCAGAGGAAGAACAGGAATTCAAGGTCAAACAGATCTTGAAGAGAAAAGGTCAGTGATACCTTGTCAAGTGGAAAAACTACCCAGACTCAGAAAATACCTGGGAACCACTCAGGAACCTCGTGAACTGCCAGCTCCTTCTGCAGCAGTTCTGGCAGCAGCAGGACTGAACAGCTTGGCCTGCAGCGCAGACGTGTTAATGACTGTTGCTGACAAGTCTTCACTATCCACCTCCATCTCAGCAACAAGGCACTGGAGCTTCTTCTTCACTCAACCCTCAGCACCTTCAAGAACCTTTCACTTTCAGGACACACAAGCCTGCAGCTTGGCAAGCTACTCAACAAGAGTGTCCCACTTAGCGTCATCAACAGCCAAATCCTCGCAAAGGTTATCTCAGGTCATATTCAGCAACTCTCAAGAAAGTGACACACAGGACTTCCCACGACAAGTGCATTCAGTGCACTTCAACTTATTGTTGTCATCAGACATTCAGAAGCAGGGCTTGTGGTTCAAAACACAGAAGTCACACAGAGCAAGTGACACAAAGTTATGATCACAGATCTGGGCTGCCAGTTGTTTTCAGTAAGCAGAGGCACATGATTTTGCAGACATACTCAAGAATTCATCAGGACAATGAATAAAGGAGAGGAGGGTAGTGTTATGACCCATGGGATAGGAGCCACTTATTTATAGACAATCAGGCTGCGGGCCAGGCAAGAGGACACCATGGAAGTCAAGTGACTAACCAACAAGGGGTCACGTGACTGTCAAGACACACAGGAGTCTTGACACAGCATGCATGAAGCATCAAGACAATCTCACCAGTCTTGACGCAGGATGCATGAAGTATTGAGACAATCTCACCAGTCTTGACGCAGGATGCATGAAGTATTAAGACAATCTCACCAGTCTTGACGCAGGGTGCATAACATAGTAGGACAGTGGAGACAATCTCACCTGTCTTGATGTCAAGACTGTCAAGACAATCTTGATCATCTTGACAGGCCAGCACTATATAGTCTGGTGATAGTTCCCTTATGGAATAATTGTCTTCAACTCATGTTGTGATCCAGACAACTAGATCTACTTCAATATAATCCTTTTGTACAAAGCCATTGATCAGGTGTCACCACCACCATGTTCCACCAAACCCCTTCGCACTCCTTGACACTTGTTGCGGTCTGTACTGTACTGTCCTATCTGAGTATAGGATTAGGGCGAGAGGTGGAAGGCGGGTTGGTTCTCGCAGGAGAGGAGTGTCAAGAAGTGTGAAGGGGTTTGGTGGAACGTGGTGGTGGTGACACCTGATCAACAGCTTTGTACAAAAGGATTGTATTGAAGTAGATCTAGTTGTCTGGATCACAACATGAGTTGAAGACAATCATTCCATAAGGGAACTATCACTGGACTATATAGTGCTGGCCTGTCAAGATGATCAAGATTGTCTCAACAGTCTTGATGTCAAGACAGGTGAGATTGTCTCGACAGTCCCACCATGTTATGCACCCTGCGTCAAGACGGGTGAGATTGTCTTGATGCTTCATGCATCCTGCGTTGAGACTGGTGAGATTGTCTTGATGCTTCATGCATCCTGCGTCGAGACTGGTGAGATTGTCTTGATGCTTCGTGCATCCTGCGTCAAGACTGGTGAGATTGTCTTGATGCTTCATGCATGCTGCGTCAAGACTCCTGTGTGTGTCTCGACAGTCACGTGACCCCTTGTTGGTTGGTCACTTGACTTCCATGGTGTCCTCTTGCCTGGCCTGCGGCCTGATTGTCTATAAATGAGTAGCTCCCATCCTCTGGGTCGTAACAACACTCCTCTCCTGCAAGAACCAACCTGCCTTCCACATCTCACCCTTAATCCTATACCTGGTTAGGATAGCACAGTACAGACCACAACATATAATTGTGACCAGTCAGCAACACTTGGTGGCTTTGTTGATGTTCAGCATGTGAATAACCAATAGGAAACTTTTGCTGTCATGTGTTATCATTCTATCTTTCCTACCACAAAAGAGATAGACTGGATGCGCACTGTGAAGGAAGGTATGTTTGAGGCATGACTCACTCCACCACATGTTTTCTGATTTGCTAAACAGTCCTGAAGACATCCAACACTGGCATAAATCTGGCTTCAAACCCAAGCAGGCAACGCAGTTCCCTATATGTATAGTTCAATCTAGCTGGGCAGATGTTGAGCACACTGTTTGAGAATGGAAATCACTGTGGAAACCAGCCAGGTCTGCAGCCCATCAGCTGAAAGACAAGCTACTACACAACAAGATCCTAACAGGTCTTGATGCACACTCACTGAGAATAGCCTGCTTGACAGTCACATACTACCAGTCAAAGATTGATCAGGCAAAGGATTTTGTCCAACATGGCCAGAATTACGTTGGTGTTACGACCCCTGGGATGGGAGCCACTTATTTATAGGCAATCAGGCTGTGGGCCAGGCAAGAGGACACCATGGAAGTCAAGTGACCAACCAACAAGGGGTCACGTGACTGTCAAGACACACAGGCAGCTTAACACAGCATGCATGAAGCATCAAGACAATCTCACCAGTCTTGATGCAGGGTGCATAACATGGTGGGACTGTCAAGACAATCTCACCTGTCTTGACGTCAAGACTGTCAAGACAATCTTGATTGTCTTGACAGACCAGCACTATATAGTCTAGTGATAGTTCCCTTATGGAATAATCATCTTCAACTCATGTTGTGATCCAGACAACTAGATCTACTTCAATACAATCCTTTTGTACAAAGCCATTGATCAGGTGTCACCACCACCACATTCCACCAAACCCCTTCACACTCCTTGACACTTCTCTCCTGCGAGAACCAACCTGCCTTCCGCATCTCACCCTTAATCCTATACTTGGTTAGGACAGCACGGTACAGACTGCAACACTTTGAAGACCCTCAAGGATGAGTACCTCAGGAGCAACCAACCCTGGATTCCCAGATGGAAAAGTTAGTGTTACCAAGCCAGACCTGTTCTACAGCAAAAGGAACAAGGTTGATGACTGGCTTATGCAACTCCAAGTCTACTTTCAATTCCAACCAGAGATAAAGCTGCCTAAAGAAAAGTGGCCTCTCTTTACAACCACTTACATAAGAGGTAATGCTTATTGATGGATCAAGCCCTACATCAACAAACATCTCTCAGGAAACAGAGACTATGACAGCACAACAGAATAGATGACAAAATAGACATGATTCAAGGACAAGATCAAAAGGATTCTTGAACTATCTAACAAAGACAAAGTGGCTATACAAATAATCCAGCACATCAAATAACAACACTCAGCTGCAGAGTACACCACGCAGTTCAAGCAATACTCAGTACTGACTGACTGGGACAACAACACCCTGATAGTCATGTACTGACGTGGACTCAAAGAAAACATGAAGAACAAAATCACCTTTGACAGATGAGCGGTCAACACACTGGACAAGCTCATCACACAAGCAATCAACATTGATAACAAGCTATTCAAGCAAGCGATGGAGAAACACCACAACAGAGGATACAGCCACCCCGCATGGCATGTGAGTAACCACTACAAGCTGCCTAACAAGGCACTGCCACATGACCCATATAGCTATGCACCTATGGAACTGGATGCAGTCCACCACAAGGGAAGGTTCACAAAGGGAAGGAACAACAAAAAGGGGAAAGCACTGAAGTGCTATACCTGTGGCAAGCTAGGCCACATAGTGAAAGACTGTTGTTCAAAGAACAAGGTGCACTGACAGCAACTTAATACACTTGACAGAGACTGGAATGTCATCAAGCCAGAGGACCCACCAGGAGAGGCTTAGCTATCTCTTGAACAATAAAACTCTTCCCAGAACCATGTTCTTCAAGGACCATCAATTTTGACAAACACCACAATTTGTCATATGTTCTGGAAAACAGCCGAGTTCCTCTCTGAAACCACCCAAACCTTAAGGTGAAAACCCATCACCTTTGAGAATCACACCTGTTTGTCAAAAGTTGTGATCTTGAATCCACGATCTTCTTCAACAACCAGCAATCTACCCCCAACCAGAGAGAGAGTCTCAGGATAAGAGGAATAGTTAGAGTCTGACTGACTCTGGAGCTAGCAGAGTCTTTGGCTCAAGGAAAGTCTAGATAGGGGGTCTGGTCCCTAGTCTAGGTTAATACTTCTAGCTTTGCCCAGAGCTTAGTTGGAAAAAGCTGCCCAGGAAAGTCTAGTCTTGGGGATTGGTCCCAGGACTAGATTATTACTGCTGGGAAACCAGGTGACTCTTCTTTCTGGCAGTACTCTGCAGACAGGAAACACCCAACCAGTGCCAAACAATCTCTAACATGGCTCCCAAGAAGAAAAAACCCACCTTTTCAGAAAGTAACACCAGAGCTACACCAGCTATACTCTCCCAACCAGCTCCCAGTCTGGCTAGCACCCAGTCCAGCTCTCCTACCCCCCAACCAGCTCCCCAGAGTGACTACAAACTAGTAGACTCCTGGATCAAAACTCAACCAGTCCCAGAATCCATTCTGAAAAGCTGGGAAAATATCAAAAAGAACTCCTTCCCTACAGAAGCCCAGTCTAGCTCCACTGGCCTCACCAACAGAATCTTCCAGGAGCTGGAGAATATCAACAAGCGGCTGGACAAACAAGAAGCCAAGCCATCATATGCCCAGGCTGTCCAAAAATCTATTCCAGCACAAATCCCTCTACCTGCAAGAATTCTCAAAGAAGTTCTTGTACATCCTGGTATCCAGCCACCTGACATAGCTAATAGAACTCACATCCAGCTTTTCCAGGCTCTTCAAGACAGACTACCCAGCCCCTACAACAAGCAGGTCAGAGCAGTAAGGAAACTTCCTTCAGGGGATATCCTTATTAACACAGAAAGCCAAGAGACTAAAGTCTTCCTAGAGAAAAACCCTGCCTGGGTATCAGCTATCTTCACAAAGGAAGCAACCATCCAGCCCAAGAGATTTCCAGTTCTGATCCATGGAGTCAGAACAGAAGATATCCAACCTGAAGACCTGGAGAAAACCCGCCAGATAATCCAGAACAGCAACCCATCTCTGAGCAAGCAAATCACCATCCTGAGAGCCTACTGGTCTAAGAAGGCTATAGCTCAAAAGAAGCCAGTTACCTCTCTCCACCTGGATCTGGCTACCCCTGAACAAGCCAATCTTTTGATTGAGAGTGGGCTAGTGCTGGGGCACAGGATGCATGAAGCAGAACCTTTTCTGGCAGACACAGTTATTGCACAATGTTTCAAGTGCTTTGGCTATGGGCACCAAGCACGCTTCTGCAAGAACAAAGCTGTGTGTGGTGCCTGTGGAGGCCAGCATGAAAGGAGAGCCTGCCAAGTTCCTGAACAGCTTCTCAAGCCAAAATGCTGCAACTGCAGAGGAGCTCACCCAGCCTGGGCCAGTGTCTGTCCAGTACACCAGGAAGCAGCCAAGAAGGCAAGAGAAGCATGGAACACATGCCCAGGAAAATATGAGATCCCAACAGCTACCTCTGTTCCAGCTCTACAACCCCCCCCAGTTATGTCTTTCCCTCTCTCTCAGTCTCTACCAGGGGGGAAAAAATATAAAACAGCTGAGCCAAGCAGAAGCTCAGAGAGACTCAGAGGTGCACTCCCAGAAGTGCAAATTCTTTCGTCAAGATCAGCCAACTCTGGAGGAAAGCTACCAGCTAACTCCTTCAAGATCTTTGATGCTGAGATGTCTGCATGAAAGACACAAAGCTGACACTTCTCCAGTATAATGTGCAAAAAAGCCAATCAGTCCAAGAGCTACTGCTAGCAACCTCAGCTCTCCAAGAGGTGGACATTATTGCACTTCAAGAGCCCTGGAAAAACCCTCACCTAGAAACAAGCACTTCAACTGTTTTCTCTTCCTTTCTTCCTCTCTACTGTTCAGAGATTGGCAGAACACTTTTTCTTATTAATAAAAATCTGAAACTCTCTTCTCTTCATCCTACCTTCTGGAATAAAGACTTTGTTTCTCTTGAAATCTACTTGGAAAACTCTTCTACTTCTCTTTGGGTACATAATCTCTACTTCACCCCATCAAGTCAAGAAAACTACACAGAGGCATCAGAAGCTCTTCTCTGTTTACTCCAAAATGCTTTACAAGAACAAGGACAACATATTCTTCTCACAGACTCAAATCTTCACCACCCAGACTGGTCAAAGAAAAGAAGACTGTACTCTGAGACTGCAAACAAGTTTCAAGACCTAATGAAAGATTTAAATCTGGATTTAGCTATTGCACCTTTCACCCCTACCAGAGCAAGATCTCTTTCTGAAAAACCATGTTCTTCTATTGATCTGTCTTTTATTTCTTCTTCTTTTTCTAACTCTCTGATTTTCTCTAAAGTGGCTCTTCAGTTCTTTCATGGGTCTGACCACAGACCTGTACTAACCTGCCTGGACCTGGATCCTCCAAGGAAAATCTGGAAACCAGAAAGAAACTGGAGAACACTGGACTCAAACCTTGCAAGAGTAGAGTGTGAGAAGCTACACCTGCCCTTCCACTTCCAAGACAAATATGAAGTGGATGAGTACTTGGAGTATCTTGACAACTTTCTCCAAGAAATAGCAAGCAAATCCACACAGCTCCAGAAGCAATCTGGCCACTCAGTTCCCTGGTGGAATCAAGAGATCCAAAACAAGATTAAAGAGGAAAGAAGAGTAAGAAGAAAAGTGCAAAAAAGGCAAGCAAGTCAAGAGGAACTTGAGCAAGCAACTAAGCTCAAGAAAAAGGCAGTCAGAGATGGAAAACAGAACACTTTCAGACACCAAATCCATGAGCTGGCCAGCTCTTCAAAGTTCTGGAAGCTTGCAAAGTGGGGAAAGTCCAAAGCCAACAAGACTCCTGATCTTCCTCTGGTTCCTGACCTGGAAACACAAGAAGGAATAGCCAAAACCTTTGAGGAAAAGACTAAAGCCTTCTCACAACAGTTCTTTCCAAAAGCTCTAGTTCCAGAACCAGGCTCAGAAAGCTCCCAGACTATCTCTGAGATACAGCTCTCCCAGGAGGTAACATGTGAAGAAGTGGAGCAAATTCTGGCCAAGAAGAAACCTTTCACAGCAGGAGGGAGAGATAAGCTGCCAAATGGATTTCTGAGAGCTCTGGGGCCTAGGTTCTGCCAAGCTCTAGCTATTCTGACTTCAACATGCTGGAAACTGGAGTACTTCCCTGAAAGATTTAAGAGTGCAAAAACAGTCTGCTTGAGGAAACCTGGCAAGGGAACCTACAATCAAGCTAAAGCCTGGCGCCCTATAGCTCTGCTAAACACAACAGGCAAGCTGATGGAAGCTATTGCTGCAGCCAGACTAAGCAAGATAGCAGAAGAAGCTGAACTATTGCCAGATATCCAGATGGGCTTTAGGAAAGGAAGATCCACAGAAGCAGCACTTTTCCTTCTAACCTCCCAAGTGGAAAAAGTCTGGAAGGAAGGCATGGTTGCATCCCTACTCTCACTGGATATCTCAGGAGCCTATGACAGAGTTCTCCCCAAGATACTACAGCAAATTCTGAAAAGAAAAGGAATACCTGCCTGGCTAGCTTCCTGGATCTACTCCTTCTGTGATAAGCGCTCTACCACTCTTGTCTTTGATGATTCTGAGTCTTATTCTATTCCTATTCATTGTGGAGTTTCTCAAGGTTCTCCATTATCCCCTATTCTTTTTCTATTCTACATTTCTGAATTGCATGAGACTGTGCATACTCCCTCTTCTGGTGTATCTGCCCTGGGGTTTGCAGATGATACAAATCTGCTTGCTTTTGGTCACTCCTTGAAAAGTAACCTTCTGAAGTTAAAGAACACACACCACAAATGTCTATCCTGGGCTGCAAGACATGGAATAGTCTTCTCACCTGAGAAATATGAAATACTTCATTTTTCCAGAAGAAGATCAGACAATCTTCAGCTCAAGCTCAGACTGGGGAATGTGATTCTCAAACCAAAAGAAGAAGTGCGAGTACTTGGAGTGTACCTAGATGCAAAGCTCCACTGGCACAAACACCAGAGGATTATTCTTCAAAAAGCACAGAAAGCACTCTCTTCTCTTTCTAGAACTTCCTATTCTACTTGGGGCTTTCCAGTTCACACATCACGTCTGGTGTACACTGCTATACTGAGATCTCTACTGAGCTATGCAGTGGGGATCTGGTTTAACCCTCTAAGAAAATCCTCCAATATCTCTTCTCTTGTTTCATTTCAAAACAGATGCCTAAGACTTATTGGGGGTGCCTTCAAAGCCACTCCTTCTTTTCTATTAGAGAGTGAGCTTTTTCTTCTACCTCTAGACCTATACTTTAAATTTCGCACTGCCTGTTTTCTTTCTTCTATTCAAAACTCCCCTCTCAAATACTTTCTTGACAGTATCTTTTCCACTATTTCCAGCTATGCCTCTCTCTTGAAGAAACCTTTAAAGGAATCCTCAACTATCTCTCCTAAGTGGAAATTCACTTGGTTAAGTCAAATAACTACTAACCAGGCTAGTTCAAAGAAAGAACTACAAAAGCTCTTTACTAAAGAGTGGGAAGACCAATGGGAAGAGAAGAAAAGAAGAAGCTATCCAGGCTGGCAGACTTTCTGTCAAAAGCCACACAAAAACAATCTGAAGCTCTACAAAGAGTTACAGAAAGCTGAGGCAAGTCTGCTACTGCAAATCAGGACTGGAAGAATTGGTCTGGCAAGTTTTCTTTTCAGAGCTGGAGCTCCTGACTTCCCTACCCCACTATGTGTGTGTGGCCAAGCAGAAGAAACTGCAAAACATATCACCTCTTCATGCTCTCTTTATTCAAGACAAAGACAACAAGTCTCTTTTAATCCCCAAGACTTCACCACTATTATTTCAAACCCAGAGCTACTACAGAAGTTCTTGTACTGGTTTATGTCTTTGAAAAGACTAAACCAGTTTAATCTAGCTTTCAAACTCCACTATTCCCAATCCAATACCTAGATTCTCTTCTCTTACCAGAAACTTCAAGATTCCTTTTGTTACATTCCCTAGTCACACCCTGCCTTCAGTTTTTATCCCTTCAAAGGTTTTCTGAAGGAGTTCACTATTAGCTAGAAGATCTGCATGGCTGTAAAGCTACTACCAGTGTAAGAATCAAATAAATAAAAATAAATAAATAAAAATCTCTTGAACAATAGGACAACTACAATCAGATATTGGAAGCAGCCCACCAACTGGTAACATCAGGAGGCAAGGACCTACCAGAACAGACAGGTCAGGACAAGGGATAGGAGCCCTTAACCACCTCTGATGGGGACTGAGACAAACCTGTGTCTATCAAAGAAGAAATACCATAAGGAAGCTATGCTTACAGCATGGACCCACAAAACCTACAGCACAGCAAACTACAGTGGAGGTTTTGCACGAAACACTACTACACCTACCACAAACAACCACAAAGGTACAGAGGACATTCACTCTACCGCGCCACCTGCCACAAGTATTGGGTCAATTGCAAGAAGGATGCGTGTGAGATCCATCTTTGGGATAAATGCCAACACACCGCATTCCCTGGGCACACACATGATTAGCACAAACACCTCATGTTCCTACAGCAAGGCAACAACCACGACTGCTATGTCAACAATTGGCAGTACTGCCTCAAACCCAGATGTGACAAGCATCAGCAAGACAAATTCATGAACAGATTTCTCAGAACTGATGGGAATGGCTGGACCTATTGCCCAGTCAGTGGAAAAACACTTTGATCAGGAAAAGATTGAACTCTCTTGTCAAGGGGTGACATCAGGAGCTCAACAACATGACCCCTAGCAACGCAAAGCAACTGCGATTACCTGTGTCACTACACGCCAACACACCAGTACAGACATACGCACTTGTTGACTCTGGAGCCAGTGGGAACTACATTTCAAGACAACTTTACAACACCCTCAGCACTGGAAGGAGACGCAAGCAGCAGCCCTATCAGCTCGCGATGGCAAATAGACAGACAGAGCTAGTCTGCCATAAGACGCAGCCAATGGAAATGGTTACCAGACACCATGCTGAAAGGATCCACCTTGATATCATCAAGTTAGCCACTCAGGATATCTATTTAGGGATGCCTTGGCTAAAGAAGCACAACCCAGTTGTTAACTGGAGGACAGAAGTACTCACGTTTAGGAACTGCACTAACAACACAGCTCAGACCTGTTACCAGCCGCAGAAGGCGTGGACAGATAAGGGAAGGAGTCCTCAGTGGAACCTCACTGACAGAAAGGACAACTCTCAAGAGAAGAGGTCCACCTTGACAGGCACACCCCAGAACCAGGTGGCCAAACAGTCAGAGATGAAGAGAGAGGAAGTTGTTAACCTTCTGGAGATCCCTGAAGAGTACTGACCTGGGTATGATAACCTCTTTCAGGAAGAGACAACAACAGCAGTGTTGCCTAAGCACCAACCTTGGGATTATGAGATCAAGTTGCAACCAGGGACAGAGCCAGGATTTAGACCAATTTACCAGTTATCAGAGAAAGAGCTCCAAGTACTTCGCGAGTACCTGGAGGAAAACCTGAAAAAGAGTTTCATTCAAGAATCTCAATTGCCAGCAGGATACCCAATACTATTTGCACCAAAGAAAGACAGAAGTCTTCAACTTTGTGTGGATTACAGGAAACTCAACAACATTACCATCAAGAACTGATATCTGTTGCCAAATGTGAACGAATTGTGAGACAGGATCAGCCAAGCTACAATCTTCACCAAGCTGGACTTGAAAGAAGCATACAACCTGATACGCATGAAAGAAGGAGAAGAATGGAAGACAGCCTTCAGAACCTGATACAGACACTACAAGTATCTGGTTATGCCATTCAGACTTACGAACACACCAGCAACATGTCAAGCATTGATCAACAACATTATCAGAGCACACCTGGACCAAACAGCTATCGCCTACCTGGACAACATTCTTGTCTACTTGAACACGCAACAGGAACATACCAAACATGTGAAGAATGTTCTACGATGCCTACAAAAGGCAGGGCTCAAGCTCAACCCAAAGAAATACAAGTTCAACAAACTGGAAGTTGAATTCCTCAGATACATCATAGGGATCAAAGGGATCAAGATCAACCCTGAGAAAATCAAAGCAATTCAACAATAGCCAACACTGACATCAGTTAAGGAAGTACAAGCCTTCCTAGGATTTACCAACTTCAACTGACAGTTCATCAAGAACTACTCACAGATAGCAACACCACTGACAGAACTCACGAAGAAGGACGTGGAGTACTGGTGGACAGAGAGATAACAAAAAGTATTCTAACAGCTCAAGGACACTTACACCAAGGAACCAGTTCTCCTCAACTTCAAGACAGGCCAACCAACACGAATCAAGACAGACACTTCAGATCAGGCAGTGGGAGCATGCTTATGCCAACAGGCAGATGACAAGTGGCACCCAGTTGCCTACTACTCACGAAAAATAACACAAGTGGAACAGAACTATGATATCCACGACAAAGAGCTACTGGTAGTCGTCAACGCACTCAAACACTGGAGAGTGTACGTGGAAAGCAGTTCCAAACTCACTATTCTCACAGACCACAAGAATCTGACAACATTCATGATAACCAAGAAGCTGAACAGATGACAAGTCAGATAGGCTGAACTCCTAGGGCAACACAAGTTCAAGATCTTGTACACCCCCGGACAAGATAACAGGAGAGCAGACACACTAAGCTGACAAAAAAACTACATAGAAGATGATGAACACCAAGGAACAATCTTACAGCAGGACCAGCAAGGAAACCTGGTACCTTGACCACAGATCAACAAGCTCACAGCAGAAGACACTGAAGAATTAATAAGGAACTACTACGACAACCCAGCACATGGTCACCCAGGAATCACCAAGACTACAGACCTTATCCAACAGGCAGGGAACAATGTCATCAACCTCTGACAACATGTCACAAGCTACATCAGCAAATGTCTACTGTGCCAGAAAAACAAATACGGAAGACACAAGCTATATGGAGAAGGACACCCGAACATGATACCAAGAGGCCCATGGGAAGATGTGTCAATAGACTTTATCACAAAGCTACCCAAGTCCAAAGACCCAGTCACAGGAATCACCTACGACTTAATTATAGTGATCGTGGACAGATTCACAAAATACCTAATAGTAGTACTATTCAAGGAAACCCACACAGCAGAGCAGTTGGGACACCTCCTACTGGACAGATTAGTCAGAGACCACGGAGTTCCAATCACGGTCATTACTGATAGAGACAAACTCTTCACATCCAACTACTGGAAAACAATCAGTGTAGCCATGGGAACAAAACCCAAGATGTCTACAGCCTATCACCCACAAACTGACGGCCAGACAGAGCGAGCAAACCAAGTCCTGGAGACTTATTTGCGGCATTACATCAACCAGACCCACAGCAATTGGGTACCATTATTACCAGTGGCACAGCTGGCAATCAACCAGCACAGATCAGACTCAACAAAGGAATCACTATTCTTTGCCAATTTTGGACAGCACGCAAACATCAGAATGCTAAGCAGAGCTTCACCAAACATGGAGAAAGCACTCCAACATGACAAGCTCCTACGACAAACACACACAATAATGAGGCATTACCTTTAAAAGACCTCAGAAAAGATGCAACGCCAAATGGACAAAAAATTGAAAATGGCACCTCAGCTGAAGAAGGGGGATAAAGTCTACCTCCTCACAAAAAATTGGAAAGTCAAGAAACCAAGAACAAAGAAACTGGACCATGTCAAGGTCAGACTATTTTCAGTCGAAGAAAGAACTGGACCAGTCAACATCAGACTGCGACTACTGAGAGACGCTTGGGTACACCCAAACTTTCACATCTTAATGATTGAATTAGCCGACCAGAGCACACCCTTGCAGGAAACATTTCATTACCAACCAGAGGAAGAACAGGAATTCGAGGTCGAACAGATCTTGAAGAGAAAAGGTCAGCGATACCTTGTCAAGTGGAAAAACTACCCAGACTCGGAAAATACCTGGGAACCACTCAGGAATCTCGCGAACTGCCAGCTCCTCCTGCAGCAGTTCCGGCAGAAGCAGGACTGAACAGCTCAGCCTGCAGCACAGACACGTCAATGACCGTCGCCGACAAGTCTTCACCATCCACCTCCATTTCAGCAACAAGGCACTAGAGCTTCTTCTTTGCTTGACCCTCAGCACCTTCAAGAACCTTTCGCTTTCGGGACACACAAGCCTGCAGCTTGGCAAGCTGCTCAACAAGAGCATCCCGCTTGGCCTCATCAACAGCCAAATCCTCACGAAGGTTATCTCGGGTCATGTTCAGCGACTCCCAAGAAAGCGACACACAGGACTTCCCACGACAAGTGCATTCAGCGCACTTCAACTTATCGTTGTCGTCAGACATTCGGAAGTAGGGCTTGTGGTTCAAAACACAGAAGTCACACAGAGCAAGCAACATGAAGTTATGATCACAGATCTGGGCTACCAGTTGTTTTCGGTAAGCAGAGGCACGTGATTTCGCAGACATACTCAAGAATTCATCAGGACGATGAATGAAGAAGAGGAGGGTAGTGTTACGACCCCTGGGATGGGAGCCACTTATTTATAGGCAATCAGGCCGCGGGCCAGGCAAGAGGACACCATGGAAGTCAAGTGACCAACCAACAAGGGGTCACGTGACTGTCGAGACACACGGGCGGCTTGACGCAGCATGCATGAAGCATCGAGACAATCTCACCAGTCTCGACGCAGGGTGCATAACATGGTGGGACCGTCGAGACAATCTCACCCGTCTTGACGTCGAGACTGTCGAGACAATCTTGATCGTCTCGACGGACCAGCACTATATAGTCCGGCGATAGTTCCCTTATAGAACGATCGTCTTCAACTCATGTTGTGATCCAGACAACTAGATCTACTTCAATACAATCCTTTTGTACGAAGCCATTGATCAGGTGTCACCACCACCACGTTCCACCAAACCCCTTCGCGCTCCTTGACACTCCTCTCCTGCGAGAACCAACCCGCCTTCCGCATCTCGCTCTTAATCCTATACTCGGTTAGGACAGCACAGTACGGACCGCAACAGTTGGAAACATTTGGGCAACTTCTGGGCTGCGCTCCAGGGGCACAACAGCCACTCCTTGGTTGCTGGATTGGGCACTGGTCAAAGTAATCCCTGATCAAGTTGGGGAGAACCTTGTAAGTTCTTTGAGAATAAGGATGAAACTAGAAGGCTAATAATGTTTAGCTCCCATCACCCTTGGATATCCCAAGGGAGGCCCAGGATCACTACAAAGTCCTTGACAATCCAGCTGTGATGCCTGGAATGGAATGTTTCAACTGTTCGACTGTGAACGCTACAGCGAGCAGTGGGAAGAAGAAGATGAGTGTCACGACTGATTGATTGATTAGGGAGAACTAGCTAATCATCTATATGTAGACACGAAGCTGATGTTTGCCTTAGAGCGACGGAAGGCTCTAGAAGGCACGAGGCGGATCCATGCAGGATCGACGGGAGACAGCGTCGACGGGAGACGGCAGAGACGGCACTGGGTGGCTCCATGCCGGATCGGCTGCACTATGCAGCAGCGCTATGCGGCAGCAGCAGGATCAACGTCAAACATCAACAAGTTGTCATCCTACTTCAAACATGGGCAAACATTGGAGGGAACTTGTGGCCACTACAGTGGGATAACGCAGGTCAACTTCAAGGATTGTCTACGACTGCAGGACAATCAGCCAAGAGACATGGTCATGTGGGATCACTGCATTGTGGGATTGAACAATATCCCTTTTGTGGCTGGTGGGGATTCAGGGTCATTCGTGTTTGACACAGAAGGACAATTTGTTGGGATGCTCATGGGAGCAGATGGTAGAGCAAATACCGCAACTGTACTATCAGCGGAAGCTCTGGTCAAAGACATCCTGGACACCATCAGCGCCCGGGATGTAAGGCTGACTGGTACCCAACCTTCAGTCTGAGTATCAGCGCAGCATCAAATGGGAGGTCCTGGCACAGCAAAGGTGGTGATAGCAGGTAGTGTTGATAATCACTTATATCACCAATGAAAACTTGCTGCTCTTCTCTGTTAATTCATGATTCTCACTGAAGTGTATAAAGCTACCACTGCTATGTTTGTATGCCTACTTAGTTTACTTTTCAGCAAACTAGGTCAACCTTTGTGTTGATTGTGCAACAAGTACACTCTTAAGATCTACTGAGTACAACTTGTAGTGGTCCCTTTGTCCTCTCCATAGCCCTTGTACAGTAGCTTACCACTTAGTGGTACGTACAAGTACGTACATACGTACCATTGAGTCTACGGTAACCCCTAAGTTAGGCTACCGGGGCGTGCGAGGCCACTCAAACAAAACACCAGAGGAGACCCCCCCCTACAAAAGGTGCCTACTTACGTACGTACAGTTGCCCCTCATGTATAAGAGATGCTTCGTATCTCCGCACTAGCAAAGCCACCACGGACTCTACGGTAAGATCTAAGACCAGCCACGACATCATCCACCGATGTTGACCTAGCGTTCCGGTCGCGTTGACTGATTCCATCTACCGTAGAACTACTCGTACGTACATACGTATGTACACGTGCTACACATGCTACCGTGTATTGCGTGACAGATACCGTAGGACCGTTGCAGTACTCCGTACATACGTACTTGGCTACAGTACCCCGTGCTTATAGTACCCCTCTAGTCCCCTCGTACGAAGTATAGGTCCGCTATGCCCCCTCTGCCGTGACACGTGCACAGGAGCGAACAAAGTGAGCATGAAATGGTGTACGGTATGGATGTCGAGATGACTATGGATGACGGAAGATGGTGATGCTCATTACCTAGAGGGTAGATAAGGAGGCCCACATGCTGGGCCGGACTTGTTTACAGATGGTATGGTGTTAGTGTAGCCTCGTGCGGTGCATACTTGAGTAATACGGTACCGGTAGTAGAGAAAATTATCGAGTATCCGAAACGGAAAAATGCCATTGGTGTCTAGGTATCCACATCTAACGTACACAGAATCGTAAAAGTCGTCCCAAATCATCATCATCATCATCATCGCGATCGTCACGTCATCGAATGCGCAAGGGCCGGTGACACATCAAGGAGTCGGAGGAAAGTACACGACACCGGCCCGTCGAGAAGTCCAGCGCGATCCCCGTCTAGGTGGAGTCGGTCTAGAGACTCTGCTTGCCACGGGTTTCGATGGGCAGCAGACACCTTGCACGTCGAGACGGAATGCCATCATGGTCAGCGTCCAAGGATGAAGGAGGGACGAAGCTTCGAACGGGGATCGAAACGGCGCTTACATAGCAGTGAAGCCGGTCAGGAAGAGTGCGCCGGATACGTAGATAGGCATGACCGGCTGGGACGTGCTGATGTTCGCCGCGATGATGGGCGCCGAGAGACCAGCTACCCGGTTGAGGAACGACGCTATCCCCGTGCCGGTTCCTCGATTCGGGGCCGGAAACACCTCGGGCGTGCTGTTTCTCCTGCTGTCAGCGTCGAGGACGCGGCGACGACGAGCGAAAGGGATGTATGGGCGCACTCACTAAGCGTATAGAACGCCATACATGGCGTTCTGAAAGAAGGCGTGGACGCACGTGCAGGCCAGCTGGTACTTGGCGCTCGTGGCCACGGTGAAGAGGTAGACGAAGACGCCGCTGATCAGCGTCGAGATGGCCATCGTGCCCTTTCGACCGATGAACCTAAGGTCGACCGTGTACTGCGCCGCTGGTGTCAGCGTGTCCGAGCCCTCATTCGCGCAGTGCTCTTCGTATCGAGGGGAACACCGACCCATGCCAATAGCGAGCCTGGTATGCCCACCATCGACGTGATTACGAGGTTCCGATACACGATGGAGACGGGCGTGACCTCGGTTTGGGCTTTCCCGTTGATCGGCTGCAACAGGTATTGTGGCAGGAAAGAGTTGAACAGCGGATAAGCCAGCCCGATGGTGCTCCAGATGAACCACAGCAACGCCGCTGTCGATGTTCGTCAGCAGAAGCCCGTCCTCTGACCATGGTTCGAACTGGTCGTACTGGTTATCCCGAGTCGCCTGTTGGCGAACAGCGGTCCGATGCGTTCCGTCGAGAATTTGCCGGCCGACCTCCTCAAGATCTCGACCGTCGAGAGCTTGCTGTCTGCTGCCACCTCGGTCCGCCCACCCACTTCGTCCAGGATGGCTTCCGTCAGCCAGGTCTTGCGCCTGTTCTTGTACGCGAGCCCGTGAACGGTAGCCACGGCCTCGGCCTGACGGCCGCGCGAAAGCAGATACTGAAAGCGAGTCAGCTCAGACGACATTCGGAGCACCGGGAAGTCGAACCTTGGGCGACTCGAAGAGGCGGAACAGGAAAGAGCGACAGATGAAAAGCACCAGAGTGACACCGCCGAGCGTGAATAGATAGTACCTCCAGTTCTTGTCGGACGGGAGGTTGGGAAGGAACGCCCATCCGACTGTCGACACGAGTGTTAGCTGTCCGGCGTTCGAATTCCGTACTCGATGGATCGACACGTACTCAACGCAGCCAGCAGATGCCCGACTGGCCACCACAGGGAGAGCATAGTCAAGAGACCACTCGAGCTGAACGGTAGAAATTCCAAGAAGAGGGCCCCGTCAACGGGGAGGTTGCCTCCAATCCCTACGCCCATAAGGGCGTAGAGGGCACACGTCCCCACCCAGGTCTGGGCGCCGCCGATGGCGGCGCCAAAGATACCCGCGAGAAGCAGAGTCGAGTTGAAGGCGACGCGCCGGCCGATGATATCGGACGCAACTCCCCAGAAGCTTGCGCCAACACAGAGCCCCGTGAAGACTGCACAGGTCGTATATCGAACCTTGGAGTCCGATATTCCAAACTCCTCGGCGATCGATGGTAACGTGAGCGCAACACTCTGTTCCAAGATTTGTCAGCCGGAGCGCCTCGTTTCGTCACCAGTCATGTCAGCCCTCGTTTGGTTGGGCGAGCGTTACCTGAAGCCAGAAGCTACGAACGCAGTATGGTCAGCCATGCCAACAGACGATTGTCTATCCAGGGAGACCCACTTGTCTGCGAACCAACCGAATCCGCACAGCACGAACAGCGCCCAGTTGTACCGGCCCATACCAATGTCCTGTATTGCCTTGTTGATGATCCTGGACTTTCCTGCTCGACCATGAAGCCATCAGCAGGCGGTTTCCACGGTAGAGTAGGGGAGAGTGGGCTGATCGACGGGCACGCATCCAGATATCTCCACCGAGCCGAAGCAGAGAATAGCCGTGTCCGTGCAAGCTGTGCGGTACGTACGGTCATAGACGGAATCGTGGCCCGAGGCCGCCACGTCCAGGTCAATCTCGGCTCGGAGCCTATCAACGGCGCGCGACTCGTCGCCGACGTCGGGTCTATTCACGGTCTTTTCGGGATCATCTGAGCTTTGGGAAACAGAAGAGTGTCGCGGGGTGGTTTGAAGGGAGACCAGCACGTCCGGGAACTCGACGCCATCGTGTTTTCGGAACGGATTCACGAACAAAGGCATGATGATAAAGATCTCAGCAGAATTGTTTGAAGGATAGGTTCTGGAGCCGGAGCAGGAGATTGACCAAGGGAAACAGATGGATTAATGAATTCGGATTTCCAACTTGTGCGGAAGATACGTCCCGCCCAGCTTCGCCGCCCGAGTTCGAGTCAGGAGGTTCTCCAAGTAGCACGTACCTCCCCATGGTCACGGTGTTCAGGTGATTGGGTTCTGTATTCCTGTGTACTCCGTAAGATACGTACAGTACAGTCACAAGTTTCGTCGAGATAATAACGGAAGACATGTTGGGAGAGTAAGGGGGCGAAGCTTTTGCAACCTCTGATGCTACCGGTGGTCTTAGAAGTTCCGCGATGATGTCAGTAGCGCAAGGCTAGTAGTAGCTTATCTTATCTTATCGCTCTAGCGCAGACCTAAAGGCCTTTTAAGGTTGTTTCGAGACAACTTCTAAATTCCTGGAGCCGCGTGTCAGATTGATTACATAAGCATCATATGGTACGTATGTACAGCACGTTTCTCCCGCTAAAGATTCTGACAGACGAGTAAGTAATTGTTGACCTGGGGGGTGGGAGAGACCAGTCCTCGCTCGCTGCCAGAGCCGAGGTCACGTGAGAGAAGAGAATTTTCCTGTATATTAGACTGCTACCCGTGCCTTGGAGGTACGAAGTACCTCCAAGGCACGGGTAGATCACGACACAGAGAATCAAGAGAGTCTTACGCGCTGGAAGCCTCTTCCGTACGGACGCTGACGCCGTACGCAGACCAGTCGCCTGGCCGCTCAACAGTCATGAGCTTGGAATCACAGATCACAGATTTGAATTGTAGCAGCCTTCGACAGATCCTTTCACAGTAATTTACCTGTCAGGACTTGATACAGTCCACTCTCTCTATAACGATAGCGTGGTTCCATTGGTCGAGTATCGTTATAAAGAGACGGCACGTGACCAATATTATCCAATTTGTTCATGATTTGTAAAAGCTTGTCAGGGTACTCTGATGAAGCCCCTTAAGCCTCCTTGCCCCAACAACACGCTCATGTCGGTAGAGCTGATCTATCAGCTGCTTATTGCCATTGTCTGATTGCTCTTCATGAAGGCAGAGGTGTTGGAGCATACCTGACGGAATTCTGTGCGATACAGTAGGCTTTTTAAACTCATTCTTAAACCAGACTGCCAACTCCTTCTGTGTTGCGAGTGGATTCTCCTTCTTACAGCAACGCAGGGCAATTTTCTCGATGCCAATGAACACCACCCTCTTCTTTGGTGGCATCTTGTCAGCCGGGGGAGT
Organism: Lichina pygmaea; assembly: GCA_963422465.1. Taxonomy (NCBI): domain Eukaryota; kingdom Fungi; phylum Ascomycota; class Lichinomycetes; order Lichinales; family Lichinaceae; genus Lichina; species Lichina pygmaea. The sequence continues at coordinate 1,072,484 of OY730171.1, forward strand.
GAGAAGACCAGTCCTCGCTCGCTGCTAGAGCCAAGTTCACGTGAGAGAAGAGAATTCTCACTGTATATTGGTGTCAACCAGGGACTCGACAGGGAGTCGATAGCCCGAGGATTTGCAGGGGTTCAGAGATCAGCCTCCCCCTGAGTGACGGCCAAATTGTTTGTCTGCACGTGACGGTGTGCAGAGTTTTCTCCTTGGTTGTCGCTCCTAGATTTTAGAGAAGAGAGAGATCAAATCAAGACACTCTTTCCCCGGCTGGTTGCCAGTTCACACATCTTGATGAACAAGTGCTCAAAACTACAGTCTCAGCCTTCTCTTTCTATAACGATATATATGGTGACTAAGCGATAAAAGCTAACGATATTGTTATAAGAGAAAAATAACAATAATTGGGTGAGAAACTGTTGGGGCGTTGAGAAGCTATCGTTATAAAGAGTATCGTTATAGAGAGAGTGGACTGTATCGCGAGTGACGTGATCGCCTACGTAGCCACCGAAAGCCTTTTTCCCTCGGTGCTACGACGACGACGACGATGACAACAGCAAATGCGGACAAGCTGTCTGCTTCCTGCTTGACACAAGCGCAGGACTTCGACACGAGATGCAGCCAGCGTCGAGGTCGAAGCACTTCAGCTTCAGTGATGCCGAGATCCCTAGTGGGGCCGGGTACTGGTACAGCCGATCTTGGCGCGTGGCATGCATGCGAGTACGTGAGCTACTTTGTGTCCTGACCTCGTTGCGCTTGGCCGGGCAGACGAACAAGATTCTTGATATGTCCAGGGGCGCGGAAACTCGGGCGGGCAACTCCGAGCCCCACATGCAAGCGATCGGAGAGCTGCCCACTGATGTATGTACACTACCAAGCTCGGACGCAAGTTACGTGATGCCGTCGAGCGCCGATGATTGCGCTAGTGGCAGGGCGGAGGACCAGGACAAGAAGGCTGGAGACGACGATCCGCGTCACCGAACACTCGATTCACTTGTCGATTGAGCTTCGTCTCCTCCAGGCACCTCTTGGGTTCTGTTTGGTTGTTCCCAGAATACAGCCATTCTCGCAATCCTGTGAGAGCGTTCATGGTCTCGTCGCCTTGGCCATTTCGTACCGCACCGGTACTGTTTTCCGCCGCGCGCCTTTCCCCGCTCAAGATGGACCGCAACACCGTCTCCACGCGCAACGCCGTCGCGTCCCATGTGCGCAACGTGGCCCGGCTCGGTCGACCGCGCGTAGATGTGATCCCGCAGGATCGAGTCGGTACCCTGGGCTCATCCTACACCACAGGCGATCATATCCAAGGGGAGGCTGTAGTGACGACGGCTCACGATGCTCGCTTCGATGGTCTGGAGATATGCCTGGAAGGTGGGTCCAGTCTGCGTCTCCACGACCCGCCGCGCGCGGACTTGCGCATCCTTGGCGACTGCCGACGCCCATGGGCACCTGGGTGTAGGTATCACCTAGACGTTCGTGGAAAGTCTCATGCCCACCGCGCCGGGGGCGCGCACCGAAGCGCGGCACGTCTTTCTCAAGATGCGACAGCCCGTCGACGAGTCGACCTTGCCGCAGCCGCGCGTGCTCGAGAGCGACCGCACTCACCGACTCCCCTGCACCTTTGTGATGCCGGCCCAGCTGCTGCCGCACGTGTGCGAGCACGGGTGCGACAGCGAGCAGGTGCGCGAGGCGCATCTGCGTCTGCCGCCCCACCCTCGGCGACCCGTGCGCGTCTGGCGTCGGCGGGGCCGCGCTCGACGATCTCGCGCCCGACATGAGCAAGATCGCGTACTCGGTCCGGGCCAGGCTCACTCGTTCGCGAGAGCGTGACGGCGCGGCTGCCGTCGTCGCCGAGGGATAGCGCAAGGTTCGGATCGCGCCGGCCGCGGACGAAGGCCCGCCGATGCAGGTCGGCGGCGGCGGCGGCGGCGGCAGCGACGACGGTGATGGCGGTGCGCGCCGGAGGAGCCGACGCATCGGAGCTTAGGGACCCGCCGTCCACCGGTTGCGTAAGCACAAGGACCTCAAGAAGGGCCTGTTCGAGGGCCGGCCGGGTACCCTGTCCGTCGAGGCCGCCCAGCCCAAGGCGCTCGAGCTCGCGCCACCGGGATACGCGTCGTCAGGTAACGCAAACACGGTGGTGACGGTGCTGCTGCGTTTCGATCACGCCGATCATGCGACGGTGACGCCGCCACCACCGCGGTTGTCCGAGCTGGCCAGTCGGTTGAAGGTGTACACTTACTTCGGCACGACGCCATCGAAGGGGTTTCCGGACGGCAGCGACCACTGGAGGGGCCCGCCGGGCAGCGCGCAGCAGCTCTACCGCCGGTCCTCCTTCGAGACCTTGCCGCTGTCGTCGCGTTGCGTCGAGTCGGCGAAGTGGGAACGGCACGACAACGACAGCAGCGATGCGACCGCTTGTGCCGAGAACACCTTTGGTCGCCGCGACTCGAGCGTGTCGTCGGCGTCTTCGGTGCCACGTGCGACGCCGTCGTACCGCGGCCGTGTCTTCTTCGCGGCGAAGATCCTGGTCCGGTGTCGCTCCCCGCGGACAAAGCCTTTGTGCCGACCTTCCACTCCTCCTGCCTCGTGTCGCGCGTGTACGTGCTCGAGATGTCGCTCGACGCGCACGCGCCCGGACCGGCCCCGGGGGGGGCGGGCGCGCCAGCGGGTCGAGCAGCATCCTGACGGAAGGCATCGGTGGCATCCCCGTCACACTTCGCGTCCCTGTGCAGGTTTCGCACGAGGCCGAAGCGCCGCCATCGCCACAGACGTCGAAGGCCCCCTTCCCGGCTCCCGTTGCATCCGTGCTGGCGGCGGTGGCGGCGTGCAGCCCGATCCCGACGTCGACGCCGAGGTCGAAGCCGTTTTCCAACCGCGACTGGTGTATCCTCCGCCAGCATCGCTGTCCAATCCAGCCACGTATACACCCCTGTAGCGGGTCCGCGGCCGAAGTCATTGTCGTCCGAGTGATCTCTCTCGAGCATCGACGTGTCTGAGCCATCGTTCACCGCTGCTGCTGTTCCTGCAACTTCACCTCCGGGTATCGAAATGCTGGCGCGGAGTGCTCATGCGTCATCTCGACCGCAGGATACCAAGGCCAGCGAGCCTTGGACGCAACGCCCGATCCCAGCGCACATGCGCGTTCACCCACCACCGTCTCCACTCTCCAGCACAACAGCCCCATGGTCACTGCACTAGGGACCAGAACCTCAAGATGCATCTGTCTCACAGGTCCAGAAACATGACCCGCAGTCGCCTCCATGTTTTGAAACACAGCAAGATGATTGTCAAGAATAACGCCAAGACGAGCAGACTCATCGGCAAGAACACTGGCATCAAACACACTTCCCATGCACTCAGCCCCCGAGCTACTCTTTTTTGCCAGCTCGACAGCCGAGCGGTGCTACCCGTGGTGCACGCTGACCTGCGGCGATGACACAGCGTGGGCTCATGGGTATCATCGCGGGCTGTGGCTGAGCTGGAATAGTCTCTGTGTTCTATTGAGTGGTCGGGGTGATGATCGACAGCGATAGAGGCATGGGGGAGGTGGTGTTCATGATGGTGAGGGTTATGACGATGGTGTGATGATGTGAGCATGTTGACAACAGTCAGTATTTTGATGATGATGATGATGATGATGTTGACAATATGATATACCTATAGACTGCCAATACAGTACCGTACAACATATACTGCTCTATCTCAACACACACCCCATCATCTCCCCTATGTTCTTCATCTCCATCATCTTCTCAAGTTTATCCTGTCTCATCTCATCTCTTGTCTTCTCTATCCTCAATTCCCAACCCGTTCTTCCACTTCTGAGCTGTGTCCCTTCCCGCTCTCCTCTCTTCATCCCTTGATTAATCCATATCATCACTACCATCTTCATCATCATTCCATGATTCCACAGCCAAGAAAGCTGTATTACTTCGTACCTCTGGTGAAAAGACAGATGGAAAAGGTGCACACCAATATGTAGGAAGACGCAGTGAGGTACAGGTTTTTTTTGATTTGATTCTTACACTGATTCGGCTGTTAAGCCATGCAGAACTTGAAGGATTTTTGTCTCTGGTAGACTTGACTCGGGGACCTCACGCATTTACCGTACACCCCGTGGTTTGTAGTGTACGTACTGTGGGAAAACCCCAACCCCCGTAGGGGAAATAGGAAAACCACAGTAATGAGGGTTTTGTGGATCTTGACGGATATTGGGTGAGCTATTTCTCGAGGGTTTTCATACATCTTGCGAGGAGTACATCTTAGACAAGTTCTATGAATCTCAGGGGTTTTTGTGGCAGAATGTGGGGTGGGTCAGATTCGAACTGACGACTAGTTTAGTCAGGTTCTCCAGGCCTGACACCACTAGTTCCGGGTCATGGGTGCCACGTAGTGGGAAACTCTCACCAGCTTCCCGCTACACCATGCCGCCCCACTACGCAGCTGAGGTACAGGTACTTCTGTACACATATGTACTGTACATAAGTACTTGTAGTCCTCTACTGTACTTGATACGGTTACGGATCAAGCTCTGTCCGCTGTCCGTCTACTACATCTATTGTCTATGTGTGCCCTCCCATCCTTCTCAAACTTTTTTCATTTGTATTGTTGAACACTGTAAACAGAGGAAGATGTGAAGATTAGTGATAAGTGATGGTGATGATTGATTTGGTGGCAGAAGCGAATTCTTTCGGATTGTGGGAAGCAGGTCAGCTCACTGGGAAGTACTGTACAGTACCCCTACGGTACAGCGCAGCAAGGAAAATCAATTCAACGAGCCAGTCAATTAGTCAGTCAGTCCGCTTTAATGGCGCTGCATGTTGCAAAGCCTTTGTGTCAGCGACTGCCTGGAAATTGATTGGAGGGGTGGTGGTAATGTTGGTGAAAGGGTAAAACAGTGCAGATGCTGATGCAGATGCTGATCGAATTTGATGATGCATGGAGACAATAACTCACCCGTAGATACGCCTCACGAATGCATAAGCTGTCAAGAATCCAATGGTGCTGGTGAGCAGACCGTACAGGGCGCAGGCCAGGAAGGAGTAGCCAAAGAAGAGCATGCTCGAGACCAGACCCTGGATGTGAAGGTGCGTGAAGAAGTAATAGGCCGAGTAGAGGAAGATCCAGACGGCGCTGCCGCCGCCGACAAGGAAGGACTGCCACCACCAATTGTAGTTCTAAGATTCTGGCAGGTCAGTGTCTCTTCGGAGAGTGTAAAGGGGTACATCGATTCTGGTTGCAAGTAAGGGGGCAGGGGGAGATGAAACTGACTTCAGCACACAACTGCATGTACGTCGCCACGATGGTGACCTCGGTGACGGTCAAGACGAGAATGAGGCCGACGGCGGCGAGATAGCCAAAGACGTAGTAATACCCGCTCTTGTCCTGCCAGAGACTCCGGAAGACGAAGAACAGCTCGATGAAGACGACGGCAAAGGGCAGAAGACCGGCCAAGAGCAGGCTCGCAATGGGCCGGCCGTACCAGGTCGAGCGAGGGATCCGACGCGGCATGACGTGCGTCCGGGTCGGATGGTCCCAGGGCCCTGTGCGCACGTAGCCGTACCAGCTGCCGGCGTAGACGAGCGGCAGCTGGATGAACAGCCACAGCAGCGTGAGGGCGACGATGGTGCCGAAAGGGATGGCCGTGCTCGAGGCCTGAGCCCAGACGAACAGGTTCAGGACGAAGACGAAGGCGAAAGACAGGCCGGGGAACAGGACGGCCGTCATGAGCGCGTTCTGCCGCCACCTCTGTCTGCCAAAGGTCTGGTAGATGCGTCCGGAGAAGTAGCCGGAGAATACGCCGGCGAAGATGAAGAGCCCAATGCCAACGCTTACGAAACCGCCGCGGAAGCTAGGGTTGAGGATGCCAAGGCAGCTCAGCATCAACAGCCCGCCGGCCATGAAGACAAGCTGGACGCCAGACCCGACGAGCGGCGCCAGCAGACCTCCGTACGGCGGCGACCGGAAGACGTCGCCGTGGAGAAGCTTCCAGCCCGTGACATCCTCCAGGGACTCGTCGTCCGAGGAGACGTCGGCGTCATGGTCGACGTCGGTGAGCTGGTCCAGCAGAGCTCCGGCCAGGGGTTTCTCGCCGCCACCGCCGGCGCCGGCGCCGGCGCCGGTTCGTGGGGACTGCCTGCGGCTCGCTGGCCGCTTGGGGCTCTTCAACCGCAGCCTGCCGTCCTCGAGACCATCCTTGCCGGTGTAGCCCCGAACATCGCTGCGCACGGTGCGAGCGAGGATGACACCGACGACGGTCGTCAGCACACTCGAGATGGCGAGGGAATTGAGGATGGCGAGCCAGTGGATGGTCGAGCTGGCCTCGGCGTTGAAGAAGTACATGTCCCAGCGATTGGCCCACTCGACCTTGTCCTCCTCGCGGAAGTAGACCGAGTACGTGTACGGGATGAGCAACGAGGCGCCGTCGTCTTCGTCGAGAGGACCATCGTAGTCGTCGTCGTCGATGTCGGTCGGATGAGGGTTGTAGGACGACGACGGATGCCGGTCTCGACGCTCGGTGCCGTTGGTCGGTATGCGAAGCTCGAGGCCGCCGTCCGGCTCGTGCGGCTCGTTCGGACAGCCTTCGGCGTCGCGATCGGTCGCGCCGATGCTCTTGGGGTAGACCTCGAACCCGACGATGACCTTGCGACCCATGTCGCCGCCCTTGCCGGGTGCCTTGCGCCATCGCAGCAGCAGCGTGACGTGGTTGTGGAGCAGGAAGCGTGGCTTGCCGTCGGCGGCAGCAAAGTCCCTGACGCCGAGCTTGAAGCCGGCAGCATAGTACCTGCGGGTCCTGTCCATGGTCACGAACGTCGTGGCGCCGGGCAAGTTGTCGACGATCCACTCGGTCACGTATGCCCTGGCGACCAGCTCCCGGGCCCGCTTCAGGCCACGACGATCAACGTCCTTGCGGCACAGCAAGCGGCACTCTTGGTCCCTGCCCATGCGCAGCTCGTAGTCGGAGTTGCGGATGCGGTCTCCGCGGAGCACCTCGCCGAGGTTCAGCGAGATGCTGTGACCGCTGACGAGCCTTGCGCCGGCCTGTTGGCGGCCCGACGGAGGACAGACGAAGGGCAGGTCGGAGTAGGCGTACTGAAGCTGGGTCTCGTCCGAGAAGACCTTGTTGACGAGAAGCGGGATCGGGGCATCGTCGTCGTAGCTCTTGATGGACCATCCTGGGATGTAGAAGGCCTCGACGACAGAGGCCAGGCCCAAGAGGACCACGGGCAAGACTGCTAACCGCGAATCGGCGTGCATGATCTTGAGAGACGTTGTTCCGGGTGGAGGTGAACGCTGTCCAAGAGGTTCGAGATCAAGAGGTCGGCAACGATGGCGAGGGAGACCAGGACGGAAAAAGAGCGTAAGCGGCACGGAGTGCCAGCGCTGCAATTAGCCTCTGCGAGTAGGTCGGCCTGTCGAACGGTCCACAATCTTGCGTCGGGTGTGTGAAGAGGGTTGTAATCGATAGATAAGAGCGCTGGATTCAATTACCGGTCACGCCGGTATAGCCGGCAAAAGTAAGATACGGTGGCACGACATAAGTCTGTGTACGGGGGGTACTGAGTACGACCCCAAACGTCCATTGGATTGTTAGTAATCAATGCAACTTCAGTAGTAATCGCGAAGCAATGTTGATCCGGTCAATTACCGCCGTACCCCCCCTCTTGCCTCCACACCCCCTACTTACAAGTACGGAAGGTACTTTTAGAATAGTGGCAGCCACACCAAGATACAAGTACTCCTACACTTTGGACATATCATTCTCTGACCAACATTGCTCACACCACTTACAAAGTCTCTACCCCCTCTGGAGAAAGCTGAATCTGACATCAAAACTAAGATCTAGCACTGTGATTGTAGAGTCTAACATCACAGGTAGCTAGTAAAAACTTGTGACTGGGGATTTAGGACATTTCCATTGTGAAGGGATACCTACTGTAGCTTGATCTGGTGCCGCTCGGCAAAGTAAACAGAGCCATAGGGGGGGGGGGGGGGGGGTACGTATCGTACGGAAGTAAGAAATCTGCATGAGGGGGGTCCGGCAGTAATTGTCCAATGTCGTGACCCTTAGGACCGACAGCATGTACGAGTACCTCGTACATACGTACCGTAGGGGCGTACACGGACTTGTGTCGCGACACTGTATGCCGGCAAATTCCGTCTCTTACAGTAATCAGACAGCGAACCATCCCAGATTGGCCTTCCCAACGTTCGTCGACCGACACCATACGTACGAGGTGTACGCCGTACGGTACCGTATGTCTGTACAGAACAGGGAAGCCGTCGATCGTCACACGCTGAACTGTCCCGACGTGAACCACATCCAGAGACCAGCTGGCCATGTGTGGTGCACGTGAGTGCATGCTGTAGAAACGCGCCGCCGTGGACATCTTGACGTGACCGCCGAGAAGAACCTCTCATCCATCGGTCAATTCGCTCGGCGTGATGGTCTGCGTTCCGTGAATGACAAACCAAGTGCGAGTAGGCAAGACGGACAGCGCTCAGGATCTTCAGGCCAGCCTGCTCTTCAAGTACGAGGTAGGCATTCCTGGAGACTTTGCTTCCAGGCTCCAATGCCTTATCCGGGAATGCCTCATCGTTCCGTCGTGGTATCAGAGGAAGTAGCCAGCAAGCTCTGTAAGAGATGTAAACATGACAGGCCTGTCGCGGCTGGGAACTCAGTGGCCCGGCTACACCAGACACGCCGACGACGATGTCAGTTGGCCTCCTCGGCCTTTTCGAAGGGATGAAATACTTCCACCGACTGATCGGTCGTTAGAGCGCATCACCATCATCATTATCGTCACCGTAGTCGTTCTCGAGAGTCACCGTTACCTAGCCTTCAAATGCGTGTCGATCACCAACAAGAAGCATCATACTCGTCGATTATCTGAATATAAGCTCGCTTCGAGGTGCGAATCGAGAGCCACGCCGGCGCAAAGTGCCAGGCCCAGAGCAAGATCTTAGCCATGCAGACAACGCATCGCGACCCTTCTCTTCCCTCTCTACGGTCCGACAAGATTCACAACTTTTATGCCGGGGACAGATCTCGCCCCGGTTCGAGAATGGGCCGAGGGACCGTCTAGTGATTACGGTAGAACTAGTTCGGTACCGTCGTGGCGGCCACCGTCGACACGAGCGTCGTGGGGCAGAGGAAGTAGTCGGCATACACGACGATCGTCGAGTAGACCGTAGGCGCGGCACCGCAGGGGCCCGTGCTCGCGCCAAACATCGTCTGGGGCGGGAGAGTCGCCGTCACGATTCGCGTCGAGCCAGTCGGCACCCCGAGGAACGTGCTGTCGATCCGCGACGGCACCACGACCGTGGTCGCCGTCGTCCTCTCGACCGCCGTTGTGTTGAAGTAGCTGACCGAGAGCGACGTCGAGTAGTACGTCACCGTGCCCGATGCCGACACGGCCGTCGACTGCGGCACGAAGCTCGTGCCCGTGCGGACGACCGTCGCGTTGAACTCGTTGGTGACCGTCGTCGGGGACAGCAAATCTCCGGTGAGCGTCGAGGGCGCAAAGGAAGCAGAGTCCACGCCGGTGCCCGCCGAGGAGGTCAAGTCACCGTCGATGCCAGAGGGCGAACCGGTGCCGCTGGGCGACACGCCCGCACCATCAGGAGCAGAGCCGGAGCTGCTGACCGAGCCGCCGCCAGATGCAGACGCCGTGTTGTTCTGCGGCGTGGAGCCATCTCCGGTGACCGACGGCGAGCCGAAGCCGACGCCAGATCCGAACGCGGTGCTCGTCGTCGTCGTCGGCAATATTTCGAGGGTGGTGCTAAATCCGCCGGCCCCCGAGACCGATGCGGTTCCCGTGGGCGATTCGGATCCAGAGCCACCGACCGACGCGTCGTTGGGGCCAGATGCAGTGTTGGTCTGCGACGCGTCGTCTTCGGTGCCGGTGGGCAAAGCGCTCGTCCCACCAAGGGAAGGTTCGGACGGCGGAACCGAGCCGGTGACCGAGCCGATGTCCGAGATGTCGACCCCCGTGGCGTAGATCAGCGTGATCCCGCCGCTGGGCAGCGTCAGGGTGGAGGCCGTGCGGGACGCCGACTCGTCCACCGAGGAAGCAGGGAAGCCAGACGTCGGGCTGGGGGAAGTTAGGGCGACGGAGTCGGTCATTGTGCCCGTCGGCGGGCCCGAACCCGAGGGCGAACTGGAACCGGATCCATTTTCGGACGGCGAGATGGAGCCAGAGTCGGTCCCGGTGGACGCAATGATGGAGTCAGAGCCCGAGCCGAAGCCGTCACCAGACTCGGGCACGGAGACAGAGGCAGTGGACGAGCCAGCTGCCACGAGAGAAGTCGGGGCGACGGAGTCGTTGACCGGGCCCGTCGACGAGCCCGAATCCGGGGTCGCACCGGAACCCGAGAGAGATGCCGACCGCGTCGTGGAATCGGAGAAAGAGTCACCGCCCGGACCGGACGCCAAGTCCGTGACCGACGCATCGTCCGAGACGGAGCTGCTGGGAGTCTGGAGACCTACATCGTCTGTCGACGAGAAGGTTGGGTCCGTGACCAGAACAGCCGTCGTCGCGACGCTGATGAAAGAAGACGCGTTCGACGTGGGCACGAAGTCCTCCGTCAACGCCGTCTCGCTGCTGGCCCCCGACGGTGATGCCGAAGAGGACGAGCCACCGAGCGGGCCACTGAAGTAGCCTTGAGCGTTGCGGGGACGCAAGCCAGGGCCGGCCAAGGCCGAGCTGGCCAGACCCGCCACGACGAGTCCAACCGTGGCACGCATCGAGACCGTTCCGAGCGTAGGACAAAGACGAGAGCGGACGAACAACGACGGTCGCCTGGCGCAGACGGTGAGCCAGGGGAGAGGGAGAGGCGAGGAGCCAGAAGAACCGACGAGCGAGTGGAAGGGGCCCGATGAGGCAAAGGAGCTGCTCAGCACCTCGAGGGAGAACGAGTGACAGAAAAACGGGGAAGAGGCCGAAGACAAGAGGCCAGAGACAGACGAGCACGGCTGAAGGATGAAAGAGAGAGAAGGAGACCCAGGAGGGCGATGGTGCCCTTCTTATACAGCGGGGCAGAGGAGAAGGGGAGGGCCCCTCGTCCCCCACCCCATCACCAAGAGAACGACGACGTTCCAGGAAGGGCAATGATCAGCACAGAGGTCAGGCGCTCTCGTCGCCGTCCCCACCGTCATCACGCCATCCAGACCATCCAGGCCATCCAGGCCTCGCTTCACCGCTTCCTCCTCTGCAGAAGGAGCTCAGATCGAGCAACGAGAGCCGACGTCGATGGCCACAGCGGGAAAGAGCCAGCCGGATGGCTGCCATCACCTCCTTCTCTGCGTCGAAGATCAGCGTCATCGCCCCGGGGTATCAAGGACGGCTCCCATCGAGCTGGACGAGAGGACACCTGCCAAGCTCGCACGTGCACAGAAACCGCTGTCTGTCTCTGGGTTCAGAAAGAGCGATGGGCTTCCCCCAGGCCGTTGGCCGGATCGGTTCGAGTATTCCGTCATGGCCGCCACAGCAAAGGATGACTAAGGATCTGCTCTCGGCCGTTGCTGCTTCCTGAAAGGAGTAGACGGCCTCGACCTCGACGACGACGATGACAACGACTGCCCACGTGACGTGTCGTTTCAAGCATCTCCTGTCCGGCTAGGACTTCATTAATGGTGAGCCACGGATATGGCATGCCTGCGATAGTTCCAGCTTCGTGCTTCGTAAGTCCTGTCCAGTGCCCACCAAGGGTCTGGCGTCGTTGCATCATGTGACCACGCTCCATTCCCTCCGTTCTATTCGCGTCCGAAGGCACCTCCTCCATCCCTGGGCTTGGCTCAAGGAAAAGTGAGATACGGGGCCGATGCTTTTCTCCTTGGAGGCCGCGACTTCTGTCTGGTCTCACGGCCTAGGGTCTTGTCTTCTGGTAAGCCACTAGATCATCCTCACGATGCCCCTTGGATGAGAGCTCGTGTTTTGTAGGGCTGTTGTAAGAGTACGCCATAAAGTGATTCAGAAACCCCCCCCCCCCCCCCGTCCTCCCTGTTGTGGACGTGGAGAGGATCTGGCCACTGCCCATGTCCCCGGCGTGAATTTTCCCGAGGTGGTATCATGGATCTGGAACGGCTATTCCTCGCGACTTGCCTTTTCCACGACTCACAATAGTTGCCAGCGTTCGGGCAATGTAGGAGTATACAAGACCCGGAGATGCTGAGCTTCAGGCAACTGACCTTCGAAGAATTGCGCACCGATTTGTCGTACAGAATACGATACAAAGAAAGCCAGCATGGCGTCGACCGGAGAGGCGTCGACCTTTCTCGGAAAGAAATGAAACCTGAGCTATGCGAGGATTTGCATTGATCTTGACACAGTCTGGAAACGGCATGATATGTCTGTTGACATATCACTCTGTTGAGCTGTTCCCATGACCGACTTGAATCAGATCTCGTAGGGGCAAAGACCGAAGTGACAGAAAGAAGGTAGCCGATCGCATTGGGAAGAAGAGACCACTGCTATCCTCGGTGACTGAATTAGATACGTAGCAATGGCGACCAAAGGTCAGCGAAGTATTTGAATCGCGCAGGCCGGATGGGCAATTGAGGGAGAGGATCAGATTCGCACGGACAACTAGCTAAGCCAGGTCCTCCGGGCCTGAAATCGAATTGTTGGTACCATGTAGTGGTAAAATCTCTCCAGTTTCGTGCTACCCTGTGTCGCCCTACGTTTGGTGAACATAGCGTCAAGAAGGGGCATGTCTGTTGGACTTGTCAGCCTGGTACTAATTAGAGCTAGTCGAGTACAAGGCTAAGTTTAAGATCGAACTGGTGCAAGAAGGATTGGCCAAGGTACTTCCCTACTCAGCACCAAGCACCTGTATGTCTTGTCAAGGAGTGGGCTCTCTTCAAACACGGGACTTCTCTTAAACAGGGAAAAGAGTCGACTTACTCGAGGATGGGTGTACCGTCGCCGAGCCGAAGACTGGGTAGTTGCTATTTATCATCAGTGGAGGCTGACTGCTTAACGAGAGACTGATATCTGTGGCCGCTCATATCTGCGAAGTCGATGGCATACATCTACAGTACCGTACGGTACGCCGGGGTAGATTTTGATGTCAGAGAACAAGGGGATGTATTTCCTTAAACAGAGGAGAGAGTACTCCGTACTCTGTACGTTCATTCAGGGATATGTTCTCATAGTAGGAGGAGGACAGGGGAGAAGTAAGGAGGAGTCGAGAGTAGCGGTACGTTACTGTCGACCGGGGACGAGAGAGAGAGAGAGAGAGAAGTCGGTCACCCGAGGATCCGCAGGGGTGTGGCAGAAGCAGCATTCAGAATCTACACGTGACTAGACTACTCCGTACGAAGGTACGTATATATGGAAATACTCGTACACTCGTTCCCGGCCGGACCTTGGGTCTCAGTTGCGTACCTCATACATACGTACTCGTACATTCCGTAGTTGCTGCTCATCATTGAGGAAAGACTGATATCACGTGATAATTCACGTGACCTCTCTGTACGTACTCGTACATAGTACTGTAGAACCACCAGTACCCGTGCCACTGGGGGGGTACCGAAGTTACCCCCCCAGCGGCACGGGCACGGAAGTACTTACAGTACGGAAGTCCATATGCTGCGACCAACTCGGTTAACAGGTGTCAGGAGCCGCCTCGCCGGACGAGGCCTCGACCCTCTTCGGGCCGACGGTACGTACTTCGTCGGTACGAGAGGTTCCCGTCGGAGTTCGCTCTTTCGGTCCACCGATGACGATCCCATCGAGCAGCGCGACCGACAGAGCGCTCGGCCTCGTGGCTTGTGGTGGCGACAGAGCCTCGCTGGGCCAGGGTCTACCGACCTCCATGGCCACATTGCTGGCTCCTCGTCCGTCTCCGTGACCTACCCTTTACCGTACTCATATTACGTTCGTCTCGACTTCTGGGCTCCCAACAGCCAGCTGGTACCTCGCAGCATGCGGATTCCTATCCGCGAGCAGCTTGGCCTGCTAGTCCTCTTCACCACGCTGGTTGCCTTGGCCGTGGTGGCGATCGCAACGGTAAGGACGCCATTCGCCCTCCCCTGTCGCGGCCACCTTTCTTTGACCGGCTCGAGCGCTGATGGCGGAGACGTACGTAGTGGATCAACAATTACCGCTTCGTCGTCGACATCCGGTCCTCGGGCCTCGCCTTGACGGCGAGCCTCAAGGCAGCCCAGGTCGGGGCGAGTCTGCTCCTGCTGCAATCGACCGTCGAGACCGTCTCGACGCGACTCCTGATCCAGAACGCCCTTCAGCGATACCGAGACGACGGTAACGACACGGAGGCAAACTGGGTCAATGCGCAGAACGACTTGAAGGCGGCCTTGGCCGGCGGCGGCAATCTGTTGATGCAGGCTGCGATATACTCGATTGAAGGGGACGGCCCGGCCGGGTCGTCGAGTGTCTTGAATTACACCAGTGACAGGGTGAGCGGCCAGGTCGAGCTGCCATATCGAAATGCGAGCGGGGACCTGGCGATGTTGGGGGAGGGGTCGTCGGGCTTTCCTCCGCAGCTTTATCCGAATCTTACCTACGTCGACGAGCCTGAGCCTGGAACGTCCAACCTATCGAGGGTCTCTGTGTTCAAAAACCGGACCATCACGCCGAGCTCGCCGGTTCTGCTGGGCCCGCTACAGATCAATCCCACGTCCGCCCTTCTGTCCATCACCGTCGTCATCATCAACAACACCGTCGTCGACGATGTCCTGGGCTATCTGACGGCCGTCGTCGACGCCAGGCAGATCGCCAACGTCCTCGGCTCGGTCGAAGGATTGGAGAACGACGGTGGCGTGTTGCTGATCGGTCCGGACGCTCCCGACAACAGGTTTCCCGTTTCCTTCCGCTCCGATCGAGGGCCGCTGGAGTTCGACGACGATTTCAAGCCGGAAGATGTCTCGGTCAGGTTTGTGTGGACGCCACCGCAGACCGGGCCGCCATCGTCCCGGCACTCGGAGCGCGCCTTTGGCAGACCCAACACGCCCTTCTCCCTGACCGACTTTCCGGCCGTGCGCGAGGCCCTGACGACCGACTCGGGCGCCGCCAGCAACACCGGCAGCATCTTGTCGACCCGGAACGAGGACGGCAACTCCGTCGCCGTTGGCTACTCGCGCGTGGGCGACCCCCTGTGCGATTGGCTTTTGATCGTCGAGCAGGATCGGCACAAGGCTTTCTCGCCGATCCGGCGTCTCCGCAACGTGCTCCTCGCCTGCGTCTTTGGGACCCTGGGCGTCATCCTCCTGCTCGTCTTCCCCGTCGCGCACTTCTTCGTTCGACCGATCCGCCGTTTGCGCCAGGCGACGAAGGATTCGGTCGAGCCCCCGGGCTACGACAGCGACATGGCATCGCGTCCGTCGTCCGACAGCCGGCGCCGCGGCGGCGGCGGCGGCGGCGGCGGCGCCGGACCCCACGGGGGCGGTATGGCTGCCGGCTACGAGAAGGACGTTCCCGGAGCGCCCAAGGGATACTTGGCCCGGAAGCTGACGCACTGGCGGCAGCACAAACCGAAGCCTGGCGGGAGCGTGAGCGTGAGCGTGGCGGGGCGCCGGAACGGGCGCAGGTCGGCCATCCGCATCCCCCGGCGCGTGCAGGACGGGAAGCATGTCGTCCAGGACGAGCTGACCGACCTCACCGAGACCTTCAACGAGATGGCGGACGAACTGATGGTGCGGTACGAGCAGCTGGAGGACCGGGTGCGGGAGCGGACCCGCGAGCTCGAGCTCAGCAAGAAGGCGGCCGAGGCGGCCAACGAGAGCAAGACGTTGTTCATCGCCAACATCTCGCACGAGTTCCGCACCCCGCTCAACGCCATCCTCGGCCTGACCGCCGTCTGCATGGAGGAGGACGATCTGGTGCGGGTGAAGCGATCGCTGGGCATCATCTACCGCTCCGGCGACCTTCTGCTCCACCTGCTCACGGACCTGCTCACCTTCAGCAAGAACCAGATCGGGCAGCAGCTGTCGCTGGACGAGCGAGAGTTCCGCCTGACCGACATCGGCCTCCAGGTCTCGAGCATCTTCGAGAAGCAGGCCGGCGAGGGCGGCATCTTGTTGCGGACGAGCTACGGCACGCCCGAGGCCGGCGCCAACGCCGCCACCGCCGGCGACGGGACCGAGATCCTGTTCGGCACGTCCAAGGTCAAGGACGTCGTGCTCTGGGGCGACCAGAACCGGATCTTGCAGGTCGTCATCAATCTCGTCAGCAACAGCCTGAAGTTCACCCCGGCCGGAGGGTCGATCCACTTTCGCGTCCGCTGCCTAGGCGAGGTCGACGGTGACGCGCAGAGCCAGCGGATAGGCCGGAAGACCTCGGCCAAGTCGAACCCACCCAACCTGCGAACCACGACCGGAAATCTCAACACGAGAGTCGGCTCGATCGCATCCGCGGCCGCCGCGGCCGCCGCCGCCGCGGCGTCTGGCGACGAGACGCCCAAGGTCATCGACACGGCGCTGACGATCAACCCGATGGAGTCCGGGCCGCTGGCACGGGTCCACAGCCAAGATCGGTCCTTCTCGCCGCCGACCGGCTCCAAGACGTTCGCGTTCGAGTTCGAGGTCGAGGACACCGGTCCCGGCATCCCAGAGCACCTCCAGACGCGCATCTTCGAACCCTTTGTCCAGGGCGACCTGGGCCTGTCCAAGAAGTACGGCGGCACCGGCTTGGGCCTGAGCATCTGCTCCCAGCTGGCGAAGCTCATGGGAGGCTCGATCGACCTGCGCAGCCAGATCGGCACCGGCAGCACCTTCACGATGCGGATCCCGTTGAAGACCGTCCGAACGCGACCCGAGAGCAGCGCCAGCTCGACCCTCAACGTCCACTCACGTCCGCCCTCGACCGCGGCCCCCCATCTGCCCGAAGAGGTGATGGACGGCAAGAGCTCTGTGTCGGCGCAGGACCGACCGGGCACGAACAACCCGCGGCAAGCGTCGAGCGTGGCATCCGACGGAATCGGCGACGGCGTCCCGATCCCAACCGCTAGCAGTCACGGCGCCGGCCCCAACCCCCGACTCGTGGGCCTGTCCCAACCGTTCTTCGCGCCCAGCCCTCTCCCCGACCCTGTCAATGCCGCCGCCCCCGCTTCCACTCCTGCGGGTTTCCCTGAGCGGCCGAGGACCAAGGATCGGGTGAGGATATTGGTGGCGGAAGACAACAAGGTCAACCAGGAGGTCGTTCTTCGGATGTTGAAGTTGGAGGACATTTACGGTACGCATCGACGGTTTCCTTCGCCGTCGTAACTCCGCTCGGGCCTGAGTATCTAACGATCGAATCGTAGACGTCACCATCGCGAAGGACGGCCAAGAGGCGTTTGACAAGGTTCGCGAGAGCATGGAGCAGAAGAGGCTCTTCCATCTGATCTTCATGGACGTCCAGGTGATTTTTACCCTGCGCTAGCTCGCGCGAGCTTCCCCTCTGACCGATGACGCCGTAGATGCCAAACCTCGACGGTCTGCAGAGCACGCGGCTCATCCGGCAGATTGGATTCCCGGCGCCTATCGTCGCCCTCACCGCCTTTGCCGAGGAGAGCAACTTCCGCGACTGTGAGTGCTCTCTATCCCTTGTGTCTCCATCACCGCTCGTGGCGCGCATGGCAGATCTTGGCCGCCAGCATTCTTTGCCGTCTTTGAGTCTAGCTGCTGAACGCCGTTCTCTCCTCCGTGTAGGCATCAACTCTGGCATGAACTCGTTCCTTGCCAAACCCATTCGACGACCGGCTCTCAAGGCCATCCTCAAAGCGTATTGTTCGACCGTCCCAGAAGAATGAACGAATGCGCAGAAGGACGATGAAGATCCAGAGAGTTGCCGTCCACCGAGCTTCTCTTCATGTTATGGGCAGCCGGCAGTTGATCGGAAGTCACCTCTGATTGCCGCGAGCGAGAAGGGCCATCACGACACCATCACCTCTACAATGGGCGGCGCTGCCGCTCCTTTGCATGCACTTATATATACCCGAAGACGACGAGGGTCTTTCCCTCGAGCCTGCTCCTCGTCGACCATTCATCTCCCTTTTCTCTCGTCCTCAATCCTCGCTGAAGACCCCCCCTATGCATCTTCTCGCACCCGATTCCCAGGGTCTGCTTTCCATGACTCTCCCGGTTTTTGTTTTGGTCTGTTGGTCCATTCAGCGAAAAGGAGCGTGACGGCGTACAGCGACAGCGAAATGCACAAGGGTCCACGCGGCGAGAGGGTTGTTCAGGCCGCCGGTCGGAAGATCTTTTTTTGGTATACTATACCGGTACAAGCTTGTGCGGACCATGTTTTTCTACCTTCCTGCCTCAACCGTAAGGAGACCGGTCGGGTTCTCTCATCGATGTGGGTGTCTATTCGCCAGGGCACGACCCATTTTCTTCCTCGCCCTTCTGGTTACGTACAAAAGGAAAGGCCACGTTGAGCTTTGGAGCTGCACACGGCTCAGGTCGAGGCGAGGTGCAGTCGATACCGAAACTCTCTCCTTTACTGTACTACTCCGTACCTCTCTCGCCTCTACCAGTCCTCTCTTCCACACGACGTCTCTTTCTTTGCATCTCTCTCATGCACGAGCGGGGGGTTTTTTTGGATGTGTCTTCTATTCTCAGCATCTGTCGTGGCAGCTGATTCATACACACGGGGAGCCACGAGAAAGACGGGATTCTTTCACTCTCCACATCTGTCTTGGGGTTCTCCGAGGTTGTCCTAGTTGCTCTCTCTCTCTCTATCTCTCTATCTCCTCCGGCCTTTGAAGTACGTCGCGCTTCGTCTCAAGAAGCCCCCCAAGATGCCACCCCCTTCATATCGAACCCTCAATATCCTGTCCCGCGAGACGAGCGGAGATATGCAGTAATTGGTAATTGGTATTCCTACTCCATTCTAGTGCTAGTTATCAGCTATGAAAATTAAGCAAGGAAAACCCTAGGCCTGCTAGGGTGAAAAACCTCCTTCTGCAGTGCCTGGCCAGCACTATCCTGTCGAGATGCTGTAGAACGTGGGGGGTGGCTGGCTAGCAGCCAGCTTCCAGCTGCTCCTGAGCCCAGGAGAACTGGGGGAGAATGCCTTGTCGGAGGATCCACGCTGTGAGGGCGGCGGCGGGCCGCGGTCGGGATGTCAAAGCCTGGAGAGATATGCAGTATAGAGTGCCAATTCCACCAATAAAATATACAACCAGACAACACCACCAGACAACACCACCAGACAACACCACCAGAACTTATAGCCGACGTCTTGAGTTGGAGTCTTCTTGTTGGCTGTAAGTGGGCTCTAGGCGCACATCGCCTACTTGAAAAAGCCCTTGGATCGGAGTGATGCTCCTGAACCCATTCACGCCCGTTCCAGCGAACGATCATCGTACGTAGAACGAGAGGCGGAGACAATCAATCTAGGTTTGTTTGAATCATGCGAGTCCAAGGAATCGATGGTCCGGGCCAGGTATCGTAGAAGCACGCCGCTAGAGATGAAGAGGTGCTTTGGGGTGTGAGGGGAGAGAGGGTGGGGGGAAGAGAAGGGGATACACGTGGTGTGTATACGGCCAGGTAAAGACGTGCAGGCTAAAGGAGCTCGTTCAGGTGACTGCTCCACTACGACGACGACGACGACGACGACGACGACGACATCTTTCATGAAACTAACGCCGGTCGGTTGGGTATAGCAGGGGCATGGACTGACTGCTCAATGTGAAAGGAGGAAGAGAGGAACAGAGGAACAGAGGAACAGAGGAACAGAGAGAGCAATCATCGCTGGGTCGCCAGATGAACGAGGCAAAGAAGCAGACAAGGGGAGAGGCCAAGCAAAGACCAGAGAAAGGGATCATCCGTCGGCGTTTGGTATGGCCTGATTCTCAAAGCTGCACTTTGCAGTCCAGTACACCCGTTCATCTCCGATCTCTGGTCTCTGATCCGTCAAAGTATGCTCCCTCGATCAATGGTACCCGTGCCTCGATTCAGAAGTCCATGGCACTCGTCATTCGCTGCACGGCTGTTCTGTGCTGTGGTCGTCGAAGGGCCCTGCCTTTATTTTGGCTTGGGGGGATGGGGGGGGGGAGGGGGCGGTTGGGGGGGGGGAAGACGACTTTATTCGTCGTCGAGGTCTCGATGTCTCGCGAGCGTCAGACGCTTGTACTCGGCCGGGTCCTTGTCCCATAGTTCGGCGGCTTGGCCGTTGAGCGGGGATGCGCTTTTTGAGACTGTTAGCTGCGGATTTCTTTTTGAAAAGAAAGAATGCGTTCTTCAAAAGGTCCCGAACAAGTCTGAGCTGGGACAGCAGACGGCAGTGCTGGCTTGAGGTTCGGGTTGAAGGGCGGTAAGAGGGGTCGGAAGACTGGGAGATTGGGGTTGGCTTGGGGAGGTCAGGACGGGAAGGGAGAGAAAGAGGTCATGTTGACGATAGGTGACGAAAGGGCGATGGCTAGACAGGATTTGATGAAGATGAAGGGAAACGTGGGACCGGAAGGGGGTACAAGTGCAAGCCAAAGTAACCTAGGCGATATATAGAGTATGATTGGAAGGGCAGGGGCAAAGGGCCGGTACCAGGTGCACGTACTTGTTCGGCTCCCCTAGGAGACTCTGCAAGCTCAAAAGAACGCTCTGGACGTTGTACACGGCGCTCCATTTGTCCTTGAGGATGTCGAGGCAGATGCGGCCCGAGAAGTCGACGTTCGGGTGGTAGATCGGGGTCTTGAAGACGACGAGCGGAGGCGCATACGGGTACGACGCCGGGAAGGAGAAGGACAGCTTGAGCTTGAGTCCCTCGTAGTAGGTGCCCTCGGGCCCGACGATGGTCGCCGTCCAGCTCAGCAGATTACCGTCGGCATCCGGGAAGGCGGATATGCCCGGCGTCGACGACATCATGAGCTGCATGAGCTCGGTCTGGAGGCTGGAGAATCGAGAGCTTGTCAGCAGGCACTGGCGGGAATTCATCCCCCCCGGGATTGAGGACAGCGACGAGAGTAGCTCCCGAGACGGAGATGTCGACGGACGCGAAGAGCTTACCGCTTGGTGACGCTCAGGTTGGACTGCTGTATGGCCGGCGAATGCACCTTGGCAGTGGCATCGATGGCGTTCATGGTGCTGGCCATGCCGCTGGAAGTGTCCATGGCGAAATCCATCTTCTGGGCGGTGCTGAGGTGCGAGCGACTAGGCCCGAGCAGAATGAAAGATTGCGACTCCGAGTCCGAGGGCGACGGAGCACTATGGCGAGCAGCAACCGAGGAAAGTGTCGAGCGAGGAGACTGGGTCTACTACGAAGACGTGGTGGATGTCGTCGACGAAGAGAAAGCGGAGAAGACGCTGGAGGTAGAAGAGGAAAGATGTCTGTCGAGTGAATCGTGGCGGTCGAAGAGCTGGGCACCAACAGGACAAGAACCGGCCCGGATTTGTTTACGGCGAAATCCAGTCGCGTTGCTTGCGGCAACCGCAACCACAGCCACTTCCCCGTTCCCGGACTAGCGCATCCCGCTAGCGCGAGTCGCGTCGGCCTCTCGTTTTTCCGTCTCCGCCGGCGGGCTTCACCCCCACCAAGCACGTGCTTGGCGCTTCACCGCGGTCGTCAGGGATCGTAGTCAAACGACAGGCGTCTCAATTGGTGTCAGGACGAGCCCGGCGTACCGTTGTCATGGTGAGTTGTGTCTCGAGACATGCTGCAGTCGGTTTTGACGCGAACGGAACGCGACCCCGCTGACCGGCCGCGACGCGACACAGTTGGACGAACAGCAGCAGTCGCAGTTCGACGTGACCCGCATCAAGCTGCCCTTCCGCCTCATCTCGGACACCATTGGGCGTGGGTCGTACGCATCGTTCGTCGCCTCCGATCGGAACAGGCAGGGGGGCCCAAGCGTGCGACGGACAACGGAGGCGCTGACGTGTTCCTGTCGCGCTCGACCTGCAGCATCAGAAAGGCGGTCCGGTTCGAGCGGCCCGACCTCGTCGTCGCAATCAAGTTCATCAACAAGGAACGCGCGGTCAAGTTCGGCAAGATCAAGCTCTCGCAGATCAACTTCGAGATCAGGCTGCACCAACATGTCACCGGCCACATCAACATCATCAGCTTCTTCGATTGGGGCGAAGATCCCGTCTGGCAATGGATCGCCATGGAGTACGCCGACGGCGGCGATCTGTTCGACAAGATCGAGGCCGACGTCGGCGTCCCGGAGGATGTCGCCCACTTCTACTTCATCCAGCTCGTGAGCGCCGTCGATTTTTGCCACTCGAAGGGCGTCGCTCATCGAGACATCAAGCCCGAGAGTGGGTTTCCATCTTTCTTCTACCACTTCTCGTCTCTTTTGCTTGCCTATCCTGCATCTCTCCCTCGATCTCTCGTCCGTGTTCCGTTCGTTCGGAAAGAAATGCGCTGTAACGCTTCCCCGCCGCAGACATCCTCCTCTCGGCAGACGGCCACCTCAAGCTCGGCGACTTTGGCCTGGCGACGCTCTACTCGCACAATGGCAAGGAGCGCCTCGCGAACACCGTGTGCGGGAGTCCGCCATACGTCGCCCCTGAGGTCGTCGCGGGTAGCTACGACGGCCAATATCAGCATCGGGTACTGACCCGCGTCGCCTATCGACCAGACCGCGTCGACATATGGTCGTGCGGGGTGGTGCTGTTCGTGCTTCTGGTGGGCAACACGCCGTGGGACGAGCCGACGCCGCAGAGCTGGGAGTTCCAAGAGTACATTCGGGGCAAGGGCCGGAGCCAGGACGAGCTGTGGAGGCGGTTGCCACCAGATACGTTGTCCCTGCTGCGGGGCATGATGAAGGTCGACCCGTCGACGCGGTGGACGTTCCAGGAAGTGCGACGGCACCCGTGGTTCACCCGCGCGAACCCCTACACGAGCGCGGACGGCAAGATCAAGAATGCGCTCTCGCTGGCGACGACGATGCTCGAGAACCTCAAGATCGACCTCAGCCAAGAACCGGGCTTTGCGCGGCTGGCCGGCACGGCGAGCTCGGACGACGTGGTCATGCTGGACGGAGACGACCCCGATCTCGGGTCGTCGAAGTTCGCCTCGACCCAGCCCGAGACGCCGCTCGACGACACGCTCTTCGACTGGCAACGGCCGGGCCGCGGCGGCATGGGCTTTGCAGCGACGCAAGCAGCTCCGGTGTCGGGTCTCAGGACGCCCGTCAGCGCCAGCCAACCTGTCCGATGCCTCGACGACGACGACGACGACGACTACCACGGCGACGGACGCCGCCGCCGACGCCACCACCACCACCATCACCACGACAATCGTCCCTCCTCCCGCGCCAACACCCCCGGCGACAGCAAAAGCGACAACGTCTTCTGGTCGGCCGACCAGGATCTCTCGGAAGACCCGAGCATGAGCCAATTCTCGTCCTGTCCGAGCGTGCCGCTCAGCCTGACGCAGCGCGCGCGTCGCTTCCGGGACATCATCCCGTCGCACTCGCTGACGCGCTTCGTCTCTCACTTTCCGCACAAGCTGCTGCTGCCGCTGCTGTCGCAATCGCTGCACCGGCTCGGCGTGCCTCTCACGGCATTCCCCGTCAGCGCTCTGCGCGGCAACGACGACACCGTCTCTCGGCGGTTCAAGGCCGTCGACGGCAGGAAATGTGAGCTGCAGGGCTACATCGTCGTCGACAGGATGCTTCTCTCGACCGGTCTCAACTATCATCACCAGCAGCAGCAGCAGCAGCAGCATGACCACTTCGGACAACAACAATATTCTCCTACGAACGATGACGCTACGCGCGGCCAGAACTACGACGACGACGCCGACGCCGAGGACTCCTTCCTGGAGGTCCGCTTCGTCAAGCTCAAAGGCGATCCGCTCGAGTGGCGCCGCTTCTTCAAGAAAGTAGTCCTGCTGTGTCGTGAGGCCGTCTACGTGCCCGGCGACGCTGGCTGATGTATTTATCTATGTGTATATATATATATGGCTAGGTTTTTTTTTGTGTCTGTCTGTGTGTGTGTGTGTGTGTGTGTGTGTGTGTGTGTGTGTATAGAATAATCATTTTCTAGGGGAAGGAAGACAGAAAGGAAGGAAGGAAGGGTGGATGGATGAATATCCAACATTCTCTCCTCTCCTCCCCTCTTCTCATCTCTTCTCAAGCAGCCATCCCGGCTCGACTTGTCACTGTATAAAAACAAACGAGCCAGGAGTAATCGCTCATCTCCTGTATTCCGACCAGCCATTCTGATCAGCCATTCTGATCAGCCATTGTGACATGCTTTCGTACGTACTACACGTACTGCAAGCAACGGCTGCGTGAGTGTACTGTACTCTTCCAATGATTTGACACGCACGGCTCTGGCTCTGGCTCTAGCTCTGCTTCAACATGTCGAACCCAACGTACGTAGCTCGAGACAGCTCCCGTCTACTTGTGATCCAACACGCATGGCTGTGTCTAGCTCCGCCTACTGTACGTTCAATTCCACATGCATAGCTCCGGATAGCTGACGCCTACCTGCATCGTATCGAATGCACCGTGCAGCCCACGCTCCGATTCCCACTGACCTTTTGGTCTGTTTGGGAAGTGCAATAGAAAAAGGGCTCCTAGACGGCTGATGGTGATAGGAGGCCTGCAAGTTCAAGATGAAGTTGAGAGGGTCCTGGCATTGCTGATAAGTGGGCTGTTGGAGAGGGTTGAAAAGTTCGAGTTTTCGCTCTGCCTCCACGTCTGGTGCTCCTCTCGGTGAATACGTAACGTACGATTGCTGAAATCGGAACGTGGTTGGATGCCATTTCATTGCAATGCCTCTTCAGATGCTTGCACGTCTGGCTATCGACTCCACGAGCATCATCCCCCGAAAGAATGCACGTCGCACCCCACCTCCGCTCCTCCTTCAAGTATCCTCGACCACCGTCGTCTGTAGACCCTTTGGATCCTTGACGCCGACGGCCTGCACGTAGCTGTACAGCTTCTCCTTGGCACCTTCTTCGTCGTTGCGTTTCCGCGCGATGCGCAGTCTTAACCGGAATGGGACGCCTCGGATGCCAGACTTCCAGACTTCCTTGTTCAGCAGCGGGTCGAGCCGGACGTCTCGGGTGCCCTGTTCTCATCATGTCAGCCTCGATCTGGGCTGCCCAAAGTGCTCTGCGAAGCTGGTTCACGATCGACAGCGAGGGGAAACACGGCAGAGAGGAACTGCGTACCATGGCCTGTTGGGTGAAGCTTCGAATCTCCTTGATCGCTCGCGGAGCCCGCTTCTTGAACGACGCGCCGAATATCTGTTTGAACCCAGAGGCAACGGTCAGCATCCACACAGCCCGGAGTCCGGATGGGACGCAGCTTCCGGTCGTTGGACAGTACCCTCTTGTGCAGGTGGATTGTGTACTCTCGAGTCACGACATCGGCTATGGCGGATCGACCGGGCTTGGCGCCGGTTTTCCGTGCACCGGGTGCTTTCGCTTTGGTCGGCATTGTTGATGATCTATGGAGACCGTGGTGCGAGGAAGATGTCACCACCTGAACGTTGCGAGACGGAAATCCAAGTGTGGCTGTATGGGGATTAGGGCTTAGGGCTTCGGATATGTAGGTACGGGGATACTTGATTTCACGCGATCACGTGGGAATCGGTACGAGGTACGTAGTACTCCCGACTGACTTAGCCACTTAGTCATCACCACCACCTTTTTGTGTGGCGTTGGTGGCCTGCGGATCATAAGTAGTTTGACGTGCAGTCAACGCTGAAATCACTTCAAGAATCTCATTACATTTAGCGCACACGGTGAACAGCCTCGGCAGAAGGCAGCTGATATGATATGGCGTTCATGTGCAGCTCCGCGTGCCCTGTTAGCAATCCGTAGCTATAGTATGTTTCCTGTTGTTAACTATCATTCGAAGCGTCTGGTAATCACTGTCGACATACCAGTATCTCTGAAAATCTCAAATTAATACCATCTACCCCGACGCTACCAAACCCACGCGAGACCAACGCCATCATGCCAGTCAAGGATGGTATGTTGCATGCCTGATTGCGTCTCCACCGGCGCTGACAGAGCCTCCGCTCCACTCTAGACGCATTCCCCTCCTCCGTCGCCTTTGACTTGATCGCAACGTCACTGGGCGGCGACATGGCCCAGCGTAAATCGGCCATGAAGAGGGCCAATGCCGTGTTTGCCTTTGCGCTGAAGAACGCTCAAGGCAACACGGCTACGTGGTACATCGACCTCAAAGAGACCGGCGAGGTCGGAAAGGGCAGCGCACCCTCAGGCAAGGAGCCCGATGGTAAGTCCACCCAGACCTCTGCCCGTCCTTGCGGTCTCTTCCGCTCGTGATCTTCCCGACAATCCCGCCAGGGCCACGATCCAGCCTTTTGGACTGACGTCCTCCCTCGCCCAGTCACACTTACGCTCGCGGACGAGGATTTTGGAAAGTTGGTGCAAGGCAAGGCCAACGCGCAACGGCTCTTCATGGCAGGCAAGCTCAAGATCAAGGGAGACATGACCAAGGCGACTCGGGCGGAGCCAGTCTTGAAGATAGCACGAAGCAGCGCCAAGCTGTAGTGGAGCCAGTAGCAGTGTAGATCTTGAATGTCTCCGTCAGAAGTACGGAGTAGCCGTTGCCAGCCTTTGGCACTCTACGTCTTAGATGTCAACTGAACTTCTCGCTTTGTGAAGGATGCTTCTCATTGGCGTGGCGTTACCGTAAACTGTGCCGTACAAGGCGCGTTAAGGACATATCCTCAGCGGAGTACTATTAGTAGCAAGCCGAGCCACCGGCGGAGTCGTAACTACTGAGTCTTTTCACGCAGCCGTATAAGGGTATCTCGCCTCAGTAGTTTTGACATCTTAGCTGTACAGTTCACTTTCGCTTGTACCGCGCGAATGTCATTTTGGTTACTCATCTCCTAAGCGACAGATCGCGGTCATCCACACGTGATGCTAATCACGTGGCTCCAAGTATTCGAGTACCATATCACCCGGGATTCTGTGATGCGACAAGTCGTTGGAATATACCTCCGTACACAACAAAAGCGATCAACAACAGCTCTTGGTCACGGCATAGAGGTCCTGTCGCTGCTGCTCATGTTGATGGCTCTTGAGTATTAATCCTGGAAGAGAAACGATCTCACGGGCCGAGGCGAGCTAACGGCCGTGGATTCGAGTTTCCCATCTCGTTCTGGCGCTTCCGCCCGAGTCGGGCAAAATTTTTGAGGCCAAGGAACGGCCTTCCAATCTTCCCCCTGATCGCACCGTCGAGGTACGACGTTGTCCCTGTCGCTCGACCGGCCAGTCCGCCAGGTTTGATTCCGACCGAAGGCGAGATAGTCGACGTGGAAGTCCTTTAAGGTCGTGGGGCCATGCTTGGCACGCTCGTGAAGGAGCCAGAACATCCCAACTTCGCAGTACGAGCATCGCGACGTTTGCAGAGCCTGGCAGTCGGCTCGGGATTGCGTCTTGCGTCGACGTCACTCCATCCTGGAAGCTGATCGCATCTGGCCCGAGCACATAAAGAAGGGCGCGCTCCGGCGCTGCTGGCCCGCCTCGGCCACGCGAGGGAGTGTGGATGTCGAAGCGCAAGACCGAGGTCCAAGGCAGTTCCAACGGCGAGTCGTTCGTGGGTGACGGCAGTTCGGCGGTGGCAGCCATGGATCAACACAGGAAGGCGACGGCGGCGCAGATCGCCAACAGGAGGTAAGTTGCGCTTTTCATGTGTCGATAGGGCAAGAAGTTTGTCTGCCCTAGACGCGTTGTTTGTCTGTCCGTTCACCGAGTGAATGGCATCGTCCTCCTGATCGCGCATATGCTCGCCGTCTGCTTCTTTTTATTTATTCCAGTTGTGTTGCTTGGCCCGAGCTTGCCCTAACTCGTGGATTCACCTATTTGAACAGGATCCGCCAGGCCCGACCTCCTCGTCGACCTTTCTCCAATACATCTACCACAACCACCTCTTCTGCCTTCTCTTCACTTGCACCAGCCAACCCAAACTCGGGCCCTCAAACCGCTCAAGCTACCCAGCTACCAGCATTTGTTCCTCCGACAGCTCATCTGAGCACCCCTCTCTTCTCTGCATCTGCATCTGCACAGCAGCAGCAACAACCGCCGCCGCCGCCGTCGGGAGGTGGATCCAGCGCGGCGTCCCTCTTCGGAGGCGGCCAGTCCTTCAGCTTCTCCGTCCCATCCGAATCCTTCTCCTTCAGTGCGCCCGCCACGAACAACCCCTTCGCCTCGACCAACGGCTCCTTTGGAGCGAGCAACCCTGTCGCCAACGGTTTCAGCGGCTCGATCTTCAACCTGCCACCGTCGGTTCCGTCGGCGAATTTGACACCCTCGCGGCCTGCACAGCCGTCGACGGTTCCATCTCAGCTACCTCACGGTGACGGCAGTCAGACCGCTCCGCAGCCGCCTGCCACCGTCGGTCTCTTCGGAGCGACATCACAGCCTCAGTTATTCGGCGCGTCGGTCTCCGCGACCGCTCCTTCCATCACGCCGTTGACGACATCTCTCCCTGCCGATAACACATGCGGTGGCGACCAGGACATCACGATGCTGTCAGCATCACCTGACTCATCGTCTCAGAAGAGTCGAATTGTGCAGGAAGGGCTACAGAGCCCTAATTCCCCGACGAATATGTCGGCTCAACCCCAAGATCTAACCAGAAAGGCCGTGGATAACACGCCGGATAACACAGCGAATAACGCGCCGAACAAAACGCCGGAAAAAGCCGCCGATAGCGCTGCCAACGACATGGGCAACAACACTGCCAATAACACCACCACCGACAAACCCACAGCCAAAAGGAGCTCGGACAACAAGAACGAGGCTGAAGCGATCGACAATCGCCCTTACAACATCTTCCGGGAAGCTGCCGCCCAAGGCGAAGCAGCCGCCTCCACTACGATGAAACCCAAGGACGCCGTCGCCGCGACGTCCTCCACTCTCGATACCACCAACAAGGAACCTGTCCCCGCGCCTCTCACGTCAAAGGCGACCAGCATGCCGACAACCGCGGGCCCGTCCAGCTCCGCCAACAACAATAAGAAGGCCGCCGTGTTCGGCTCAAGTGTCGAAAGGGCCCGGCTCGATCCAAAGCGGCCGCGCCCTTCAGGTGTTCCAAAGACCGCCGAGGAGGATTCCAAGTACAAAGCCCTTATAAGGCTCTTCATTGCGAACAAGAAGTTCAAGAAGGCCGTGGCCGATCTACCTCTTCATGGAGACTTCAAGACGCTCTGCGTCGACTATCTGGCACAATGCGATGAGTACGGGTCTGGAATGCCGCCGCCGAGCATTGGATCAGGCGCAGGCTCGAAGAGGAAGGAGACGGACGACACCTCCCAAGATGATAAGGCCGCGAGCCGGAAGCGGCCCAAGCCAGACTCGGCCCACAGAGGCCAGGAAACCCCCGGAAGACCGACGGCCCAGGATCATTCTAAACGCAAGGCCGACGAGGAGTTGACCAAAGACGGCGACGGCGACCCAGCCACGATCAAGAGGGCCAAGGCGACGCAGGACACGGCATCCCCCAAGAGCCCGTCGCACACGTCGTCGCTCCTCAGCAACATCCTGAATCGCAAGAGCGCGAGACAGTTCGACCCGCGCACTGACCTCCGTGGCTCGAAGTCGCCCGCCGTCGGCGCAGGGACCAGCAAGGGCACCGACGCGAAGAAGTCAAAGACGACCGCTCAAGACACCGTCAAGTCGGCGCCCGCACCACCGCAGACCCCATCCTCGCACGAGCCGGCACCTGACGCTCCTAGCGCGCTCTCCGCGTCCAAGCCCTCGGCTACCACCGGCAGCTCTGTCGCCGGCCAGGCGGCGTCGACCGGCTCGTCCGTCTTAGGGCAAGCAGCCTCGGCCGGAAAGGCGCCAGCTTCCACCACGAGCTTGTTCGCCGCGAAGCCGACCCCAGCGTCGGGCAGCTTCTTCGGAAGCCCGGCTCCCGGCCCAGCGACCGCACCGGCGTCGGGCTCGTCTCTATTCAAACCGGCAGCGGCCAACAACGATTCGGCCAGCACCGCAGCGCCGTCGGCGTCGGGCGCGACCACGGGTCAGACCATGTTCAAGCCTTCTGTCCCGGGTGGCAGTGCGACGACGGCGATGACTACAATCGGCTCGGATTCGTCCCTGCCCCAGCCACCCAAATTCGGCACGGGCCCGGTGAACTTCATGGCGCAGTTTGGCAAGGTGGCCCAGGAGAATGCCGAGGCCGAGAAGGCGAAGCGCAAAGCCGAGGACTTTGACTCGGAGGACGAGGACGAGGCCGAGTGGGAGCGCCGCGATGCCGAGAATCAGCTCTCCAGGAAGAAGAAGATCGAGGAGGAAGCAAAGGCGGCCAAGGCCCAATACATCCCCGGCAAGGGCTTCGCGTTTGTGTCTTCGGGCGAGAAGGACGGCGCGAAGGACGGGAAAGCGTCTGACACCACCATCGAATCGGTCGGCGAGATCTCCAAGCCGACGATGCCGCCTCCGGACCGGCCCAAAGGGGTCTTCGGCGCCGCGAGCACCGATCGCCCGAGCAGCGGGGTGTCGATCTTCGACCAGCCTCAAACGCCCGTCAGCCGCAAGATACGGCCCGACAACATCTTTGCCCATCTCTCTGACTCCGGAGCCGACAGCGGCAAGACCGGCGACGTGGACGAGGACGAGACCGACACCGGCGAGGAGGGAAAGACCAGCAAGACGAACATCGCCGAGAAGGGGAGCAACGTGTCGTATCCGTCCCTGACGCAAGGCCAGAACGGCCGAATCGAGTCGGACGGCGATGGAGACGCCGGCAAGATTCAGGAGCAGAAGAGCGAGGAGGCTGCCGAAGAGGTGGCGAAGCAGGGCGAGATCGTCGAGCAGAAGGAAGAAGGAAAAGCGGCCCGGGACGCGACGGAACAGGGCAACGGCGAAGCTACGAAGAAGAACGAGGGCCGAAGCCTCTTCGACAGGGTGTCCAGAGCTGAAGATGACGATCGCCCCCTGCCCACGGCCTTGGACGATGTCGCGCCGGACACTCCGGCTGCCCCGGCCGAGGCCGACGCCAGCCGCAGCGTGTTCGGTCAGAAGTCCTCGAGTTCTGCGAGCGGCGGTGCTTCGGTCAACTTCAACAGCAGCCCATCGACCGACAACAGGTGGAATGCCACCACACCGATCAAGTTCGGGGCCACCGTGCCGGGCTTCAGCTTCGCCTCGCTGGGCGACACCAAGGGCGGCGCTCCATGGGCGTCGCAGTCGACGAAGACCGGCACCTTTGGTTCGGGCGGGCCATTGGCGGGCAGCGTTGGCGCGACCTCGTCGGCGCAGCTCGGCGGTGCAGGATTCGGCTTCGGCGTACCCTCGGCGACCTTCGGCGCGCCCGAAACGACGGACACCGGTCGCGACACCACCGACGAGAGAGATTCGGCCAAAGAGGACCAGCTCGACCTGACTCAGGCCGCGACGGGCGAGGAGGACGAAAACGTGCTGTTCACGGTGCACGGGAAGGGATCGGCGTACGACACTGGAGACAACGTATGGAAGACTCGCGGCGTCGGCCAGATGCGCGTCTTGATGCACCGCCAGAGTGGCAGCGTGCGCCTCGTCATGCGACAGGAGCGGATCGGAAACGTCATCCTCAACACCCCCCTGCTGAAGGCTGCCAACTACGAGATCAAGGGCGACGCCAGGCGATACGTCAGCTTCCCGGCGGCCGCCGAGGACGGCAGCGTCACGCCGTGGCTCATCCAAGTCAAAGAACGCGACGAGGCCAAGGCTCTGGTCAAGTTGCTCGAGAAGGCGAAGAGGCCCAGGAGGAGGAAGGTCAAAAAGTAGGCGGCACGACACGGTCTCTCTCTCTCTCTCTCTCTCTCTCTCTCCTCTGCTACTCCTCACACGACCCACAACGAAAGGAATCGACGATAAGCCCGGAAGAAAGAATCGGAAGAACGAAGAGCAATGTCACCCGTCGAACAGCAGACATGATACCAAGAGAAGAGGGCATAGCGCATTGCAGGTTTGTCAGGCACCGGGGAATAAGAGATGGAGCATGGCAAAAGGGTCAAGACTGGATGGGCGGATCCTTTCTTTTCTCTCTTTGCCATCTCGTACTCTTTCTTCTCATGTCTAAGAGCGTGCGATCGCATCAGCATCGGCAGCAACACCAACGAAAGAGCAGAGCAGAGGGGAGGAGGGGGACTTGACATGGGAAGTACAGTACAGGATCGAAAACGACATGGGATCAGGGAAGGGGAGGATCACCACTTGCTACAACTTTGCTAATACTTTTCTCATACTTTGCTCATCACCCTTGCTCAAGCAAGTCTACATTGAAAATAAGAATGGGCACATGGCCACTGATTTCTGCCAAGTCTTTGTTCCAACTCGTCCCTTTGCACGCAGATACTGTGATTACGTAGGCATGGTAGATAACCTGGTCTCGTCGGTTTGCCGAGGGAGACGGTGAGTTACTCATCTCAACTTGCTGTCACGAAGAGTTGGTGAATGCAGGCAGTGATTGGATCACTAGACAGCTCTAGTGCAAAGGCAGGCGGGGATGTTCTTCTGTCAGTCGGCCTCTTCAACAGTGAATGCTCTTGTGATAAGTCTAGCTCTTACGAATTTATATAGGACATATGGGTGTAGGACGTACGTACAGTATGTACCGGTAGCTCTACTGCTTTTAAGAGTTACTCTAGCGTGCAAAAGGGCCTGTCTGGCCCCTGACAGATCGTACGGTACTTTTATGCCAGCGTAGAGACAGATTGCTGTACGCCTTGTGCGTAAGCAGTATGTTAGCATGGCGCCACAGGCTTGCAATTAGTTAGTGACGGGGCTACGTATGGGTACAGTCGTCCGGTACGAGCTACCCCGCACTTGCTACTTTGTAATTAAAACAAGGCTTTGCAGCTTTCACCGCCGTACGTACGTATGTACGTAGTTGGCCGTTGTAAGGCTGGGCCGCTCTACGGGTCCTGGTAAGGCTGGAGTTGCGAGGCTGTGGCTCTGGAGAGAAGAGGCTAATTGCTGTGCAAGGCTGGATGGAACAACGGGAGTACGGCACCGTAGTCTCCTGTTTGGGCTTACCTGCGTACACCAAATACGTGCCTACGAAGCTAGTGATCGCCGTACAACTTTGTGCTACTGTACGACATTGTAGGCAGTCCTAGACTACCGCTGGAGACTGAGGTGAGACTGGGCTGGTCTTTTTGGCGGTGACAGTCATCTGACAGGTCTACTCCGCACACACACGTACGGGAGTACATACTCGCGATACTCTATGTGCGACACCAGTACGGGAGTACCGTACAGGGTATTTCATGGGTAGCTCTACATCACAGGATGGAGGTAGTAGCTCCACCATAGGGATGCCTGATGAGAACTACTCTGCATACGTACCTTTATACCTATCACTGCACTCGTGAACGGGGCTATGACTAGAGCTGGAGCCAGAGCTGGAACCAAAGCTGGAGCCAGAACCGGAGCTCACGTAGAGCTAGTAGGATTGATATTCCCCCCATGTCGGTACCGTACGTACCGTACAGTACGTAACGTAACGTGGTTGACGTACTGTACGGGGAGGGTCCGGTGCGGGCGTAGCAAGGACCCAAGGACGCCCGGGACACAAGGAAATAAGCGCCGCAGAGACGCAAGAACCCCAGGAAGCAAGAAAGCGCAGCGACAACACAAGGAAGCATCTTCACAAGAAAAGGAGAGAGAAAAACAATCCGATGATATCTGAGCCACCCCCGGGCTAGACCGAGGCACTACGTGCCACTGACATGATATGAAAGTCGCCAGTCACGAAACAAGTTGATGTGTACGAAGGTACGATCAAGTCTGTCTTCCTGGGAGTTTGGATTCTATGACTATTATGTGGTAAACAAGCCCCCCCCCCCAAAAAAAAAGGATTACACAGCTGACTACGTACTCCGTACGTTCGATGAGAGTCTTTGTTGGGAACAAGGCTGAGCGGGAGTTAGGCTGTGGCGGATCTCATGGTAGGGCTAGCCTTACGCGGAGCCGCATCGGTCTCTTGCTTCGACGGCTCTGTATCTCGTAACTTGAGCTGGTTCGTGAGCCACTTTAGATATTATGCCCTGTAGACGACCTTGGAGATTCCGCCGTTGATGATGGTATGCTTGATTTCCGCAGATGAGGGGTGGTAGATGGTGCTCAGTAGATGGTGGCGATTCGCCAGCCAGCCAGCCGTATACGTGCGACGATGAAGAGCAGCAAAGCTACGGCGTAGGCGGCACCGGTGAAGGCGATGAGACCCCAGTATCGACCTTTGGCGACCGAGAGCAGTTGCCCGGCGAGGGGGATGCCGCAGAGTGCGCTGAAGACGGCGCGATTAGTCCTTTCGAGGCGACGAGCTCGACCCAAAGCAGACAGGCTAGAAGAAAGAAGCGACGTACCCGAAGCTTACGACGGTGTAGCAGGTCGCGAAATAGGTCCCGTACCGCTGCGTGCCGCAGAGCTGACCCACGCACGCGGGCGTCAGGCTGATGTTGCTGCCGCTGCCAAAACCAAAGACGAGGGCGAAGAGGACGACCACGGCGACGGAGGAGCCGGCCGGCAGCCAGAGAGCCACGGTCGAGACGAGACACATGGCGATGGTCAAGATCATGATGTTGTAGCGGCCGAGGTGGTCGGCGACGATGCCGGGGATCCAGCGGCCGAAGAACGAGCCGGCGTTGAAGATGGCGAGGAGCTGGTAGGAGAAGGCGGCGGAGAAGCCTCTGGCCATGCCGTACGAGGCCAGGTACGTGATCGGCACGAACAGGCCCAGCTGGATCGCGAAGACGCCGGCCGTGGTCAGGGCGAAGCCCGCGTCCTTGAAGATCCCAGGATCCGGTCTCGCGCTCGAGTCAGCCCTCGGAGGCAGCCTCGACCGGATCAGGGCGTTGGCGACGGCGAGCAGGAACAGGGACACGAAGGCCATGATCCGGGTCGCCCAGGCCCAGCCTACGCGCGGGAAGAGTGCCTGCAGCATCAAGGGGAAGATGACGCCTCCGATGGAGCCACCGCAGGCTGCGACGCCCGTGGCCTTGGCTCGGCGGGCCATGAAGAAGTGGCCGACGCTGGCGACAGCTGGCGTCATGATCAGCGATGTGCCCAGGCCACCCAGCAGGCCGACGACGACGAGGAAATGCCAGTAATCTGTCATCGGCTCGGACGGACAAGGACATCAGCACTCGTATCTTTACGGGCCGACATCGAGCTTGAGTCATCGGGGGTCCCAACTGACGCGTGCACGCCCCCATCAATATCTGGCTCAGAAACATGAAGATGCTACCTGCGAACACCAGCAGCCTCGGCCCTCGCGCGTCGAAGACGGGGCCGATCTGGAGACCACAGAAAAACGCCAAGAACACGTACAGACTGAAGATCCAGCCGATGGTGCCCTCGCTGTAATGGCGCAGCTGGTTCTTGGCCAGGTACGCCTGCAGCACGCCGATGGTGTTCATCATGCCAAAGGCCGACATCATGCCGCTCAGGGAGCCCAGGACGACGAGCCAGGCGCGCCATCCGCCTTCCGGGTAGAGGTTGCCGTCGTCGGCCCCGTCGTCCTGCGTACCGACGTCCTGCGTTCCGACATCTCGGCGGAGCTCCTGCTTCTCGCTGTCAGGGGGCGTGTGTGCCTGCGGCAGCGTCGCTTCATGTCGATCCGAGGAGGCCACCGGCGACTCTTGGCCGGTGCCGCCGCCGTTGACGAAACGCGCCTTTCCCTCATCTCCATGTGAGACCGAAGACATGCTCGTGGCGCCATCATGGTTCATACCTGTGGCGGTCCCGTATGAAGTCAACGACGGCTTGTTGACAGTGACTGTCTCTTGCGAAGGTGGTCAGCTATGTGATTGCTTGGGTAATACGACTCTGAGGATTCAAGGCCCGTCGGGTACACACTCACGATCGCTCAGATGACCTACTGTTTACATGATGTCAGGTGGGCCGGATATCCTCGGCCGTCGGCATGGAATGCCGCGGCGCATATACGGTAGAGTTTGGACCCAACCTCCGGGCCGACAGTACGTACCGATATGTACGTACCGTACGTATCGGCAGGGAATACTGTATCTCCGAAGCCCGACGGGCGGAGATGCCGAGCGTCGATGCCTGCCAGCGAAGCGACCCGCTACGTACGTACGTATGTGCGGGAGCTGGCGACAGAAGTATTCGGAATCCCACTAAAAAGTGATGAGACTATCCTCACCACCAAAAACCACCTCACCCAACTCCATACCATCGATCAACCAGAACTAACAAAAGCATCAGCATTGCACAGAAAGCATGTGTGCTTGCTCTTCTTGAGGAAGGTACCGTTACGTATACCTGTGAAGCATATCAGTAATCTTGCAGACCTTTCTTTCAGCACAATCTATCATATCTGTCAAGTTATGTTTTGACTGTGGCTACCATCCACTCAGCTCGCCGTCGACTGGGCCCTTAGCACAGGGTGCAGCACCTGACTAAGCAGGTCGCGCGCAGCCCTGTCGGGCAGATGCCCGCCACAGTAGCCTTTTAAGGTTCAGAGCTCCGTAGCCGACTCGCGACCGACTGCGCGCGACAAACTCTGTGGACAAGAACAGCAACAGTGATAATGACAGAGTAATGAGAATAGTGACAGCTCAGAGTGGGAAGAAGACTAAGCTTCATAAGAAGATGCCTAAGGACTTCAGACCTCAAGATCTCAAACCACTGGGGTGGTGGTGGATAACAACAAAAATCATGATAACAACTGGAAGAGAAATTAGGATATAGTCTCATAACTTTTGTCACTCATATGGACATCTTTCTGAATACTTTTGGCGTGGGCCTCGGTACTTCCGTACTTCCGTACGTACGAGTACATGCATACAGCGCTTGCGTCCGCAAGGCTTGGTATCCCACCTTCTATTAGTACGAGTACGCAGCGGTACGTACGTACATAAGTACATATGTACGTACGTACCTCTGTGCCGTAGAAGATGAGGCTCGTACTGTACCTCGTACGCTGTAGAACCCCGTCAGGCACCGTTGCATTAGCTGCCGTGCGACTTAACGTAGAGATTATGCCGTGCTGGGTACGGAACGTACGACATCCGGCGCAGTGTTCAGGAACGTTGCGTCACGTTGTATTCCCAAGGATGGCGCCGCCAGCGACGTACCATCGAACTGAGCTTACTCCGTACTACGTCTACGCAAGACCCCGGCAAGTGACTTTGTCGAATCGCCTCAGATTGACGATTGGCCATTAGATATTCACTCAGAACTCTCTCGATATATCTTCGAGATGGATCACCATCTCTCATTTTCAGCTCCGTCTTTCTTTTCCGGCACGCTGGTCAACCTCGCTCATTGCGAGAATGAGTCCTCCCTCCTGCTTCTCAAGGCCAAGATCATCCTGTTACGCCCGTGCAGACGCACTGCCTCAATATCGACGTTCCAAGCGCTCGAACGTCCCACGACGCTCAAGGGACGAACCAGATCAGATCCGGCATGGGTCTCCTTATCCCCGCCGTGACTATGCGTCTGTCCACTCTTTTCCCGAACCGTGGAGTGGTCACGCATTGTGCGAGACTTTCCTGTCCGCTCGCATCGGACGTTGCGGAATCGCAGGCCAAACTCCGACCTTCATCGTCCCCGACGAGATACTCTTACGGACACTCGATTTGACCGACAACGAGGCCGCCGACGCGGTCATCAGACACTTCACCAACCGCTACAACGACCCCCGGCAGATGGACGCCGAGAAACATCTCGAGCGTCTCGTTTGCTCCCCATTGCTTCGGAAGGACGATGTTCACAACGTTCTCCGATGCGCCGACGACCTGTTCTTTGAAGGGCTGCTGCGGCCCGACGTCATGTTTTCTTGGTCAGAGCACCTGGTTGGCGAGATCGACCTGCGAGCCGCCCCCGACCTCGACATCATCGGCACCACCCAGATACAACAACAGGAGAACAGAACGTTCAGGGCCCGCATCGTCCTGTCGAGCTCTATGCTGCAAAATTCCGCCTACGATCGACGTCTGGTGCTCTCTGCTGTTCTGCACGAAGCCACCCACGCCTATCTCTTTGTACGACTTGGCCTGGCTGCAAAGTGTGACAATGGCCACACCGAGGGGTTCTTCACTATCGCCGGCCTCATCGACGAGTGGTTCGATCGCTGCGGCGGTCATCCGGGTTATCTCCGGCTTCTGCACCCAGAAGCTGATCTTGAATGCTTTCTTGCTCGCGACGGTTCTGGTTGGGACCCGCTAGCGCAAGCCTGGCGATAGGTCGTACGGTGCCCCCTGGGTTCGTATGGTCCTGGTCTATACGCGTGTCGTATAGCCGTCCGCGTTTTGCGTCACAGCTCTCCTCTTTGAGGGCCTGAAAATTCGAGCATCTGCCAACTGCCTCGCTTGTCGCGAGCGTCGAGCTCGTCAGTCGAGTTTTGCGCCAAGCACACTTTTGCTTCTTTTCTACGAACAAGCATCGTAGAAGCTTGTCTACGTCGGCTCTTCTCCAGCATTCTTTCATCCTTACGGTCTGAAGCTTCAAGCCACTTGACATGAGTTTAACGAGTGACTAGAGCTCTCCGATCTTGCTTGTCATTGCTCTTTCCTTGCATCATGGAGCTCTTGGATGCATCTTGAGAGTGATCTACTCCTTGATTACCGTGAACGCGTTCCAAATTTTCTGCCCTTCCTTTCTTTCCGTTTTGCTACCTCTCGGCTTGCCATGAGAGGCTACTTTGCTTCAAGGTGTCTAGGTACAGCTACCAAGTTGCCCCTAGCGCCTTTCATCGGTCGTTTTCTCTCTGTTCGCTCTCTACATACACAACGAGTACTGTAACATGTATGGCAAGCTTCAATGATACGTGCAACCCTTCTCGAAAATGGGCCAAGAAGTTCCTTGGCCCAAAAACCACAACCACAGAATCGGCACGGTCACTCGAAAAGGTTCTAAATGATCGCTCTATCTTCCGTATGGACGATACAGTTCTAGAGCTCTGATGCATTCAAAGGCGGAGGACGTGGTAGTTTGGAATAGGCTGCCGTAGGGGCCTTTCTTACCTGAGCCACACGGCCTTTGTGCTCAGCTTCTTTTCTGCCTCAGCGCTGCATCGGCGTTGTCTTTGCTTCTTTTCTGCCATGGCAGGAGCCTCATCAAGAACTGCATGCAGGGTAGCCAATCTCAGCAATGTCTTTGAATCTGGGCCGTAGGACAAGGCTACGGCTGGGATATCTCGTCATCCTCGATCGAGCACATCTTACGGTCTGGCTGACGTCAGTTTCCATGTTGAGAGCGGTCGTGTGACTGCTCCAGGTTGTCTCGCCCTGACCGCAACAATCATCGGATGTCCGGCGTTGTCCACCCCTTTTCTTCTATCCCTAGGTGGCGAAAAGCGAAGAGCTCAGGATATCGATTTCGGAGTTCGAAGCCGCCGTGCTCGACACAGAATGCTCAAGTTAGCCGCCTGACTCGAGCGTGACTTTGCAAGCCTCGGCTGGCCTCACGGGCCACCGTGTGGGGGCCAACACGTAGCACGCATGGATGCGGTAGCACGGGGTAACCAAGACCTGAAGCATCACTGGCCTAGGGACAGCTAAACCTTATCGAAATGATCGTCCCGGTGTTTACCACTCTTGCAAGAGCAGTCTTCCAGTGATATGCACGTTGCCCTGAGGTACTGTAGGAGAGACCAGTCCTAGCCCCCTACCGTACCAGGGGTCACATGTGGTGAAGCATCCTCAGGTATACTGTTGTTCCCAAGATCAGTGGTCTCCAAACATAGTCCGCTACCCTATACCATACTGTAGAGATTGAATCAAGCAAGACTCTTTCCCTGCAGGAGACTTTCCCATACAACATCAATGACGTCACGGTGGCCATGAACATGTACGAGGTACGAGAACAAGTATCCTGATTCTTGACAAACAATCGACAATCCACAAACAAGATAATAATCAGGCTTGCAGATTTCACGCAGACTTATCAACTAGTCGTACATACATACAGTAGTGGGGTGAGGCGACGTACCAACATAGCGTCCGGAAGTACGTAACGTACTGCAGTACTACGTATGGCAGAGAGGAAGTCCACCAATCGGGAAGGCATGGTATGTGGACGCCACTGTCGATCAAATATTATTTCTTTTTAAATTGCGTCGGGTGTTTCCGGTGTTTCGAGTATCTCCGGGGTTTCCGCAAAAAGAAAAAGTATAGGGCCCTGCCACTGTACTCGTACGTTACGTACCGGTCATACGTACTCGTACAAAGTTCTGTTGATGATATATCTGAGCACTACAAAAATCACTGTCCCTGACGAGATTGGTGGCAACACTTTTGCTGTGGATAGCAGAGTGGTGATGTGCCATCAGGACAGTACCGGCTGCTTTCCCTTGAGTAATAAGAATCCATTGATGATGAATAGCAGCTGTCACTTTTCCGCAGTTTCTCCCTGGAAGTGACTGACAAATATCTCCCTCCCCCCCCCCCACCAGAATATGGATGCTGCTACAGGTCGCGCCTCTGTAGCACCGCACACAGCACACAGGGCCGCCTGTGGCAGCACAGAGCCTCAGGCAGGGTTAGTCAGCATATACAGAGTGCCTGCTTAGCTAGAAGAAGCAAGGCAGGCATAGTGAGTAGACAGGAGCTAGTAGGAGCAGCCTTAGATAGTCAGGTCGCTCGCTAGCTAGCAGCATCAATCAACTTACGTCACAACATGCACTGAGCGCTCTTCTTGACTAGAAGTAGGCGCCTGGTGCTTCACAGGTCCACGGTGGTGGACTCTAGCAATGGAAGCTAGGAACAGATATACTAGCTCTTTCCTTAATAACAAACAGGGCGTACCAGCTCTCCATGTTTGTCAGCTTCACGACAGTACAGAAATCTCCAAGTAAGTCAACTCCCTCATCTGTTCTATAACACAAGAAGTGCCTGTGGCGGCTGAACACTTTGGTATAGCAAGTGGTGTTGTGAGCTTCTACAGTTTCTGGACCAACATGCTAAGCCCATGCTGTGGATCACGCTAAAGGCATGGTGAACCGAGCATCAATTTAATAAATAGGTTTGCTGCGGGTCAAACATCATGGTGGCTGAAGAGGATGATCCACAGACCCTCCTCGATAGACATTTTGCCGACATGGAGAATGAATAGCCCTGTCAGCAACCTTGTCTGTCAGAGCTCTGGTCTCTGAAACATCACCAAAAACTGGCCGACAAATCACACCTATCGCAGAACATAGCCATGTCCGCCTAATCTACAAACCCAACTATCCAAAAGCCCTCGTCCTTTACAGGCCCACTCAACTCGCCCCTGCAACTACGAACAGCGGCAACATTGAGCTGGAAACTTTTCAACCCTACCGGTACCAGCCTCTGTTAGCTGGTGGGATTGGAGGGGAAAAAAGCCGAAGAGGGTAAGACCAAGGTCGTGGACCGAAGATTAAGAGCTGCGGAAGGGAACAACAAGACCGGAGAAGTAAAAAGCCAAATACGTTATAGCTAATAAGCATATCAGCACACCCCCCCCCCCCCCCCCCCAGCTGACTCGTGATAGAAAGCAAGCCACCTGTGATCTAGCATCATAGACGCCACCTATAGGTATGCTGAACATGTTATTCCGTAAGGTACATATAGTCTCAAGTAATCCTGACCTTTGTCACTAGTGCGCGGTGAGAAAGTACTTTGGCTAATTCTTCTGCAAAGAAGTAGGTCAGTCTCGGTATCGGCTGTATACCCGACTACATCACCGTCTTCTTTCCCAAGGCATCATGAGCGCACCTGTTGGCAGTGTCAAGTGCGTTGCAGTTGTAGACAAGAGGTCTTGCTACCGAGGATGCCTGTTACGGGTCAGCCCTACAGCTAGCGCTACGCCGAACCGCAAGCTCAGCAGAGCTACGACATGCAGCTCAGCCCTATGCAAGGTACAGGGCCGGCCACGGTTTGTCAGCACACTCCGGCGGAACATCAGGCAGTAGCGACCCGGTGGATCGGCAAGAGCTCGGCGTAGCTAGCTAGTAGTTTAGTTTCGATCTCGTCTAGGGACTCTCTTCTCCCCTCGATCAAGTCCTTTTTTTCACACATACGAGCTACTAGCACGTGAGACCACGGTCTCGGCATGCCTGACGCTCCTAGAGCCGTGGCCCTCAGCGATACCCGCTACCGTTGATCCCAGCTGGCTGCAGATCCCTGCTACCGTGAATCTCCCGGAATCGACCACTTCTTGTTGGAGTTCGACTGACCAGAAAAAAAGTCTGTAAACAAAGCTGGACAAGAGCGGAGCGCACCAGAGCGGAGCGCACCAGAGCGGACCGGTCTAGGCTGGACCAAATCGGACCGGTGGGCCGTCATGGCTGCTCACATCACAAATCGATGTTGCCGATTTTTACGACACGCGTGAAGTGGATGGTGCCTTTCCCTTTGTCTGGGTCATCGC
The DNA here is from genome assembly GCA_963422465.1 of Lichina pygmaea. NCBI lineage: Eukaryota > Fungi > Ascomycota > Lichinomycetes > Lichinales > Lichinaceae > Lichina > Lichina pygmaea. Next base: position 1,114,699 of record OY730171.1, read on the forward strand.
ACCTCCTCCGTACCGGTACCGGTACCCTATATTCTTTTTTTCTCTTGCTCACTTCTCGAGTTCTTGCTCTTGATGCAGGCGTAAGCGTACAGACACGCTCCTCCTCGACTAATTGAAGAGGCAAGATTAATTCTGTACAGTGCAGTCGTGACGGGATGCTGAAGATGTGAGTGTTACCTCCTGTAAGACGCGTGTCGTGAAGACCAGGTTTCACTGATCACTCTGTGGTAGATCCAGCATGGTCTAGATTTCTGGTACTAGAATGGAGTAGTGATATAAGATACCGGTACCAATACCGGAGCCAGAGTCTGTGGCATTGGAACTGCAAGCCAGGAGCCATCGAAAAGTACCTCTTTTCCAAATGGAGTTGGCCTTACGTCGTTGAATGATACCCTCCAAAAACCAAAAACCAAATAGGCGTAAGATGCGCCAACGTTGGGATGCATGCAACACAGTGCGCCGTTCATAGATTGGACAATGGCGAATGCTCTTCCCGACCCTTCCGTAGCCTGGAAGGTGTCGAAGATGCCCGTCGATCCTTCCAACCGAACGCAACGGGCTCCCAGTCTGCCACCAGTCTTGGCCGACATGTATCGTCCTTCCGTCGATTGACGATCCTTGTCGGAAGTTCATGCACACCCAGCTTGCCCCCCCAACGGCCCAACATGCAGTCATCCAGGCCGCGAAGAGGCACCATCTTGTGGAGATGACTTGCTTCCGCGGACCGCTGGTTTGGAACGAAGCCACCGTACTGCGGCCACCAAATGATCTGGTTGCGGTGGTCAATGTCAGACGTCTGCACGTCAATTGTATACGTGCCATGCTCTGACCGAGCCGTGGACGCGGGAGCCTCTGGCGGAGAACCCGGACTATCCTCGAGTGCCCATCGGGACAGCTGCTCCGGGGGGTTGACAGCAACGGGCAGCGTGATCTTGAGAGGACTGATAGAAAGGAGCCTTTCAACAGAGCTCAAATCACGGTAGATGACATAGATCCACTGGTTAGGACAGGCAGGGTTCATGTTGGACTTGAACTAGTGGCGTCAATCAAGTCAGCTTCATGTGCGACCACTCTTGCGCAAGGCGTCTTGACGCCAGCAGGGCATGATGCAGGCCAGAAGCAACGAAAACCAAACAGGAGCGAGCAACAACCAATGTCCACATCGTCTGAGCTACGAGATAGAAAGCTCGATGATCAAGCTTGCACAGCTGATTCGGAAGGGAACGGGAAACAGCAACAGGCAGTACCTACTCGTTGGCTTCGGTAAGATACAACCTCCCCATACCTGCCCATCTCTTGGAGGATTCGTCTTGTCTGTTGCAGGGTCATTGGCTTGGGTCTCACCTCAAGCCGCACCGAGCGCCTGGTCGCCTTGGCGGTGATCAGATCGTCCTTCATCCCCTGCCTGACCCTCTCTTCTTCGGCAGACGCCTCCGTCTGTTCGCACCGAGCAGCCCAAAGCTTGGACAGCTCCGGCGGGGCTGTCACATCCGAACGACGTGCCTCGACAACATCGTCCGGGTCACTCTGGAGCTTGCGGGTGCTCGAAGAATGTCGGGAGCCAGAGGACGTGTAGGGACCTGGTAGTCTTCGCCTGGGCAAGCATCGTGGTGCTGGTCGCTGGTTCGCCGTAGATTGTAGCGGTGAGGATGCGGCAGCCAAAAGCGACGACACTGCAGGGTTGAGAGACGGCGCCGGTAGTCTTGTTGCTGATGGTATGCCTGATACTCGCGCTGACCTTGATTCCCGTACGACTGATCTTGATCGCATTCTGCGCAATTGCGACCAAAGCAAGAATCTGGAAGCCGAAGACGATACAGAAGATCGGGTGGCTGTCACACCGCTACTGAGGATGACCATGACGGCCGACAATGGCGTGGTCTGGCTACGCCGGCGTCGTCGGTCACCTTTGTAGGTCAGCACTATCATCTAGGCCCTGCTGGGCAGTGCTCGGAACGGTGATACTGGTGACGAATGAATACCTGGCGTACCGTACGATACCGTACCGTAGAGCCTACCACAACGCTCACGAGCAGCACTTTTAGCCAAGTGGTACATAATACGGAAGGTACGTACTCCCGTACTTCGTAGATAGCGAGGATGGCAGTCCCGCAAGACAGTCAGAAATGTTTCAAGACTGACGCCAATGCTCCGACTTGGTGTAAATGTTACACAGCCATATCCAGACGACCGCATCCCCACATCCCCACCTCATCTACTTCCGTACTTCCGTAAACCTCATGCAAACCCCATCCAAGCCCCAGGCGAACGAGTAAGCCCAACAAGCACCGACCAAACTCTCCCTTCCGCACTCTACGCTCTTCCTTTGCACGCTCTTGATCCTCCTAATCCAACACCGACACAGATGTGCTTGGTATATTTCCATACGTAGAACAGCCATAGATACATGATGTATGTAGCAAGGTGAAGTAGATCTATGATGGGTGTCACATGATAGATGTATGATACACACGACATGATAGACGCACGACAGACATAGCAAAGTAGATGTCAGATGCATACATAGCAAGGCACATCCTCACACCCAGAACAGACAGAGCAAGATCAGCCAGCAACAAGCATGCAGGCTTTGTTAGTATAAGAGAGAAGACGAGAAACAGAGCATTGGGTCGAGATTGGTGCATTCACTCAACGAGCCTGTCATGGAGAGGAAAGAAAAGACAATAACGCCCATAGATGCAGTGTTGGTATGTGATGGAGGTGATTAGGGCCCAGGCTACGGTGGCCGGGCATTGCCGGTAGAAGTGCTGGTAGCAGCGTGTGCTACGTCTTTCACGGAGATGGTCTTGACGAGCGTTTGCGTGCTCGGGAGCGTCGCGGTCGGCGGTCTGGGCATTGCTGCGACGGCAGCTTCTAGCATTCCTGCTGGACCCGCTGCCGCGGCGCCAGCCCCAGCTCCAGCTTCAGCAGCCACTGGCCCCGCGTCGTTCGCATGGCCTTGCTCGTTCTTCCGACCTAGCTGCTCCCCCGGGTGCTGCTCATCCTCTCCCGGTTTCGTACCTCGAAGAGGTTTTTGTCGGGGCGGACGCACGAGCTTGCCGTGCTCATCGCGCGGCTTACGCGTCCAGCCGGTCGAGAAGAGTCGGCCAAGCTCGAAGCGTGGGAGAATGTGCGCTTCGGTGTTGATGACAACCTGATCGAGCGGGAAGACATCGTTGGGCGAAAAGAGTAGGTAGAAATATTTTAATGTTTCGGCCTTGGCAGAAAAGAAGTTAGTGAGGTCGGCGACGAGGACACTCTCCCCAGGGAAGGGGAGGGGGTGGCGAGTTAGGGGGAAGAAGATGAAAGAAGAAGAACAAAGACGAACCAGCCAGAAACTCTCCATGTTGTCCCGCTTCTGTGGTGGCATGTCGTTCACGTTATCAAGACTCGTAAAGCCGCCATTGTCATCGACCGCACTGTACTGCATGAAAGCCTCGAACATCCGCCAGCCCCAGTGGCGGTACGTGTCGTCGCCGGTGATGCGCCACATGTAGAACAGGCTCTCGACAGTCTCGGGCCGTTGCAGGTTGTGGCTGTCCTGCGCCTTGATGACGTAGTCGGCCAGCCACGCGGCGGCGTCGTCGTCGCTGAGATCATCCAGCGCTTGCACGTGGTCCGCCTCGCGCAGAGGAGGGTTGTGAATGTTGAAGTGCGCAATCTCCGGCGCCAGCCCCGTCTTCGTCACCTTGTACATGCCCCAGCATGTCTGCATGAGCTCGCGCGCGAGTCTCATCTCCTCTTCCTGCTTGGTGCCCCACGGTCCTTGCAACTTGGCCTTTGCCTCCGTCGCTCCGCCCGTGGCTCCGAGCGCGATCGTGCCGGGCATGAAGCACACGAGGTGGTCCATCTTGGGAGAGAGCGGGTGCTTCAGGCCGTCCGGCCGTTCGCCCAGGACGGTGATGTTCGATGTCTCCGAGTACGTGATGAGATGCTTCCGCACGCCCGCCAGTGCCTGGTCCCACATGTCCTGGTAGACGGGCTCTTGCTTCGAAGTCTGAAGATACTGCTTGATGAGATACTCTACAGCTTTCACGTCAGTTCAATGCAATACGCGCTCAGGGTCTGGCCCGGGTGATATGGCCACATTTGACTGACCGTAGTAAGAATCCCCCCTGCTGCCCAATCGGATGTTTGCTCCTCTAAACGTCCCCGAGTTGGCGTAGACGAAGATCGGCACCAGCCCATCCTGTGCGCCGTTGTCGTCAATCACTTTGATGACCTTCTCTGCCTTCTCCCAGTAGTTGGCCTCTCCCGTCAGGTGGGCCAGGTACTTCAGCTCGAGCTGCAGGCTGGCTGCTTCGGCGGTTGACGACGCCCCGTCGTCGACGTGCGACGGGACACCCTGTCCTGACTTGAGGTTGACACTCGCGTAGGGAACGCCCGACTCGGATTCGAACGCGCCCAAGAGCCGATTGGCCAGGTCCGTCGCCTTTTCTATGTAGAGGTCTCCTCTTGCAACGCTGCCGCTGTCGTCTTCCAAAGGAGCCATCTCCGGATAAGCAGTTGACAGATAGTGCGCCGAGAGCAGACCACCGAGCATGCGAATCGTGGTCTCGAACGTGTTGACCTCATGATCCTTCTCGTAGGTCAGATTGGTCGACACCCACCCACGCGCGCTCTGTAGACGCGATGTCAAATTCATGATCATGAGCGTATCCAGGCTGTCGACGATGATCCAGCCCAAACCTCCTGGTGCCATCTGCCGGCCTGACTTGCCGATCGGCGAAAACTCATCGCAACCTAGGCGCTTCGTCAACGTCTCCCGCCAAGAAAAGGTAGCGGCTCCGAACGTACCCCATGCATACTGCTCATAGGCGTCCCAGCTGAGAGTGAATACTTCCTTGACCTTCTCCCGTCGTTCATTCCAGTCGACTTGAGGTCCGCGATCCCGACCCCGCCACCCGAAGAAAGTCCAGCGATCGCTGATTCTTCGCTCTATAGCCGCCGTCTCGGATCCCGAGACCACACCATACCAGTAGAGAATACCAACAAAGATCAGGAGAGGTCCGAGTGCAAAACGCTTTCTCCGCCACCAGCGCCGACGCCGATTGGAGTAGCTATAGTTGTAGGGCTTGTCTTTATACATCGGCAGCTCCTGCTTCTCGAAGAATGCTCCGATTCGATGCGCCGGCCCCGTCGACGTCACATGGTGTCTGCCGTGGTCGGCCCCTGAGCTGCCCCAATAGGAGTCCTCTAGCTCTCGTTGAGAGTTGTTGAAGCTGGGCACGTTCTTGGGGACCGTGAAGGACATGGTTTCGTCCTTCTGCTCCTGTCCCGCCGCCGCCGACCAGGTGTAGCCGGGTTCGCCGCGTCGGGTATCTTCGGTCTGGACAGGAGACCTACGCTGCGCCGACGAGGTGTTTGTGCCCACCAGTCGAGAGCTCCTCGAACGCGAGTTGGGAACAGCAAACTTGTTGCGTAGTCCAAAAGGATCCTGCACGTTCATGCTAGCAGAGCCATGGCATGGCACAAAGCAGACTGTCGTCGCAACTCGCAATACGTCGCGCTCTGGACCGCCATCACTCGACCCGTACGTACGATATGTCCGAAGTTACACTGGCTTTCTCGCGCCGGGGACTTTTTTTGGGCCGCGAAAAGCCAGCGAGCCGCGCCACACTAGTTCCAACACAGACACTCGCATTGACTCGAGAAATATATATTACTTTAAGCGTCGAAAAGTCCAATGCCCTCATAACTCAGTGGTAGAGTGTTGGATTGCAGCGCTTAGCCGTAATTATCCACAAGTCCGTTGTTCGAATCAGCGTGGGGGCTTCTTGAACATTTTTTTCATTTTTGAATCGTTTGTGCATCATTGGAGAGAACGCGCCCTTCCATCGTTATTGTCTGTTTCGACAATGGGGAAACAGAATTCGGTTTGGGCGTCTATTGGACCACCAAACTTTGACAATGATTGTGAGCTCAGTTGAGCTTTCCTGGGCGTCAATGTTGACAGCATGGGCGCTCCATGTATACCCCACGCGAAGAAACACTGCTATCACTTGACCACGGAAAACGGCTTTCTTCATCACAAGAGCCTCTAAGTATGTACAACGTACGTAAGTATGTAAAGGAGTATGGATCCGACAGGGGAACCAAGTCACACGATCCCACCAACGCAGAGTCCAATATATTCCACAAATCCCTTCAATCGATTGGAACAACCATACTCAACACAACCTAATCCCATTCAAATTCTCCATCGCTCGTCGAAGATGATATCCAGACATCTCCAGACATCTCCATTCAGCGCAATGCTGTGGTTGTGATCCTCGGTTTGCGGAAGATAAAAGTCTGTGCATGGACACCCGGCAGCTTTTGACTCGCAGGAATATCGAAGGAGAGCAAAGGTTTATGCGGCGCAGTGGGCAGATGTAGAAGATCTAGGAAGAAGAGAGAGAGAGGAGAGATAATGTGTGCTTCGTCTCGGTAGATGGACTGATGTGGTTGAGAGGGAGGAAGTGGGTATTGTAAGGAGAGGGAAGTCTTGAGAGGCAGACGAGAGCAGAAGAAAGGGAGAGAAAGGTCGGTGTCAGATAGAGTAACAAGGCTGGCTGACTTCTCTTCGGGGGAAGAGTAATCGAAGAACAAAGCGACTGAAGCAAAGTGCAGTCTGCCGCGCAACGATGACGATGGTCGGCCAGACGTCAGGCTCCGCGGAAGAGGAACTGCATGTCTTCGACGCTCAGGTTCGCCATGGCGGACTCATCGGCGTTGATCGTGCCGCGGATCATGTTCGACTTCTTCTCCTGCAGGAGGACCATGCGAGACTCGACCGAGTCTTCGATGACGAGACGCGTGATGGTGCAGGAGCGTGTCTGACCGATGCGATGGCAACGATCGGCCGACTGCCACTCGGCTGCGGGATTCCACCATCTGTTCAACGGTCGAGTGGTCAGTCGCCGCATGGTTCACCTGAGGTCAGGGAATACAGGTGAAAGATCAAGAACAAGAAGACTCACGGGTCCACGATGATCACCTCGGACGCTTCCGTCAGGTTCAGAGCCACACCACCCGCCTTGAGAGACACCAGAAAGACGGTGACGTCGCAATTCGTCATGAAGTGGTCGATCGACGCCTGGCGTTGGGCCGGCGTCATGGTGCCGTCCAGCATGACGGTGTTCAGGCCAGCTCGGCGCAGACGCCATTCGACCAGCTGCAGCATCGACGTGAATTGAGAGAAGATGATGGCCTTGCGGGTGCACTTTCGGCTGCGCAGCTCGGCGAGCTTCATGACGAGCATCTCGATCTTGGTCGACGACGTCCACTTCTCCATGTCTATGCGGTTGATGATGGATGACTTCTTGACCGCGTACGTGTCCTGCTCGCGCTCCTCCTGTTCGAGGTCGATGCTGAGCGGGATGTGGCAACGCGGGCAGCCGGGGTCCTCGCCGCGGTCGGAGAAGCTCTTGACGTAGCTCTTGGCGCACTCGCGACAGAAGTCGTGGCGGCACGCCGAGCGGATGGCATCCTCGGCCGGATCGTCGCAGATGCAGCAGACGAGAACGTTCTGCCCGCCTTCGGCGTCCTTTCGCAGGATCATGTCCGGATGATCGGCCACCTGGCGCATCTGCATCAGCAGCCCAAAGATGTTGGCGTAGTTATTCAGCATGACGCCCTGCGCGACGTAGGTGTCGAACTCTCGTGTCGTGTTCCTCATGATGCTCGACGCGAAATCGCGCTCGATCTCGCCGAAGAACTCGTCATTGATCGTCAGGATCTTCGACGGCAGCTCCATCGACGACAGATGGTCGGCCTTGACGCGCCGAAGCATCACGCGTTCCAGCAACAGTCGCAGCTTCTTGAAGGCTTCGGCACCGTCGCCAGTGTTGCCGTACTCCGTGACTGCGTAGCTCGGTCAGCATCGCCAGCAACCGCCTTGTAGGGTAGGATCCGACTCACTCGGATTAAGGAGCTCCAAGTTGAAGAGCGACACTGTAGTACGACGCAGTCAGCCACCTCGAAGCTGTCGCACGCGCGTCGTCGTCGAAACCTACGATGGTCGAAGCCGCTAGTGAAAGGTCAGCATCATCAGTCGCGACATGGCAGGGAATGATGAGATGCTCACCGATGATTGCAGCCCGTGCACTGCCGGGTCGTCGCCTCCAGCGTCCACTGCAGCTGCGTGCAACCGCAAGCCTTGCACATGTAGCACGAGAACGGCTTGACCTCGAGGAACCTGAGCAGCGAACACAGCTCGCCAATGCGGTTCTGCAGCGGTGTGCCGGATAAGCACCACTTGTAGTCCGCCTGCAGGGCAAAGCAGGCCTTTGCGGCGCCCGAGCTACGGGTCTGGAGTCCATCGGGTCAATTCTCATGGCCCCCAACCACGACAGACAAGAATAGAGCCAGGATCACCTTGATGTTGTGTGCCTCGTCCAAGATGACCCGGTGAAACTTAACGGCGTGGAACGGGCTGTCCTCTTTGACCAAGACCTTACCGTCCTCGTCGTCCTCGTCTCTTCTGGAGAAGCCTTTGGTTTGCTTGCGATGAGCGGCCTCCAGCGTGCTATCTGGAGACACTGTTAGATGCTTCCCCGCGGCCATTTCTTCCGCATGCAGGCGCATCCGGCCACAGGAGAAACGAGAAGGAGAAATTCGGCTTACAAGACGTGATGATGACGTCGTGGTCCTTGAGAAATGCTAGCGACCGCTTCTTCACGGCGAGGCCGTGGTACCGTAGCACCTTCAGCTTGCCGTCGGTGTAGGATCTGATCTCGTTCTGCCATTGCACCATGGCGACGGGCGGGACGACGACGAGGGTCGGCGCCCCGGCGGGATAGTCGGACATGATCAGCGACACGGCCTGGATGGTCTTACCCATGCCCATCTCATCGCCCAACAGGCCGCCCTTCCACTGCGTCTTCTCCTGCTGAACCATCCAGTTCAGACCCTCGAGTTGAAATGGCTTGAGGAGACGTGTGATCGTCTTCGGCTGGGCCGCGCGAGCGACGGGGATGATGGGCTGCGCCGCCAGAGTCTCCCACATGTTCTCCACCTCGGGATGGTGCCGTGCCAGCCGCTGTCGATCAGACAACATCTGATCGGCCTCATAGATCAGCATCAGTTCGCGTCGTAGTGCTGCTGCGCTCTCGCGGTCGGTGCTCACTCTCTGGGCCCGTGTTTGACGACCACGGCCACGGCCACGAACGCGGCCGCCACCGCGACCCCGAGAACGCGCAGGATGTGCAGGGACCTGGCTTCCATCTTGGGCGGCATGCAGCCCCTGCTGCGCCGGAGGCTCCGTGCCGGACCCGGCAGCCACCACGGCATCGGCATCGGACTCGACGAGCTCATGCTCGGTGGTGACGGCAGACGATTCGGTATAGAGGCTCGTCAGGGTGGTCAGGGACGAGTCAGAGTCCGTGAGCTCGACATGGTCACGCTCAGACAACGAGGGGCGGCCTGCAGGTATCTTCCTCGCGACATCTTTCCGAGCACCGGAAGCGGCGGACATCACCTTGGGGCGAGCCGCGGCAGATGTCGTCGGGGTCGACCAACCGGCCGCTGGCCGGGACCGGGCGCTCGATCCTGCCATGCTTGAGCGCAGTCTCTTCCCTTCGCCCCTGAGGAGCGTTGACGATTCTGCATTTGCGGAGTGCATCTTCTCGTACTCCTCGTCTTGCATCTTGCGCGCCAATTTGGCATCGACGGAATCGTCTTCGTCGTCGTCGTCGTCGTCGTCCTCCTCCTCCTCGTCCGTCTCGATGCCCCACTTGCGCTTGGGCGCGAGCGAGAACCTACTCCGGCGCAGTTCCTGTGCGCGCAGGGACGCATCGACCTTCGGGCGCGTGGTCAGGGGCTCGGCGTGGAGAGTGGACCCCATGCATGAGAGGCCCTCGGCCGGCGTCGGAAACATGCTGGTCTCTGGCGTGTCGTAGCCACTCGAACGGTCTCCCACGACACGCCCAAAGGAGGACACGGAGGAGGCGCTCGGGGCAGCGGTCGGGGTGGCCGTTGAGATTTCCCGCGCGACGCTCCTCGTCATACGAGGAGCGGCCTGGGGTTCGATACCGCTCGAGGGCCGAGTGATGGCGACGGCCGCCATTACCTTTGGGTTCGCTTTCTCACGTGCTGAAGCACAGGGTGCGGTGGCTTCGTCGGTCCCTTCCATGTCGTCGTCTGCCCCGTCCAGGCCTAGGGCCCATCGAGCAGTCCTCGATGAGGACCCGGTCGGCTCGGCCTGCACAGCCGCGTGTCTCGTCGCTGGGTCAGGTTAGCACCGGAACTAGGCATGCCGAGTAGGTATCTTCGGGGGGGCGATCACTTACAGAACCGACGGCCTGTGGGTTTCGAAGGGGTGGCCTTTTTCGCTCGGCCCTTGGATCCGGCCATCGTGCTGCGAGACAGTGTCCGTGAATTTCAGCACGGTCAGTAGCTATTCTGAGATGCTCTGCAACCGCGCTAAGCAAGGAACGATGGGCGGAATGGCTGTAAGTGGAGGAGATGCTGTAGAATATCAGCATGGCACAGCTAGGAAATAGCCAACGTGCATTCTCACTTACGGGTCCTATGGTGGGCTGCAACAGCCACTACCCGACTCGAAGGAGACTGAGGAACTGATGAAACGAGTCTTCCACAGGTGATGGCCGCGACCAAAAGAGGTGGTAGGACAAGCGGTGATCCTGGAAACACGCTCTCGTCTGGTTTATAAACCAATGTTGCCGATGTGTCGAGGACAGCAAGATACCCGGTGGGAGGGTCGAGCGGCCGGTCGCAGCGGATCGCCGAGTATGCTGGGCTTGCCGGGTTGCTTCACCCTTGGCAACGGATAACGACAGGGTGAGGTTGCTGCACCGGGGCGGCCGACGCGAGAAGGACGCGGATGTCTTGCGCGCTTTCGGTCGCCGCGGAACCTGTCTTGCTCTGGATCTGCCGTCGACGGCAGCCTCGTTGCTGCCAACGCTCCCTCGGCTCACAGTACGTATAATGTAGGCGTAAAGTGATTTCTTTTCCGTCTGGGCGCGTGTGGCAAGACCGCGCTGGCACGCTAAGCGACGCGTTCACGGCCTACGGACTTTGCCGGAGTTTGGAATGAGGCTCGATCCGATAGTCCGTCGCAGTGGAACCAAAGCCAATCGCGCCACGACCAAGCCAGGCAAGGAGTGAGATAAGCGGTTTTCGGAGAAACAATATCCCACAACGTGTTTCAGGCACTGTCGCCCCAATATTCGAACTGTGGGGTCCCCGCGCTGGGGTGCCGTGGGGCTGAGAAAGATGAAATGTGTAGCGTGTAGAAGACTGGCTTTGCTGCTGGTGCGATAGCCACCGTAGATGCGTAGAGATGGGATCAGAGGTCTTGATTTGCTGGTTGCTGGCGTCCCGTCCAAGGACACACAACGAATGGAAAGCCGTGTGTGGGCCTCCTAGGAACGAGAGTCAAGCTCTGCCGAAAGTCTGATACGCCGTCGAGCTCGAGAAGAAGCAGCTTCCGGATATCCGTTTCAAGGCGCCTTGTAGAGCTTCCCAGATCTTGAAAGGCTGTCACGGTGATGCGATCAAGGTGGAGGACGTTTCCCGAGAGAAGCTCTTTTGGCAGATGGAAACGCGTGAGAGGAAGATGAATCCGAAAATATTCGGCGTTAACCATCGCCCGGGACCCAGACGACGAGCTTCCGCGGGATTGAGGGATGACGCTAGGCCCAATGTAGATGCGTAAGCGAGCTCCTGTCCCCCCTGGAGGTGCACGCCTCGGATTGGCGAGGCCGGACCGGAATAACCATCAGCCGCCATTCGCTTAGCGCGTCTCCCCGATCTCTGATAAGTCACTCTCTCGCGTCTCTCTTGGTCCTCTCCTTCTCGCTCTCCAAGCTGCACCTTTCAGAGGCAGTATATGAAACAGAGCGAAGCAACGGCACCTCTCTGGCTGCAGAAAATCATCTTGCCCCTGCTCTGTCTCGGGTAGTCGTCTCGAGAATCCTATAGCCGTCGGCCAGGCGTAGCAACCGCGCGTTGCCAGCAGCCGCGATGTGAGTTGTCTGTCCGATAGACCGAGAGCCCTTTGATCGTTCGCTGACCGATGAGGAAATCATCAGGAGTCGACGACGTCCCGACCCAGCCGGTGCCGGCCATATCCGCGGCCCGTATGTCTGCGTCCTCCGCCTGCTTACCGTCGTAATGGCTAGGAGAGAAGAATGTGTGTGCGCGTGATGCACTTTGGCTGACCATGGTGACGACACAGGCAATCGGCGTTGACGAGCTTCCTCAGGGTGAGCTTGCGCTCCGAACGACTGACGCGGAACAGCGCTGACGGTTATGACCTATCAGTCGCAAGGTATTGCGGTCGACCCAAATGTGCTGCTCACCGAACGACGCCGGCGACAGGCAGAATTGGCCGCCGAGGAAGCCCATGTCGAGGAAGCCGACGCCGAGGAAGCCCACGCTGAGGAAGCCCAGGCTGAGGATCAGGGAAGAGTCGCTCGGGAAACTTCTCCGGAATCCCGCAAGAGGAAGGCCGAGGAACAGAAGGCCATCGAGAAGATCAAGAAATCCAAAAAGTTCCAGTCGATGAAGAATCGCAGAGGCAAGCGTGACTCCAGCGAGGACTCTCTCGCCCTAGAGATATACAAAGAGGAAATCAGCAGGAAGGCCGGCCAGCTGCAGAACTGCGAGAAGTGCGGCAAGCGCTTTACCGTCACACCTTACACCAAGGCTGGCCCGAGGGGCGGACTCCTGTGTCCCAAATGCGCTAAAGACTTGGACGGCATCGCCGACAAGCCAGCAGCGAAGAAGAAGAAGACACCCGGACTTGGTCATACTGCCCGCCAGAAGCGTGCCGAGATGCTGGACGGCGTGCCGTCAAGGGGGCCGAGGAGTCTCTTCGAGCTCTGCCTCAGGGTGAGTCCATCAGATGGGTTTTGTGTTTTTGATCTTCCTTTTCTGGATTTCCGGCACGTGTTCAGAGCTTCAGGGCGCTACGGCTTTTGGGGGCGTGTGCCTTTAGCCCGTGCCCTCTTTTCCATCTGAGATTGCAGGCAACCTCCGAAAGGGGAACTGTTTGGAGACGGTCAACCTGCATCACCCGTTTCCCATCCTCCGCCCTGCGGTCCTGCATATCTTCATCTTCAGCCATCCCGCATATCGTCATCAAGATGTCCCAAGACCCACCTTCTCCGTCGTCCGGGCGCTCTTACGCTTCATCCGAGTGGGATGGCTCGACTGTCGTCGGTGACGGGGCTTCCGACTTCTCCCGTTCGTCCGCTGTCCTCCCCTCTGCCACTGCGGCGCACTCGATTCCATTCCACTTGTCGGCTCTTTTCGACTACGTGGCCGGCCTTCCAGATTCTGCACCACCTGATCTCTCCCCCAGCCCCGATTCGCCTTGGCTCCACTTCACCGTCGATGAACGTGACCCCTTGCTCAGGGAAGCCATTCTAATGGTTATGCGAATCCAGCGGGTTGCGGACGAGATTAACGACGTCGAGGACTTTGGGGAAGTGAGCCCTGCTGTCAGCCGCCAGCTCGTCATGATCTTGTGCCGCCGGCGCCAGATGAACACGCGCACCATCACGATGCTCCTCACCCCAGACATGGACGACATCACCATCTGGGATGCTGCCGGTAGGCAACCTGAAACGGAAAAGAGAAAGCACGAAACGAGCGCGTTTAAACCGCAAGACTGACGTGAACGTGCTAGAACTCAAAACCGACGACTTTTTGCGGGTCTTCAAATTCTGCCCCGACCTCAAGAAGGTTCTCTTCATGGAAGCGGGTCAATTCAAGGACGACGTACTCAAGTACGTCGCCGAACACCCCAGCATCCGCATCGAGAAGCTTCGTCTGGTGGGGTCGAACCTCATCACCGACCCGGTCTGGTGCGAGTTCTTCGAGAACAAAGGCCAGCATCTCAAGGCCTTCGGGACCGGCTTTCTGGACGGTCACTTTGGTCCGGCCGTCATGGACAAGCTCGTCGAGCACGGCGCTCGGATCGAGCGGCTGAAGATGCACTCGGTTCAGAAGCTCACCTGGGGCATGACCCGGGACATCTCAAAGCTGAAGAACCTGTGCCATCTCACGCTCAAGCGGCCGTGGGATCGCGTCACGTCGGGGACCATCAACACCATCATCGAGGCGGTGGGGCATCAGCTGCAGACGTTCTGCCTCGACCAGTACCAGCACATAGACGACGCCGTGCTCGAGAAGATTCACGACAAGTGCCGGCAGCTCGACAAGCTCCGCTTTCTCGAGAACGGCAACTTTACGGACGCCGGCTTCGTGCGGCTCTTCACCGAGTGGGGGAACCACCCGCTGCGGTACGTCGCGTTTGATAGCTGCCGCTACCACAACGCCGACGACCCGGTCGAGAATAAGCGCGGCGTGGGGCTCTGCAGCGACGGCTTCAAGGCCATGATGGCGCACTCGGGCAGCGATCTGCAGCACATGAACGTCCGCTCGTGCCGCCACATCTCGCACGCGGCATTCCTGGATGTCTTCGACGGCGTCAAGATCTACCCGAAGCTCGAGACCGTCAACGTGGCCTTCTGCGGCGCCGTCGACGACACCGTTCTCACCGGCCTCTTCCGCTCGTGCCCCAAGATCAAGCGGATCTGGATTTTCGGGTGCTTCGCCGTCACCACGCGTAGCCCGCCGCGCGACGTCTTCGTCATCGGTCATCCCAGCGCCGACGGAGACTTGGCCATCCACGGCTGAGTCTGGAACCGGCGGGGCTAGGTCGAGATTCGATCGGAGGATCTGAACATATCGAGATCGAGGACTTGTCGTCTTTCACAACTCACACAACCCATCACTCTACTGGATTTTCTTCCATCTGCTACCAGCCTTATCTTCCAGGCGCGGCTTCTCTTCACAGGGTCAGCATCGCAATTGAATTGGCGGTCTCCGTGGCAGTGACTGTGTTTGTCGTGGTTGACACAATTCACTCTCTCCCTTCCTTACATCTCTCATCCTCTGTTTCCTTTCTCGCCTTCCCCTGTCAAGTTCGGGTTCGACTGGGTTTCGCTTCTTGTCGGGTTCATGGCGTCGGCTTCGAAATAGGTCACGTCGGGTTCATGTCGGGGGGTTCACATTGGGGGTTCATGCCGTCGGGTTCATGTCAGGTTCATGTCAGATCAGATCCATGTCAGGGGTTCAACGGGCGCTCAATCTTCCCTTTACGACCGACGGTCTCTGGGTGTCTTCGGCTTCTGATGGGCAGGTAGCTACCGGTAGCTTAGCGGGATTCTTGTTCATCATCCGGGGAAAAACAGAATGGGAGATGGGACCCTGCTCTATTATCGGAGAAATTTGTGCCTTCCTCGTCGCTGTAGCTTCTTTTTTCTCCTTCGCCCTTTTCTTCGTCATCAGACTTCTCCTTCTTCGCCCTTTTCTTCGTCATCAGGCTTCTCCTTCTCATTCCTTGCACGATCCCCCTATCCTGCTGAGCACCCCTGCAGTACGGTACGGTACCGAATACTCGGGCGATAGTAGCATCCTGTCTTGTTCATGACCATAACGACCAATGAACCATCGCCGCCGCCACCAGTAGAAATCCCTGCCATCTCTATCACCATCTCAAGGTCTCATCCCATTCCCCCCCCATCCCATCCCATACCGTCGATAGGTAACTACGTACATAGCCAAAAGATACACACACGCACGTAAGGAGTGATTGAACCAGGAGCTTGACGGTGGATGCTATCCCGTTAGCTCTGACCGGATCTTCTTGTGTACTGTATGTACGGGACCTATGCCGAGAGCGTCGACGAAAGCACGGAGTTAGGAATTTATGAAACTGACAAAGTTACAAAGTAGCATGGTTCTTGGACAACCTGGCTGTATTCGACTATTTGCGATGATGATATTGGTGTAGGGAATTCGTGCCAGGTTGTAGTTACGGTACTTCCGTAGAGCAGGCACAGTTGGATAGATCTTTTCATAGTGTTTACTAGGTACGTAGTTGATTGATTGTGTGTCACACATAGAGAGGGAGAGAGAGAGGGAGAGAGAGAGAAAGGCTGTGACATTCTTGTTTCTCTTGCTTTGCAGATTTGATCACATTGTAGTCTTGCTCACTACTCCCTTCTTCTGCGTGGCACTCTGCCTCAGCCACTCTCCCGCCACAGCTTCCCCCCACAGTCCCTAGAGCCACGAAGAGTCAACAGTCCCCACAGCTTCTTACAGTCCCCATACCGTAGTCCCCACAAGTCCCCACATTCCCTCAGTCCCCAGTCCCTCAGTCCCCAGTCCTCACGGTATGGAGGTACTCCCATCTACAGATTCGTCGTGACGGTCATGCTGTTGCTATGGATCAGCAGCGTGGGTGGGAGGTCGCGGCAGAGGATGTCGAGATCGGCGAGGTAGCGCAGGCTGTCGGACTCGCTGTCGCACGTGCCCTTGACGGGACTGGGCAGGGTGCTGAAGACGACGGCGGTCTGGCGCGACTGTTGCCGCATGAGCTCGTTCAGGATCAGATGCTGCGGTCGACACGGTAGATCGTTGAAACTGAGCGGTTTGGCACGCATCGCCGAGGCCTTTGAACATGCTCCTGTCGTCGCGCCGTCCGATGGTGACGGTGATGCTCGCCTGGCTTGGCTGTAGATGGATCGACGCGGCTTGGCCGCGTGCGCTCCGCTCCGCGATGCCGACGAGGATGGTGGCGGACGGCTCTCGGCGAACATGATCGACGGCTGCTGGGTTTCCGATCTCGCCAGCTCCGTCTCCGGCACCGGGTCGCACGTAAACTTTCCGATGGACGCGCTCCTGCGGATGGACGGCCTCGACTTGTGAGGCGAATCCAACAGCGGGACTGGTATGAATGCCTCGGGTTCTTGTGGTGCCGCCTCCTCAAGGTCGGTAGACACTGGGACTACCAGATCCGACGTAGAGCGCTCCGGTTCCGGGCGCCCAGACCAAAGTGTCGCCTCGGCGTCTGCGAACGCCGTTGTTGGCGTACGATCCTGTGCCACGGACCACGTCTCCGAACGCTTCATGGCGCCCCTCGGCAGCCTGGAGCTGCCTGAGCTGCGACGCGCTTCCAGGTCAAGCTGCAGCGACCGACCAAGCTCATGGACGTCCGTGTCGCTGAGGCTATCCGAGTCGTCCTCATCGACCGAGTCGCTATCATGACCTTCTATCAGATCTGGGCGGAGCCTCTGGGTGCGCATTCCCAGGTTCAGCCTCAGCTTGCTGATCCCGCTCATGGTATGTCGTCGTTTGCCCAAGATCATGCTCCTCAGATCGCCGCTGCTGTGCCTCCACCGCTCATCGAAGCCGGGTCGAGCACGAGAAACCGGGCGTCGCGATGGTCCGGCCAGGTCTGAGGCGTCCCGCATGCCATCGTCCCCGTTGGAAACCAGGCTACCGTCCTCGCGGCTGGCGGCCTCGCGGACCTGGTCCTCTTGCCACGGAACCGCGTTGGCGTCCAGCCCCGCTTTTTCGTCGGCGCTAGGATGCAAGCCGTTCACGAAGATCTCGTAGTATCTCAGCGTACCGCACGCGAGCCAGAAGACCACGACCTCCGCCTCGATGCGCAGATTGTCGAGGAGGCTCTTCACACGCTCCCGTTCTTCCTCGACGTCGCTCTCATACTCCACAAAGACGGCCACCCGCAGCTTGTAGGACTTCTTCCAGGCCGGCACGGTGTTGAGTATACAGCCCAGCTGGAGGATCAGAGTGTAGGTGTCGAAGTTGGTGGTGAGGAAGTTCGAGCCGTTGGAGCCCTCCGAGAATATTTCAGCCGACATCTGAATTGGCCACAGATCGATGTACATCTTCTTGCTCCGGGGGACCTTTGTGTTGATGTCCAGGATGTTGAACCCCTTTGCCACGGCCACGTTGATCCGAAGCCGAAGCAGGAGGTCCTCCAAGATGGTGACGTAGCTTGTCACGCTCATAGTTCCTTCGACCTTGCAGACATCCGTGGGGAGCGCGGTGCTCACCGTGCTGGGGCCCAGAGCGGCGCAGCCGGCCTGGGCCGTTGAATCTGTCCCGATGGCTCCATCGTTGGCTGTGCCGTCTTCCTTGGCCATCGCCGTGGGAAAAGGAGCCTTCCCGATTTTCTTGAGGTTGTAGAAGCCGACGACAGCGATGTTGGGCCGCATGCCACCAAGGCCGGAGCTCAGGACGATGTTCCTGACACCCCATTCGACCGTCGGCGCTATGGCTATGTTGACAAACGCCTTCACCTTCGCGGCTTCGACATACTTGGTCCATGCGCTTTGCTGCTTGCGGGTCTCCAGGACCTCGGACTCAAACTCCTCGGAGACGATGACGTGCCCCAGGACGAAGAGAGCACCTTTCTTCAGCTGGTTACAGAAATGCACGAGCTGATACTGGCTGCGAGCGTCATTGACGAACAGGAGAATCTGCGGCCGCCAGTACTTGACGTGTTCTTCTTGCCGGAGTCGCAGCAGGTACTTGCGTACTTGATGGTAGATCAGACTCTGGCCAACATCTCCCCAGGACTTTGGAGGTGCCAGGTAATGGATGAGGAGGAAGAGGACGATCAGCACGGCGACGCAACCGCTGGCATACAACCCGTCGACGAAGAACATGGTGATGCCGCTGACGATAGTTCCTGCCGCAGCGATCTCCCAGTTGAAGTAGTGAAACGACGGCCTGAAGTTTGGGGCGGAGCTGATCTTGAGCAAGAAGCAGGCGAGGTTGGTGACAAGGAAGGTCATCAGGTAGGTCATGGTCACGAACAGCGCGATGTGATTGATGTCGAACATGATCGTGATCTGAGCGACGAGCAGTGTTATGAAGATGGCCGAGATCGGCTCGTCCGACTTCTTCGTGCCTTGGCTAAAGACCGAAAGTCCAGGAAGGAGAGAATCTCGCGCAAGCGCTTGGAGGAGCTTGGCAGAGCCGATCAGACCCATGAGCGCAGAGAAGAAGGCTGCCGCGAACTCTCCGACCAAGATGACCATGGAGGACAGGTTTGTCTGCACTCGAGTCAGCGAAAATCACTCGGTGGTGGCGGCCTGGGTGAGCTGACGTCTTGCAGCACGTTCACGTTTCGGTAGAAGGAAGGCCTCGCGATCGTAGCGGCCATGGAGAGAATGACGGTCATGTACAAGAGAAAGGTGAAAGCCAAGCCAGTCAGAGTGCCTTTGGGAATCGCTCTACTTGGATGCTTGAGATCACCGGACATGCTTGCGCCCCTGTTGCGCCGGTGAGCGGAGCGCCTGGAAGGGAAATGAAGATGGAGGCCTACGCGAAAATGCCGCCGGTCGCGGGGAACAAGATCCCAAATAAGTCCTGAAAGCTCTCCTTGCCATCGATCTCACTGCCGGCCGCGCCTCTGGTGAACCGCGGCATGATATTGCTTCTCATGGTTTCCAGACTAGGACCGGTAAAGTCAACGCCTGACTTCCGATTTGCGAACGGACTCTGCAACAAGGCGGACAGCGGGATGCTCAAGATGGACAGAAGAAGGAGGACGAGGAGACCGTTACTAGCCCTGGCAAACACGCCGCTACCGGCGAGACATATGATCGTACACAGGAGCAAGATAGCAGTCGCCCATAGATAACTCCACAAGACACCTTCGGGAAGCCAGTTTTGCATGTTCCCTGACTCGGTCCCGAAGCTCTGAACGAAGCAGTCGACCAAGCCAACGGCGTTCATGCCGGTGTTCAAAACGAACCCCAAGTAGAAGACGACGCCTATGGAGCCGCCGAACTCGGGTCCCAGGGACCGGGATATCAGGTAGTAAGCGCCGCCTCCACGCACCGTGCCATTCGTGGCAATGGCAGAGATGGACAGAGTCGTTACGAGATTGATGAGGTAGCAGATAACGAGCATGGCTGGCATCTCGTCAGCGTCTGTAGCAACACGCAGATGGGGTATCTCTGGCGCAAGGAGGGACAACCCACCAGTCATCCCCAGCACACCACCTTGCCCGAGAATGAAGCCAAATCTTAGAAACATCAGGATGCTCAAGACGTTCAACGTCGTGGGAACAAACACCCCAGAGAAAGTGCCTAGCTTGTCATCGCCCTCGGGCGTCTCCGCAGGTGGCTTCTCCCTCTCATAGCGAGTCGCATCTCTCCTGTATCTGGACGTCGAGTCTTCCGAGGCCGCATAAGTTGAGTGTGCGCCTTCTCCGAGCAAAGGTTGTCTCTCCGAACGGGGGCTGCTGAGACTTGGCGGCCCCGACCTGGAGCTTCCATGCTCGGAGTCTGCTCGCCAACCAAGCAGGCGCCGGCGCGTGGCACTTGTTCGAGGTCCATCGTGAGCAGAACGTCTCGATTCTTCCTGGGCCCCGCCTTTCGGAGAGCCAGGCAAGGGCCCTTTGGCCCGGCGGTAGATCGCAGCCGGCTGCCTGCCCAGCTGAGCAGCATCATCGGTCGCGACGCGAGTCAGAAACGAGGAGCGACCCTGGAGTGGACCTGCTTTCCCTTGTGGCTGCGCCGCCGACATTGTAGGCCCACCGGCTGCTGCTCTGGATAACGCAAGTCACTTCTGCTATGGATGCCTCCATCAATGGTCGCTTAAATCAGGCCGACCAAGGTGCAGAGAAGCCCGTTGCACCCGGAAGGTCTTTGGACGTCCATGGTCGTCACTGGCAGAACATGGAACTTGGTTGGGCTGCGACGTTGCACTACCGTCGGTGACATCAGCCAAGAGGCATTTTAAGCGCAGAAACGCCGAACCGTTACATGCTCACTGTTACCGGTCCATGCGCACAGTAGATATGGTCTGAAGTGAGAAGCGCAATATATTGAACGCCGTTGGCGGAAATGCCGTAGGTACGTAACGTACGTAGCTTGATCCGCATGTAGCTTCCCGCAGCAGGCTATACCCAGATGAGGCGTGACGGCCGTCTACTCGTAGAGCTACAAGAACGACTTTCGCCCATGTGACCTGGCCTGTCCGCTGAGTGTCTCTGCAGTACTGCAGCCTTGTCAGAGCCAGGTCGTCGCAATTGAGACCCGAAAGCTCGAGCAGCGCCAAGCATCTTTAATGCGGAGTACGTCAGCTTCGATATCAGCTGCACTCAAGATCTAATCATCGTGGCTCGTAATAGACTGGAGATCGGCGGTAAGCGGCTCTCGCAATCGGATGGTGGTTCGGTGCCAGCATTGATCCAGCAGGCCATCTAAAGGTCGACGACCAAGTGGCCCAAACCACTCGGGGCAGCCATGTCGGAACGACAGGACTCCCCGTTCGGATCAGAGTCAGGGCCACGAGCTGTTCCGCCCTCAAGCCCGTTCGCGCATAGGGGAGCGTCGCCCTCGCCTCAGCCTGGGTCTCGAGCGGACTCGACAGCACGTCTTGCGTCTCCTGTCCCATCGGCTGGGCCGACCAGCTCTCCACCCATCCGACAGATAGCAATTGCCGGACAACGGGACAGCGAAGGAGCACATACACCGTCATCTCTGCCAGGCGTAGGCGATTCGGTCTCCCTTCCTGGCCCCGGTCAGTCTGCCCTCGCCGCCGCGTTTCAAAGCACTCGGCCTCGAGCGAGTTCTCCCGGGGGTACGCCGCCGTTGCGTCCTCTCTCGCCGCCAAACGCCGGATCTCGACTGCAGGAGAACGGGCGACAGAGCGATTATGGCTCGTTTGACCAACGAGCTGGCCAAGGTCCCGCGCTCGGTCAGGGCTCCACCTTCGAGAATGCCGAAGTCGTTCGGCGCCATCTTGTCCAGCCGCCTTTGGCCCAGGCGGAGGGTCTTGATACCGTTCGGTCTTCGAGGCAATCCCCATCTACGCGGGGCAGACCAGCTGGCGACGCTGCAGAAAATGAGCGGGGAACCTACGACGACGAGTTCTCGAGCCTACAGTTGCAGGGAGGCGACATAACCAGGGAGGTCTATCGATGGAGCGAAGAAGCCGAGGCGCAATCGCAAGGTCGGGGTCGAGGCATGCGTAGCCAGAGCTTCCACCACCTCAGACCGCCGCCAGAGAGCGAGGTCCTCAACATCAATTCGATCAAAGCACCGGGAGGGTTTCGGCGGAATTACCTGCGGAGAGCAGTAGAGAGCCCTCCACCATCCGATCGTGGCGGCCCCAGCAGTTCCCGCGGCGGCTACTCTGTCGGGAACGCAGGCCGCAAGCCCACGTTGTTCACGAGCAACTTTATCGAGTTTCTGAGCCTCTACGGCCACTTTGCCGGTGAAGAGCTGGAAGAAGACGACGAAGCGCTCGGCCCGGACGAGTACTTCTCCGCGGACCTCTGGGATGGGGTGTCCGCGGCGGAGGACGAGGATGACCGTGAACCTGGCGAGGACAGCGCCTTGCTGACGCCGGGCACACCGGGCAAGCGACGAAGGCGGCGCAAGGAACGCACGCCGGTGGGTACAACCAGTCCCTACCGCGCTTTCCTGCTGCTGCTCAAGTCGTTCGTCGGAACCGGAGTTCTGTTCCTGCCGAAAGCCTTTCTCAACGGCGGCATGATCTTCAGCAACGTGGTTCTTCTGGCCGTCGCGGCCCTCAGCTACTACTGCTTCATCCTCTTGGTGGACACCCGGCTGAAGGTCGAGGGCTCGTTTGGCGACATGGGCGGAATTCTGTACGGCAAGTGGATGCGGAGCATCATCTTGTTCTCGATCGTCATCAGCCAGATCGGCTTCTCGTCCGCGTACATCGTCTTCACGTCCGAGAACCTGCAGGCCTTCATCCTGGCCGTGTCGAAATGCAAGACATTCATCGACATCAAGCTCATGATCATGATGCAGCTCGTGATCTTCCTGCCGCTGTCGCTGTTCCGCGACATCAATAAGCTCGGCGCCACCGCCCTGGTGGCCGACCTCATGATCCTGCTCGGGCTGATATACCTGTACTACTACGACATCCTGACCCTCGTGCGGAACCATGGGGTCGCCGACATCGCGC
The DNA here is from genome assembly GCA_963422465.1 of Lichina pygmaea. Taxonomy (NCBI): domain Eukaryota; kingdom Fungi; phylum Ascomycota; class Lichinomycetes; order Lichinales; family Lichinaceae; genus Lichina; species Lichina pygmaea. Next base: position 1,137,475 of record OY730171.1, read on the forward strand.
CGTTCAACCGGCAGGACTGGACCTTGTTCATCGGCACGGCCATCTTCACCTTCGAGGGGATCGGCCTGATCATCCCGATCCAGGAGTCGATGAAGAGGCCGCAAAAGTTCCCGCCCGTGTTGGCCGGCGTCATGATCCTCATCACGGTCGTGTTCCTGAGCATGGGCGCGCTCTCGTACGCGGCCTACGGCTCGAGCACCCAGACGGTCGTCATCCTCAATCTGCCCCAGGACGACAAGTTCGTCAACGCCGTGCAGTTTCTGTACTCCCTCGCCATCCTGCTCTCGACGCCGTTGCAGCTGTTCCCGGCCATCCGCATCACGGAGAACGAGCTGTTCACCCGCAGCGGCAAGTACAACCCGTACATCAAGTGGCAGAAGAATCTGTTCCGCTTTTTGATGGTCATGCTCTGTGCCGTCATCGCCTGGGGCGGCGCGGGCGACCTTGACAAGTTTGTGGCTCTCGTTGGCAGCTTTGCGTGCGTGCCGCTGGTCAACGTCTATCCGGTGAGTCTGTCAGAGATCTAGCCTCCGAATTTTCGCCATCGTCCTTCTCTCCCGCCTTCCCTCCGACCGAGCTGATCATCGGACGACGATCCGGATGTAGCCGCTTCTCCACTACAGGGCCGTGGCGCGGACCCGCCTACGGCGTGTCGCAGACATTTCGCTGGCCATCTTTGGCGTCATCGTGATGGTGTACACCACGACTCTGACACTGCAGAGCTGGGCTAATAAGGGTGATGTCAAGACACCTAATTACTGCGATAGAGGTAGCTCATGAAACCATCTCTCCACCTCGTCTGCACACATATACGTCTGGCAAGAAGCGCTGGCTTCACATCCCTGTATCCTTATCGTTGCTGTTTCATGCATTTTTTTTTTTCCTGCGCAGCTTTCCTCTTTTGTGAGCCTAGCCTTTCTCTTTTTGTGAGTCCAGCCATCATCCCTTTTTTTTCGCCCTTCTTCTGAGGGTGACGCATAGCGCAAGCATCGGTTTTTTTTTCCAGGCAAGAAAGATATCAATCATGGGCCCCCCCCCCCCCCCCCCCCCTTCCTTGTGCCAGACAGTCACTTTGGATTCGGCGTCGCTTCAGATTGGCGTTGCTTCCAACTTTAGCTGGCCAAGTAGGTTCTACTCGTACGTACCAGTGGACAACGAACGCCGGCAGATGATCAATGGAGCCCGTGCAAGGAATACGTGCATCTCGTGCTACAGCTTGAGAATCTGGATGAGACCAGTCCGTTGGGTGTGGCAACGGTCATGCACTACCATATGCTTATGATTCGGCATGGCTTGATATGGTATGGTTTGGTGTGGGTTGATCCCTCCCTCTGCCTAACAATCTACTGTACCTGCGTACCTGGCGATCCAATGCCATTCCATCTTCCTCACGAGAACAAAGTCTATGTGTGACATGGATCTTGTATTGCATCAACCTCACTTTCTTTTCTGGCATTGGCTGGCGTGGTCTTTAGAGGTAGAGGTAGGAGTAGAGGGAGTCACGGGAGTACGGGGGTAGACGTAGACGTACCAGTGGATCTGGACGTGTACGAAGTGACACGTACGAGTAGACGGAGAGGTACGAGCGGACTATTACTTGCTCTCGAGTCTGCATCTCGAGCTTGCATCTTCAGCTTGTATGCTCGGCCCGTGTCTTTTCCTGACGGACAAAAGCCGTCGGCTAGACTTTTCAGCAAAAGTATTCCATGTGCGGGAGGCGGATGGACGGGTCCGGACAACTGGTTGATATGGTACCGTCACAGCGATTGTCTGGTTACGTGACAATGACATACTGTACGTCGCAGGGATTAAAATTTGGGGCTGTTGCTGAGGGCGCCACGGCGCTCTTGGTGCTAGGGGCGACGAACGATACGTGTTGCGTGTATCACAAAATCTCGTGGTTGAGGATAGGGGTGACGTCTGTGACGGTGCTTGGCCAGCGCACGAACGATGTGTAGCTTCGATGTTCTGAACAAGACTTGGCCAAATGTCTTCGATCGAGTTGTAACCCATGGATTTTACCTCTTCGGCGTTGAAGATAGCTTCTGGACACGGCACAGACATGGTCATCGAGCTTGTACTATCGGCTTCTGCTGTCGTTCTCTAGTCTTCAGATTCGTCGGCATGATCGTCGTCCTCGTCTTCGTCGTCGTCATCCCCGCTCCCCCCGTCGTCGCCTCCAAGGCCATAGTCGTCATGGAAGGACGACAGCGACCGAACGTCAACGTTGAAGCCGAGCTTGTCGAATCCTCCCTTGACACGCTACGGCAACGAGAATGTGGTGAGCAGACATGATCAGAGATGGCCAATTTGCCGATAGGAGCTTACCTCTACCTCCACGGTCGCACATGTGATGACGAGGTTGCTCGTCTCGGGCGAGAACACTGGCAAGATCACCTCCTTCAAGACTGTCCTGACTTGATCTGTCGTCACTTGCCGCACCTCCTTCAGCAACTGACCATTGTACTCTTTTGACACCCCAAGAATGACCTGGTTGACGAAGCTTGTACGCCCAGCTCTATTCATGCTGTATTCCTTGCTGGCAAACCCGAAGATGATTTCGCTGACAGCAGCCTCCAGATCCGCGGAGTCAAGTTGGGTGCTACCGGAAACCAAGTCGTCCACCACCTTCTTGCCGGCGGCAAACGCGTGGGATACGTCAGGCGACATATAGATCAACAGCGTAAGGTGGCCGGACGAAAGGTCTGTCCCAAAACGGCTTCCATATCCAAGACCGGCCCCTCGAATGGCATTGCACATAGGCCCTTCGTCTGCGTCCAGATACGCCACGGCCACCAGTAGCGCCGGAAGCCGAGGATGCATGGGAGAGTCAGGCCCCTTGGTCGTCAGAAGAGAGTTGGAAGTGTCAATCGTCGACATTGGAATGAGGTACGCGTTCCCGCCTGGCATCCTTCCCGCATCACTAAGACGCTCTGATGGGGATCCCAACGGGCCAAGACGATGGTCCGAGCCAAGCCGCTCGCTAAAGAGTTTCCAGGCCGTGACAGGGTTGCGCAAGTTCTTCAGATCCGCAATCACGAGCAACCGCATGTTTGCAAACCGACACAGGCAGCCTCGGATCTCCTCCAAGGTCGCTAAGACGGCTTGTGGATTCTCCTGTAGCATTTTCTTGAGCTGCTTCAAGTATGGGTGTCTCACAAGAGCGCATTGGGCTCGACTGATCGATTCTGGATTGAAGTTGACTATGGTATCGACGGCGGACACCATCTATATACATAAGTAGATACCCATCAAGCAAAAGGGACAGCACTCACGCTATTTCCATCTCGTTTCTCCTCTGGAATACTTGCAAGCATTTTTGCCACAGTCGCACTGATCCGCTTCGATGCAAATCAGCAAGGCTCATACAGGCATAGATCAGAGGATCCATCTTACTTCCTCATCGAATATCGAACTCCACAACAGCTCCCGTAGTAACCCGAGAGTCGTTTCGTACTTCGCGGGCTCAACCCTGAAGTCGATCCGAAGGACCTCGGCATTTTGGAATCCTTCCCCGGTCGTGATGAAGTGGGAAATCGTATCCTTCTCCAGCTCCATGACAATGTTCTCGAACGGGACCGGCTCACCGTCGCGTAGAATGGGAGTCTTGAAGAAGTTCTCAATGTACATGGCCAGCAGCGGTCTTTTCTCGACCGGGACTTGCTCAGTCGACAGCAGAAGAGTTATGTGCACGAACTTCGTCGAGACGTCCTCGAACTGGATGAATACCGGCAGATCCGGTAGATCCTGGTCTATGCGCTTCTGAGCCCCGTTCATGGGCACCCCGAGGGTTCTTGCGGCACCACTCCTTGCAGTGGTCGTTTCAATGAAATGAATCGACTCAGCGCTTGGGATAGGAAACTTCTCCAGAAGTTCTCTCGGAATCTCCACATCATTCATTGCTTTGGCCTCCTCGAGTTTCTTCTCCAGTTTCTTCAGACCTTGAGGACCTAGCTTCTCAATCCGTTTGTTGATTCGTGCCTTCTCTTCCTCCTTGAGCTTCTCGGACATTGCTGCAGACGGAACGCCAAGGATCGAAACATGATGGGCATCCAGTAGCCATCTCCTGAAGAAGCTTCGCCACTGCTTGTCGTCCCACATGGCAACCGCATCATATCTTTTCAGACTGAATCGTTCGGACAGACTTGAGCCATCTCTCTCCCCGTAGACGAAGTCGCTGATAAGCTCCGCATTGGCCATTTGCGGAGAATCCTCGGCCCATAATTTGAGTTGCAGCTTTTCGCGCTCGATACAGGCTCTGAGATAGGTCATGTCCAAAGGACTCGAAGCGGTACTTTCCAGCAGGTCAAAGAAGCGCTTCTCCACTGCAGCTAGCTTCTCGGTTTCAATGCCGCCCAACTTGAACTGGATCAATGTATCGGGCCGTTCGTCGGTACCGTAAGTGATTTCGCTCACAAGCTGTTCGTTGTCCACTAGGGCAGTCTCAAGGACCGAGATGGAGGAGCCAGCAAGGTAGTAGAGTAGAATTTCGAGAGCGGTGACTGCACAGTCAGCTGGGGAACTTCTGTTCGAGCACGTGACAGCTTACTGTTTGTGCGATCACCACAGTCGGGACCTAGAAACGCAATGGCAATCTCCCCCAAGGATTCGTCTTCCTCAGGGAACTCAACAGTTTCGACGAAACTGCTCTGTAACGGCGGCGCTTTGCCGTTCTCTGTCCAAGGTCGCTTCCAGTCAGCAGACAGCGGAAAGCGGTCGGAAATGCCAGCGTCGAAGCTTTCCAGCGCCGAGAACAGACTCTCATGATCCACTTCGCCGATGATGATGAGACATAAATTCCTTGGCTGGTACATCTGCCGGTGAAACTCGCGGATGCGGTCTGCCGAGAGCTTGCGTAGCTCCGGCATCATGCCTCCAGTCTCCTGTCTGAAGCCAACATTCTTTGGGTAGATCAGACGCTTGAGTCTCAGCTGGATAAGCTCGCTGGCCGTGTTCTGAAAAGACTGCATCTCCGAGTACACGACACTGAAGGTATGGGGGTCAGTGAAGAGTGACAGCCTGGCTTGCGCAAAGAGTATCATACCCTGCATCATGGCCTGTGCCGTCAACATGATGGACCTCCGTATAACAGGCAGAATCTCTGAGGGTCGGCAGGAGAATGTGCTCGAGGTAGACAGGAAGCTTTCAGGATCATTGTCAGAAAAATCTGTCACATCATTGCGCTGAACGGCCTCAGCCTACCATCTGAACGAAGCCCTCAGACCCAGCCGTGCTCAGGGTATACGCGGTGTGATCCACGTCGGTCCATGCGTTGATGAAGGCATAGTCACGGTTGGCCAGCTTGGAGAGAAAGCCTTTATATCTGTAACTCTTCGAGCCCTATCCCTATCTGAGCTGAATTCGAAGAGATACCATCACGAGACATACCATGAAAATCAAATGCTCCAACGTATGTGCTAAGATGTCGTCAGCGTATTATGACTTCTAGCAAGACGAGAGGCCCAACTGACGTGCTCCTGAATCATCATGAATCTCCGTGGCCAACGCAAAGTAGCCCTCTAACTTTGGCCCTTTCGCATCAACTATAACGACCTGCAGTCCTGTCTTGTCGGACTCGTATTTCGAGATGAGACCCGTGTAGAAGTCCGATTTGAGTCGCTGCAACCGCTTGAAAGAGAGGCTTGAATGGGTGTCCATTTTCTGGTAGTTGTGGATCTGAGGCACACCCGGACTTGATCTCGCAAGACAAGGCTGAATCGAGAGAAGTCTAGTCGATGTACGGAAGTACGTCTAGACAGATTATACCAGGAAGAGCAGATCAAGAAGTGGGATGATTCAACAGCTTGACACCCCAGAGGATCAAGCTTGTGGATGATCAGAACAACTCCCACCGAAACGCAGCCCAAGAGGTGGTTCCACTTCTCTTTGTAGACGTATGAAAACTCTAAATACAGTCCTTGACTTCTCAGACTCCATTGAGCTTAGGGTATTGTTACACGTACGGAGGCTGGTGACAGAAGTATTCGGAATCCCACCAAAAAGTGATGAGACTATACACCACCGCCAAAACCACCTCGCCCGACTCCACACCACTGATGAACTACAACCATCATGGGCAACAAAAGTGTCAGCATTACACAGAAAGCATGTGAACTTGCTCTTCTTGAAGAAGGTATGCCTGTGAAGCATATCAGTGATCTCACAGACCTTTCTTGCAGTACAATCTATCAAATCCGTCAAGTCACGTACAACCATGGCTATGTAGGCTACCTGCTGCAGGCCCACCACCTGGTCTAAGTTCTTGGTGTAGACTATGATAGTCTTGAAGTCTTGTCTGAGAGGTGTGGTGGGTGGTGGTGGTGTTTGCTGCTGTTGCTGCTGCAGGACGGGGTTTGTGCTGGTGCTCTATCAGGCTGCTGCTGTGTCGGAGTTCTCACTATTGGGAGGTGGTGGGCCAGTGTCTAGTTATTGTTTGATGTGCTGGACCACCTCAAGAATAGTTATTGGTGTGGGTTCAGTGGTCTCCTGTCAGCTGGGCAGTGGTGCTGAGGTGTTAGTGTTAGGGTTTGTGGCCTCAGTCTGCAGACTTGTCACCAGAAGGTGTCTGGCAATTCTCCGCAGTAGCTCCCAGTTCACCTGGGTCTTATCAGCAGTGTGGCTGGCTACTTCTATAAGTTGCTGAAGCTCTGTGTGGAGTGTACGTGCCTTCTCTACAAAGCTGGTTGTTGCTATTGTTTTCATGAAAGCACTATGGGCAAAAAAGTGCCTATCAGCAATCTGTGACAAGTCTAGCCAGGCACACCTGACTCCCAAAAGTATTCTCAGATCAAGGTCACTTGCGAAAACATCTGTTGGAGCTGGGAGGCAGGGAAGAGCCGTTATCAATTTCTTTAGGGAAAAAGCACTCGCTATATACACGAATTTAACCCCTGTTCAGTCCCTATTCAGCCTCTATTCTGCAGCCTGCCGTGTCCTTCCCGAGATTAGACCTTGGCAGTGTTGCAATCCTAACACCCCCTCTCAACACTGGCAGGGTTGTCAGAATACCAAGTCCGACGATGATGAAGTGGCTGCTAGATGGGCCGTGTGCTTCCGCTGCTCTCTTCTTTCCCCCTTTCTTCTTGCTCCGATGGTCTGTTTCGTCCTTCGAATCTGAGTCCGAGGCCAAGTCGTCGTTCGGTCGAAGTTCCAGGTGTTTCGTCCAGCAGTTCTTGCTCCGGTGCCCTATCTTCCGACAGTGTCCACATCGTCCTTTTCCTTTTGCTGAGTCTGTAGCTTGTAGAGCCCGCTCTAGCTCCTGTTCTTCCGACCCCATTTGCCGACTTTCATCAATGATGTTGGCAACCAGCTTATCAAAGCTGATTGTTTTGTCCGTACGGTAAACCTGGGTCGTGAAGGAGACGAAAGCCTTGTAGCCCCCATCCAATCCTTGCAGTAGCGCCATGGCCAAGATCTCATCATGTACCTCAAAGCCTGCGTCCTTCAACTGCTCCGCTATTGACCGTATCTCCTCCGTGTACTCAATCGCCGACTTGTAGCCCCGTAGCTCAGCCTTGAACAGCCGCTGCCACAGCCAGTGGCGAGTCGAGAAACCGGTTTGGCCGTACAGGTCGTGTAGCTTCTTCCAAAGTTGGACCGGGTCACAGATGCCTCGTACGTTCCTGCCGACGCCGTCGCTGAGGTAGAGAAAGATTGTGGCTGTTGCTCGTTCAGCCTCCTCATCGAATTCCAGCTGGGTGTCCGTTGGCTTCTCCGAGTCCTCCTTTTCTTTTCCTTTCGCCTTAGGCCTTGTCTTCTTCTCTGAGACGACTGCCCAGAGGCACTCCCAGATCAACAGCATCTCCATCTTCGTCTTCCATGTGTCGTAGTTGTACGCCGTGAGCTGGTCAATCCTGACTGACAGCTTGCTGGTGGATGCCGACATCGCGGTGATCGCAGGTGGGATTGCTCGTTGACCGACTGACTGCTTCTCGCTGCAGAAACCGACTTAGCTTCCCGTAGCTAGTGAACGACTCAGACTTCTCGTAGCTGGTGAACGACTCAGACTTCTCGTAGCTGGCAGACGACCTGGCTTATCGCAGCTGGTAGGCGGACGGCTTCAATCTTGCGCAGATTCCGGGCTCATAACCTGTTGGAGCTGGGAGGCAGGGAAGAGCCGTTGTCAATTTCTTTAGGGAAAAAGCACTCGCTATATACACGAATTCAACCCCTGTTCAGTCCCTATTCAGCCTCTATTCTGCAGCCTGCCATGTCCTTCCCGAGATTAGACCTTGGCAGTGTTGCAATCCTAACAACATCAACAAACTCCCAGTGTCACGGGGCAGACCACGAGCACCCCTGGCCACGTGACCACGCGACGAGTCAGCTGACTTCGTGTCGCTTTTCATGTTCTTACCCGCCTGTGTTGCATTTCTCTTCTGTATGTTACGACCCCTGGGATGGGAGCCACTCATTTATAGGCAATCAGGCCGCGGGCCAGGCAAGAGGACACTATGGAAGTCAAGTGACCAACCAACAAGAGGTCACGTGACTGTCAAGACACACGGGCAGCTTGACGCAGCATGCATGAAGCATCAAGATAATCTCACCAGTCTTGATGCAGGATGCAGGAAGCATCGAGACAGCCTCACCAGTCTTGACGCAGTGTGCATGAAGCATCAAGATAATCTCACCAGTCTTGACGCAGGGTGCATAACATGGTGGGACTATCAAGACAATCTCACCTGTCTCGACGTCAAGACTATCAAGACAATCTCGATTGTCTCGACAGGCCAGCACTATATAGTCTGGCGATAGTTCCCTTATGGAATGATCGTCTTCAACTCATGTTGTGATCCAGACAACTAGATCTACTTCAATACAATCCTCTTGTACGAAGCTATTGATCAGGTGTCACCACCACCACATTCCACCAAACCTCTTCGCGCTCCTTGACACTCCTCTTCTGCGAGAACCAACCCGCCTTCCGCATCTCGCCCTTAATCCTATACTCGGTTAGGACGGCACGGTACGGACCGCAACACTGTAGCTTTACCTTCTTGTACAATTTTTTATTTTTATTTTATTTTTATTTATTTTATTCTTACACTGATTTAGCTGTAGAGCCATGCAGAACTTCTAGGTACATGTTTGTTTCTCCAGAAAACCTTTGGAGGAATAAAAACTGGAGCTTGGGAGAGACTAGAGAAAATCTTGAGGAATATGCAGTAGCTAAGGAAATTTGTACATGTAGCTATTTGTTAAAACAAATAGTTGACTTGGTAAAGCTCAGAAAGAGAGTTGGTGGGCTAGGTTGAACTGCTTCTTGTACAATAGGAATCTATTGATCGTCATCGACGTCTAGCCCTTGACACCCAAAGTAGCTGCTACAATGTTCCTGCTATTGCTAGAACAACACACTCTCTCAATTCTCTTGCAGATCATGTATCATGCACTCTTGCACCTGGTCTGCTGTCTCCCTCTACGCACTGGTGGTAATTCCCACTCCAGCAGCACTTGCCCAAGTCTCTGAATAACAGTGTCCTCATCCTTTCGACCGGCATCCGACGCACTTCCGAGGAATTTCAGGAAGATCTGCCCAAGTTGATCCAAGATGCCTGATTGCCGCCCGCGGACAACATGTGTTGCCATGTGACTGAGGACCTCGCAAGTCCAAGAGTCATCTACCCAAAAAACCAACAAACATTAGCATCACCTTTCATCAAGTAGATTCATGACAAGTAGCAGACAATCAAGAACATTAGCGTCTTCGGAGTAGGACACATACCCAGGTACTTCCTTGCGTTCTCAACAGACAATCCATAGATGAGTTCAAAGGCACGATAGTCATCATCGTGCAGCTCCGCCGCTGCCAGCTCAAACACACGCAAGTCTGTCTTCAGAGCCCCATGATTGGCTGCCTCGTTGCCTGGCGCCACGTCGACGGAAGGAATCTTCATGTGGTCTCGCTGAAACTCACGAAAGAACCTCACCCGGATCGGCAACATGACTACCCTGACATCAGCCTATACCCATGACCAGAGGTTAGTGAGAGTCATGCTCAGCTGGAAACATCAAGAGTAACATACCCCCAGCGCTTCTAGTTTCACTGCCAACTGGCTGTTACTAGCCTATACCCGCGACCAGAGGTTAGCAAGAGTCATGCTCAACTTGAAACATCAATGACAACATACCTTCAGCGACTGGGGCGGCATGGTGTAGCGGGAAGCTGGTGAGAGTTTCCCACTACGTGGCACCCATGACCCGGAACTAGTGGTGTCAGGCCTGGAGAACCTGACTAAACTAGTCGTCAGTTCGAATCTGACCCACCCCACATTCTGCCACAAAAACCCCCGAGATTCATAGAACTTGTCTAAGATGTACTCCTCGCAAGATGTATGAAAACCCCCAAGAAATAGCTCACCCAATATCCGTCAAGATCCACAAAACCCTCATTACTGTGGTTTTCCTATTTCCCCTACGGGTTTTGGGGTTTTCCCACAGTACGTACACTACAAACCACGGGGTGTACGGTAAATGCGTGAGGTCCCCGAGTCAAGTCTACCAGAGACAAAAATCCTTCAAGAAGTTCTGCATGGCTTAACAGCCAAATCAGTGTAAGAATCAAATCAAAATCAAAAAAACCTTCAGCGACTGTAACTTGTCGAGGATGGACAACTCTTCTGGGTTGCCGAATCTGGTCCCACCATTCTTGACAACCACGCATTCTTTCCACAGTCTGTGAAGCTCGAGCTCTATGGCACTCTTTGGGTCCATGGTCGACGGGTGCATGGCTCTTTTGAGAACAGCGATTTCAAGCTTCTATTTGATTCAACAAATCAATACCTTAGAAAAAGTATTTGAAAAAGACTGGCAAGAACAACTCACTGTTGTCTTTGATGAGGACGAGATTGTATCCGCTGAGGGTTCGACATGGGATGGCTGTGTTGGAAAGTCTGACGAGGGGTTGGATGGTGATGGCGGAGGTCCTGACGAGGGGTTGGACGGTGGTGGGGGAGGGCCGGATGAAGGGTCAAACGGGCGGTGGCGGGTGACAGCGGGTAGGTGTCTTGCGAATGGTTTCATTCGTCGGCCAAATCTTTGCTTGATTCGCCTCACAGACAGATTACCACTATTAGCCAAGCTGACAATTGTCCCAGGACATCGAGACGATGGGCTGCCATAGGTTAGTGAGTGGAGGATGAAATATAAGCGGAGTGAGAAGGACGAACATGACAAAAGGAAATGGGGAAGAGGGACGAGACGGACGACGGTGGTGGAAGGAGAGCAGGCCGAGACGGTCGACGGTGGTGGAAGGAGAGGAGGCCGAGACAGACGACGGTGGTGGAAGGAGAGAAGGCCGAGACGGACGACAGTGGTGGGAGGAGAGGAGGCCGAGACGGACGACAGTGATGGAAGGAGAGGAGGCCGAGACGGACAACAGTGATGGAAGGAGAGGAGGCTGAGACGGACGACCTTGGCGGAAGGAACGATGGACGAGACGGACGATACCCGTGCCTTGGAGGTACTTCGTACCTCCCACTCCCTCGCAAGCGAGGTCGGGACACCCTTACTCCGTAAGGGTGTCCGACAGCGCAACGGTGCGCAACGGTCCCACACAAAATTAAGCTGAATTGGTGTCGACCATCTTCAAACCACCATAACTTCTCAACAACATGGTCAAATCATACACTGAGGCCGAGGATCATATCCAGGAAGCTCTTGGTTCTATTCTTCCTGACACAGAGTTCTCAATCCCAGAATAGCTAGCAGATTCAATGTTCCTGCACGATGTCTTGAAAGTCACCTCAAGGGAACTCCTTCTCGAAGTGGTAAGATTCCGGCCAACAGGAAGCTCTGTCCAGCTGACAAGGCAGTAGTGGCTAGAGCAAAGGAGGAAGCAAAGGCAGTGAAAGAAGCAGAGAAAGCAGCAGCAGCTAAAGTGAAGGAAGATGCAAATATAGCAAAAGAGATAGCAAAGACAGCAAAGAAAGCAACGCAGATGATGATGGTGGGCATGGTGGGGCAACATTGGTGGAGCCGGACGAGTGAGTGACAGCGGAGCCAGTGATGGTGGAGCCAGCAATCACCACAGCCTTTCAACAACACCACGAATCTCCGGACAAGGCGACACCTTGGGTACTGATAGAATATCTGATGTAGAATCAGATAGGCCCATAAAATATACAGTTTTATTGCTCTGTTGTAAAGTTATTACTGTTGTAAATTTGATCTGTCAAGGATCTGTTATTGGTCTAGTAGCTACTATAGTTTCTCAGCAATGCTATAAAATTTACGAGAGTTCTAAAACTTCAGGGATTATACTAGAGAAGTAGGGGAATCAGATAAGCATATCAGATTTCAATTTAGTCGTTACGTTGTGAAGTTATAGAACTGCAAAGCTGATTTTCTGGAAGATGATCGTTGCGCTGTCCACACCGTTGCGCTGTCGGACACCCTTACGGAGTAAGGGTGTCCCGACCGAGCTAGCGAGGGGAGGGGAGGTACGAAGTACCTCCAAGGCACGGGTAGTGGTGGAAGGAAATAGGAAAGGAGCGTATTTGTAGTGGTATGGCGTCATTCATTAGTCATCGATACTATACAAGTCGGGCCGCAGAGTTCATTTGGAAGTGCCTAAGTAGGGCTAGGCTAGCAGTCACGTGTGGTGTCACATGACATGGCAACCACACAGGGAAGGTTTTTCGCTCTTGAGACACATGACTACTATGCTCTTGAGGTTTTCCTTACCAACTACATAGAATCCCCAGTATAATCTAGCCTAGCTAGCTTTAGAATAATGTAGGAATTCAATCAATCAATCAATCTCCATGGCAATAAAATAAAAAAGACAGTCGAGGTGCAGAATCTCGGAATACTGAGTGTTGGGTGATACTGAGCGCCACGTGATCGGTTACGGTACCGTACCGTAGTACACCACGCCCCGGTAGCTGGAGTATCCCAAGACTGTTCAACTGATATCATCATATCCGTGCCCGCGAGAACACGTTCGTCCTGGCCAATACGGATGTCGTCGCCGACAAGATCTGAGCTTGGCCATGCCATTCTAACCTTCGTTGAGCGCGACGACTATCCAGAGTCGGACCTCGTGGTTTCCGCGGACCTTGCTCCTTCTGCTGTTCCTGCTGCGTTGAAGTTGCTCAGCGATGCGCGTGAAGCAATCCGAGTATGCAACGCAATCGGGATGGCTTGCTTGGATCTCTTCGCTGAAAGAAGTTGTTGCATAGGATCGTGTTCGAGGCCAAAGTCGAGACGTTTCCGCCGAGGTCGATGCGTGGCTTGCTCAGGCGAGGCAGCTTCAACGAGACGTTGGAAATGCCGAGGCCGCCGCGCGGGAGATTGCTCGGCTGGATCAAGAAGGTGATCGCCTCGAGAAGCAGGTCCGAGACTTGGCCAACAAGCACCAATTCCTGAGAAGGGAGATCTCCTTTAACCAGAAACTGTTTGAGAGTCTAGAAGCCCTCAATGCCGATAGAAACCGGCTAAGAGCAGCTGAGGATTCACTTGCCAACGATGACATCGCGTCGGCTGTGCAAGGGCTTCGTAGCGTGGAGGACGACATCGAGGCTTCTCCAGCTTTACAAGAAACCTCGGCACTTAATCTACTTCGAGTCCGCGTCGCGGAAGTCAGGATAGCCGTCGCGGACAAGCTCACGACATGCTGGAACAGCTACGTGGCGTTGAACACAGACGAAAGGCGACTTCTGATCAGACAGATTGAGGACGGTTGGTGATCTATCGCAAGGAGCTGCCCTAAATCTCTTGCTCATACATGCAGGCCACTCGCAGGTTGCACTTGGCTCGACCGTTGCTGGACTCAACGAACTTGGTCTTCTCGGCTCCCAGCTTGAGCTGTTCTCCCGCAGCCTTCAAGAGGTTATCATCGGCCCTCTTTTAAGCCAAGATTATAAGTCTGGTGCTCGACGTACCTTGGTGGAGGATGATGGGGTGCAAGTACAGGAAGTGGACACGCCTGCTACCGCTGGAGCTTGTGTCAAAGACATACGAACGCTGTTAAACTTCTTGAATGGTCACCTACCAACATCAGTGACATTACCTCTATCGATGATACTCCTCCCTAAAGTGACAGCCGTTTTAATCACCCAATGGCTGAATCCCTCCCTTCCCGTGGGACTGGATGGTCTTGTCGGCTTTTGCAACGTTCTGGCTGATGTTGATCTTCTTTGTGATCTTATCGAAACCTTCGGCTGGCAAGGAGAAGCTAATCTCAAAGACTGGGTTGAAGATGTCCCATACTCATGGTTGAACAAACGCAGAGACGACATACTGGATCTAACGAGGAGCTTAATGCTATGCCAGCTTGGCCCGCTCAAAAGAGTCGAAAGGACGGAAACGCAGAGAGTGTCTTCTAACGACCATCAGCTGGTTGCAGAAGGCAATGAAGATGGGAAGCATGCCCTTCCAGACTTTGGCAAACACTTTGTAGCAACTGACGCATCATCTCCGAAAGAAGTGGAGGATGGGGACATGAGCGCCTGGGGGATCGAAGATGATGGAGATGGTTCGGGCGGAGATCAGGGTGCAGAAGACCCGAACGACCTGGATGATGCGTGGGGATTCAATCAGGACACAGGCGACGACACCCAAGCAATGGAGAAGCAAGACGTCAACGGACAGAACACGCGGAGAGAGGACAAGCCCCCATATCACACCTCGCCTTCCGAACACGACATGACGCTACGCGAGACCTATTGTGTCAGCTACCTGCCGGATTCGATTCTACGGCTAATGGATCGCACCCTCCGCGACTTTTTTAGTTTGTTGCAGCCAGCGTGAGTCAAAATCACCTCCAAGCCTGGCCTTCGCTGACGCCGAACCAGTTCAAATGCGCCCTACAAAGCCGTTGCACCAGCAGCAACAGGTCTCGTGGTGCTCCCCCCTTTGGTCTTATCAATGTATCGAGCCCTGAGTCCTCGCCATTACCAAAAACATGACAGCGGAAATATGCTGCTGTACAACGACGCCATGTGGCTGGGGGAACAACTTCGCAAACTGAATGAAGACCTGTCTAATTACTGCGCTGCCAAGGCGCTGAAACCAGGCAGGGAGTTGAGCTTGACATCTGATGCAATCGGCGTGGAAAATTTTGCAAAATCGGCCTACAGAAAAGAGATGGATATCCAGCGAGCCCGACTTGCCGATCTGCTCGAGCCCGCAAGAGGCTTTGAGAACTGCACCGTGGAGCCTTTCTCCGCTAGGTGTGATGCGGCCGTGAACGGGGTAGTCAGCCATCTCAGGCAGCTAAACATCTCGTGGAAAGGCGTACTGTCACGGTCAGCGCTGCTTCAGTCCTTAGGGTCGTTGCTCTCGAACGTCGTTCACACGATCATGACCGACATTGAGGACATGAGTGACATATCCGAGCTGGAGTCGAACCAGCTGGCGACTCTATGCGGGAGGATATCTGGTCTCGAGGATCTCTTCTTACCTGATGACGACGCAGAGCCAACCAAACGACGAGGCGGTGATGGTGGTGAAGAAGAGGATGAGGCAGGCCATACGATGCCGCTGACGGCCATCTACACGCCCAACTGGTTCAAGTTTCAGTTCCTCGTCAATATCCTCGAGAGCACCCTCGCCGATATCCGCTATCTCTGGACAGAGGGCGAACTCGGGCTTGAGTTCTCGGCCGACGAGGTGATCGAACTCATCGAGGCCTTGTTTGCCGACTCGGAAGTCAGGCGTCGCACCATCGGCGACATCAAGAGGGGCTCGACTGCGAGCCGGTAGTCGTGGGGATAGATTTTTGTGATGGGAAGGGGGAAGACCAAGGCAAGGCTGACGCTGCGACTGGGCTCCCCAGGCCCGCCGGCAGCAAGTGCCGTCAGTGCTTCTTCGAACATTGTGCGGTACAGTCCGCTGTCTAACTCGACGACGAAGTATTTCACGTATGATTCTCGTCAAGTTCGAAGGATTCAGCAAATGCCAACAGGACCACGCGTTGTCGAGTCCACATGGGTCCTCATCTATACCACAGTAAACTCCATCTCTAGGGACATCGTTGACTGGCCGGTTGGCATTCCGAATCGTCCGTAGGCTCTCGGCAGGTCCTGAGTGGGGTAGGTACTGTGGAACTAGTTTAGGCATACTATCTAAGCTAGGTTCTAGGCTCTCCTATTTGCCCACCCGGAGGGTTCCTCCTCGCTAAAGATTGGGAGCCCTTCCGCTAAAGTAAGGGGCTGCTTTAGGGCTTGAAGATATCAGCCTTACCGGTAGTGGCCCCACCACATTGCGGCGTGGAACGACCTGGCGGTGGACGACAATGGAGCTCTTGACAGGAGACCAGAGGCCGCCGACAGAGGCCAGGCCTGAACCTCAGGTGCGCATCCACTTCACCACTAAGCTCAGGGATTTGAGCCTCGCGGACGATACTGGGCCCATCCTTGTACCCACCAGTGAGTCCATCAAAACGACAGTCGAGTAATTATTTGTCTAACTCTGTCCGGAGCGGCAACACAGATCTACGAAGATATGGGCTGTCGACGCTGGTGAACCATCTACTTGGAAGTGAGAAGCCGATCCCATTTGATTTCCTCATCAATGGCGCCTTCCTCCAAACGACTGTCGAGGAATTCCTTGCTGCTCGTGGTTATTCGTCCGAGAGTACTGTTGCCGTGGAATATGTCCGGAGTATCCTCCCACCAGCTCACCTGGCGTCCTACGAGCATGACGACTGGATCGGCGCGGTGGACGCCCTTTCTCGGAGCTCTCACGCTGGGTCGTCGGCCGGAGATTCTCAGAAACCGCCACCTGGAAGGGAAAGGATCGTGTCGGGATGCTATGACGGCCATCTGGTTGTCTGGGATATGTCCTCGCACATGCTAGCGACGATAAATGCGTCTACGGATGATCGCTACAGCGCCGGTGTCAAGGCGGTCAAGTTCTTGACGCCGTCGCAAATCGTTTCTTCTGGTCTGGATCGAGTGATCCGGCTGTGGGATTACAAGGAATCTTCAGACCACACGACAGCAGATTCAAAGCCAAGACTGGAACTTTACGGCCATCGTGCAAGCGTCGATGACCTCGACGTGCATTGGCCGTCACGGCGCATACTGTCCGCCTCGGCAGATCACACTGTTGGCTTATGGACCATCAGTAAAGCCGACGCGCCCGCAGCGCCCGAAGCGTTGGTCTCGCCGAATGCAGACCCGTCGACCGCAAAACGACGGAAACTGGCACCCTCAAACAACACCCCAAAGCGAGGTCCCATCTCGCAGCTGAGATCTCATTCGGCACCTGTTTCATCCGTGATCTTTGCCCACAAGGACACTACGGTCGCCTACTCTACGTCGTGGGATCATACGCTGCGCACGTGGGATCTACCTACGGCATCTCTAGTCGACACACGGACGACGGCTCACTCGCTGCTCTCGGTGTGCGAGCTTCCAGCGTTGCATCTGCTCGCGGCGGGGACGTCGGCGCGGCACATCACGCTGGTGGACCCGCGCGCGTCGGCGACGACGGTATCGGCGATGACGCTGAGAGGCCACACCAACGCCGTCGTGTCGTTGGCGCGGGATCCGAACAACACGTTTGGGCTAGTCAGCGGGAGTCACGATGGTACGTGCCGCGTATGGGACGTGCGGTCGACGAGGCCAGGACGGGCGCAAGACAGCGCTGGGGTCAGCGAAGGCGCCATCTGCGAGAGCGTCTACACCATCCCACGAGACTCGACGACGGGCAAGAGCAAGAGAGGATCGGCGCCCGGTCAGGGCTGCAAGGTCTTTGACGTTGTCTGGGACGAGCACGTCGGCATCGTGAGCGCCGGCGAGGACAAGAGGCTGCAGATCAACAAAGGCCGGGACGAGCGGGGCTCGTGATATCTCCCTGGTGTGAGGTCGTGGGCGATTCAGAAAGGAGGGAGAGGGAGAGGGAGAGTACTCGCGACCAGCCAACCCAGAGAATCCAAACGCCGCTCTTGTTCCCAAAGTCAATATATGTGATTTCTGTTCCCAAAAGAACCCCACACCTTCGAGCAGTGAAGCTACAGTATAGCACCGTGAACTCGACTCCAGCAGGTCCCTTCTGTTGATGAAGTACTTTGTTTTCCTCCTTCCGTCTCTCTTCTTTTTCTTCTCCATCTTCTCTCTTTTTCTCTTCCTTCTCTCTGGGCATGTAGTGTCTGTTTTTCCGCAACGGAAGAAGACAGAAGACCAAAAGGTAGAAAGCAGAAAGCAAAAAGGCAGGGAATAGAGAAAAGAAGACGAGAAACTAGGACGCAAGTCCTTTTCAGCCTTTGGATCTTTTAGAGAGCACAGATGATTGGATGATGGCCACTGTGGTGATGATGGTGGTGCTGGTGCTGGTGAGAAGAATTTCTTCAGGATTATCCACGTACAGAACTCAATTAGCACGAGCAATCTATCAGGCAATCTACACTAGTGATCAACTAATCAGACAGTCAAGCACTCTAGCACTCTAGTAGTCTTGGCACTCTGGCAATCGAACTATAAGCACAACCACAACTATCCTAGCATCACGACATGCTAGCAATCAAGCACTCTGGCAATCAAGTAATTGAGCAATCAAGTAATTGAGCAATCAGGCATTCAACACAGCCACAAGCACTCGTCGCACTCTAAAAAACCACGGTGCTGTACTTAGCACCGAAGAAACTCTAGCACTACCGTACAGCACTGTGACAGTCAAGCACCAGCGATGAAGCTTTCGAGTAGCCAAGCAAATAAGCCCTCGAGTACCCTACTGCTGAACGGTACCGTAACAATTTGTGTCATAGACTATTTGGTCCTCTAAGTCCACTACCGGTACCGTACTACTCCGATCATTCGATGCTCGAGCAGAGTGATCATCCTTGTTTCTCGTATCAAAACGCCCGAAAAGACATGATGGACCCTATGAAGACCCGACAGACTCCATAGAAAATCGACAAGCTTCACATACAACCGGCTGAAATGACCGAAAAGCTGTTTGGTTGCCTAGCTCAAATACAGTAAGTAAGTATGCTGCACCAGCCCGTCTGCTGCTACTTACATACTCCACCTACCTGAATTACACACAGACGTTCACAGAAACGTTCAGACGCGCATAGGCACATACGGTAATTTGATGATCAGGCGGAAGCAGTGGCCTGGTTCAACAGCGCCTTGCGGTAGTTCCAGTAGTTTGCTCGGATGGGGTCGTACTTCTCAGCGAGGAGGTCTAGGGCCTGTTCATCGGTGTTTTTTCCCAGGTGTTGGGAATTTAGTCAGCCTTGTATGAGCCATCCTATTCGAGACGTGGCCGTGGCTTGCAAGAAAAATCATTTGGGCAGAGAGCACCTGAAAAGAAGACTCTTCTTGCTTACTGACAATGAAATAAAGGGGAGAAAGAACCATACCTTTGCTGCGTCATGCTTGCTCCCCTCATCTTCGCTGTAGATCTCAGCGAGTAGGTCGAGCGCGTGAGACGAGCGGATGGTGTCTGGGCGGGAAATGTCTGCAAAGGGAAGAATAAAGTCGGTGACGCTCGATAGAGGGCTCTGGGTCTTTTCTAGGACGCTGTACACGGCGCGTTAGGTATCAGATGAGAGGCTTTGAAGAAAGGCCTCTGGCCGTCAGGAGCACGGTGGGGCTCACCCGCGAAGATAGTTCCACGGACTCTGATTTTGAGGGGCCATTCCTATGGCATCTTTGACATAGCTTTAGCAGACATCATCAGCAAGGAAGTCCCTGAGGATGGTGGAGAGGTAACTGATGGTGGTCGGACCTGATCTCTCTCTCCACGGTCACGTCATCGACCGGAGTACCCCTGCCGAATACTATGTAGTACCTGTGGCTCCAGGCGGAATTGTTTCTGATGTCACGAACGAGGAGGTCCTCGACGCTTCCCATCTCGCTGTCCCAAAGATCGAAACGCCTGACGAGCCACTGTCTGTCGGCTCAATTAGCTCAGCTGTGGCAATTGTTGAAGCGACCCGCTCTACCTGTAAGACCAGACGTGGTAGTTCTTGGCGTCCCTGTCGAACATCTTCTCCATAAAATCTGCCTCGCCGCAAGGATCATCCAGCTTGTCGACGATCACCTGGCGATGGTGCCTACGAGCTCGAGGTACGCCATCAGCGGCGGTTTGGGGCAGCAACGGACCGCATCCGGCCAGCTTACCATATCTGATAGTTCTTTTGGTGCTGGAGGGCAACGCCGTTCAGCCACTCGATCTCTCCCTTCAGGTCAGTGCCGAGCGCGAAGAGGGTCTTTGCACGGTAGAGCCTAGAATGCAGCCCCAGCACGATCAGTCGAAGGCGATGCGAGCTTGCCAGTCCATCGGAAATATGTACCAGACCGTGTAATGTCCCGGGTTTAGCCGTATGATATGCTCGGTGAGATTGAGCACTCTCATACTGTGCTCATCGGCCGCCATGACGGCGCGAAGGTATGCCATCGCCTCGCTGTACTCTTCCGTGTAGGCGATTGCGGCAAGGGGGTTTGGGCCGCCATCATCCTGCGGGATGGGAGCGACGTCCGCCCAGGCAGGGTCCATAGCATAGATCTGCATCACGCTCTCTCTAAGGCGAGTGATAGTAGATGCTGTAAAATGTAGAAAAAGAGTTGTGATGGTGGGGTCACCATCTGCGTCTGTACGTAGGTACTGTACGTGTTGGGTTGAAGAACAATACCAAGAGAAAACAACGGCTTTCTGGTTGCACAGCCCTTGTTAGTGTATCACAAGGGTTGACACCAAGTAGTATGTATACCAACGATATGTACGTTACGTATGCAGCCTTTGATCACTGATAAGCTATGTGTGCATCCACGGAACACTTCATTCCAGATGAAGGGGGTGGCCAGGGAGATGATCACGTGACTTATACATCAACACAACTGATTCTACCAAGTATCCCAGCTTCGTCGACACTACACGGCTTTGATGGCTTCCAGCTTCCTAGAAATAGTGTCTCTAGTCTCAAGACTCTAGTTACTCCATCTGCATCGATCGGATAATGGCAGCAGGCCTGGTC
This sequence comes from Lichina pygmaea, assembly GCA_963422465.1. NCBI lineage: Eukaryota > Fungi > Ascomycota > Lichinomycetes > Lichinales > Lichinaceae > Lichina > Lichina pygmaea. Next base: position 1,158,407 of record OY730171.1, read on the forward strand.
AGCAAGCAGCCTAGACAGCTTTCCAGCTGCCTGGACCAAGCAGCAGGCTATCTTATGATGCAAACTGTCAGAGAGGAAGATTGACTTCGCATTGACGCGGCCTCGATCATGTCGGTCACCGTCTTGGTCTCACCCATCGCATACCCGCCGACCCGCCGTTAGACCAGAGAGGCTGGGACAGACGACTGCCTTCGTTAGCTCCCGTCGAGAAGGGACTACCGGCATAGTGCAAGAACCCTCGCCAGGCCGAGTTCAAAGCCCCATTGCCCTTCGACGCCAGAGTGGTCATCGAGAATTTCTGGTTCTGGTCGTCCTCCGGATCTTGAACCTCCACCCTTTGTACATCGCCATCAGGTGACTTGCCTCGCTGCCCCGACCCAAGGTTGTCCTCGTCGGTACACAGGTAGTGGTCGTTGATCTTTTGCCTTGCGTACCCCTGATTCACACTGATATCGGACTCCCGGAACGCTTCTGGTCCCTCGACAACTCGAATAAGGCCAATGTTCTCGATGTAGAGATCCAGAGCCCCCTGAACTTGGAATTTGCAATACAGAAGACATATGCGCCGCATGTCATCGAATTTAAACTTCAAGGTCAAGGCTCTCTGTAGGCAGACGATTAGCTTGCTATGGCTTCTATTGCTCGTCAAAAGTTTACCTTAGCTTACCACACGATTGGGCACCACGAGTTTCCTCATCACCACATCAGGGTCCATGCACCCCGTCATGCAAGCCTCGCAGACTTGGTCCCTGATCGTCTGCATTTCATCTCGGATGACAAGCGCCAAGGGTCCGAGCGTCGAAGGCGGGAGTGGGGCCGAGGAAGCAGCAAAGATGCTCCGTACGAAGCACAACAAGAAGATCAATCCGATAGACATCCTCGCTGAATGCCTAGCAAGTTCTGTCATCATCCGTTTCGACCCGACTTTCGGGGACAGGGCACCTAAAGTAGCAGAATGGGGTCAGGTAACGTGAGGGGCATGACGGCTGGGCCTCAAGCACTTTTTGTACTGCGGCGCCTTGTCTATGATCAGACCTCTGGTCAGGCTCAAGCCGTATGGCCCGTCGTAATTGCCTCATCGAGTCCGGGAGTTTGAACACGGTGTATATAACCGGGTGTGTTTGGGGGGGGGGGGGGGGGGGGGGGGGGACATGTCTGTAAATTGACATATAAGCGGCAATGGCTTCGACGATGGTGATAAGTACGGAAGTACGTACTACGAGTACTGCCAATCGATGGCTGTTGTGATGACCAATTTGCGTACAGAATACCCTTGATACGAGACTGCGGCAGTTTTCAGAGCAAAGATCCGAAGAGATTTGTTGCCTTGAGCAGGTCTTGCTCTGATCCTGGCTGCAGTGGAAATGGTTCTTCCTTGAATGGCTGCTAAAGTTGGCAGTCACGCCATTCTACCAGTACGTTACCGTACGTACGAAGCGTACGTACGAGGTGTATAGCGGAAATAATGTCAAGTAAATACAAGCCAAAGTCAGTTGTAGAGCCGCATTGTCAACCTCTCGAGACATCCAATACTGTACGTACGTATCGTACGTACTTACGCTACGTATTGCATGCTTGCACTCGTAATACGTACAACTCAGAGTTCTGTGTGACCCCTGTTGGCATCAGTGACTGCCTGGCAACATGCCTGCTTGGAGTCTACCGTATCAGCTTGTCCAATCGCTCTTGACTGATCGAGTCCCGAGCCTCATGAAGGGCTGCTGTGACCAAATCATCGAGGAACTCGGGGGCTAGATCCAGGCTTGTCTGCGGACCGATCTGACCAAAGTCTTGTGATACTGTCGCAGGTTTGTCGGCTTACTAAGCGTATTCACTTAACTTCATCTCGGCTATACGTACTCGTACGAGGTGTCGAGCGGATATAATGTTAAGTACTCCGTGCATACGTAGATACAAGCGAAAGTCGATTGTAGAGCCGCACTATCAAAACTCTTGAGACATCTAGATGCTTGCACTCGTACGACTCAATATTTCTACTACAGAACTTTCAGCTTACTAAGTGTACCCTATCTACGTTGCGTACTTAACATTATATCCGCTAGACACCTCGAACGATGTTAGTCACGTGGGCTTGACCAGCTGTCGGCAGTGAAACTCGATGGCACGTGCTCGGACTTGATCATGTGAGGACTCCAATCAGCCGCCATGGCGCGGAGGGGCCGACGACAGATCAGCCACAAGCACCGGTCGCTGTACCGACGGATGCTCTCGCCTGGGATCGGGCACCTCGTGATTCCTTGAGTGTCTCGCCAGCCTCTGGGCATCACGCCGAACGAATGTTACCCCCACCGGGTTCACCGGGCGCGTCGTGGGCCATCTATCGAGCCAGGTTCCGTGCCCTCTTCGAAGGAGCAGACGTCCGAGTCTGCATCGCCTTTTGGTTGTTCGGTGGGCTGACGTCCCCTCGCCCCAACATGCTAGCTCGCTCGTGCTCATCATCTCTTGCCAGGCCTCATCAACAATGTCCTCTACGTCATCATCCTCTCGGCCGCACTTGATCTCGTCGGTCCTCTCGTTCCCAAGGGCGTCGTGCTCCTGGCCGATGTCGTCCCGTCGTTCATCGTCAAGCTCACCGTACCGTACTTCATCCACATCGTCCCTTACTCCGCCCGGATACTGCTCTTCGTCGGCCTGTCGATCGGTGGTATGCTCCTTATTGCGGCGACGACGTCGACGGAGAGCCAGGTCGACGGCAGCAACATCTCAGCCAAGCTTGCCGGCATCGTGCTGGCCAGCTTGAGCAGCGGAGGTGGTGAGCTGAGCTTCTTGGGGCTGACGCACTTCTACGGCCCTTTCAGCCTCGCTGCCTGGGGAAGTGGCACCGGCGGCGCCGGACTGGTAGGCGCAGGTGCCTACATGGCCGCCACAACGTGGTTCGGGTGGAGCGTCAAGGCCAGCCTGCTTGGATTCTCGCTGCTGCCGATGGTCATGCTGCTGAGCTTCTTTTTCGTGCTGCCGCAGGATCCGTGGAGACGTGGAACCGAGTCTCGACCGAAAGGATATGCCGAAGTACCGGACCAGGAGGACGAAGAGCAGTACGAGGGCCTGCCCGAGACTGCCGAAGGGACGCTCCCCAGTAGCATCGTTCTCGACGGCAGACTTTCCCCAGGTAGAGACGGACCACAACCACGCCTTGCCCGTATGCTACAGCAACTAAGGTGGCACCTGAAGAAGAGCAGGCACCTCTTCTTCCCTTAGTATGTTTCGGCCTTTTCTCAGCCCGAGTTATATCATCCCTTTCTCCAGCTCACATGCTGATACTGGCCTCTTTGCTTGACGACAGCATGTTCCCTCTTCTCCTTGTGTACGTTGCCGAATACACCATCAACCAGGGCGTCACTCCGACGCTTCTCTTCCCGCTATCATCCACGCCCTTCAAGCGCTTTCGCTCCTTCTACCCGACTTACGCCACGATCTACCAGCTGGGAGTCTTCATATCTCGCTCGTCGATCCCGTTCGTGCGGATCCACGCGCTGTACCCGCCGTCGCTCCTTCAATGGGTCAATCTCGTGCTCCTCGTCTCGCACGCGCTCTTCCCCTTCATCCCGAACGTCTACTGCATCTTCGTCGTCATCTTCTGGGAAGGCCTGCTCGGCGGGGCCGTCTACGTCAATACTTTTGCCGAGATCATGGACGTCGTACCGGAATCCGAGCGAGAGTTCTCGCTGGCCGCCACCACCGTCAGCGACTCGGCGGGTATCTGCATCGCCGGTGTCCTGGGCATGATGCTCGAGGTGTGGCTGTGTAGTTGGCAGGTCAAGAGCGGCAGGGATTATTGTCGTCGCACTTGAGGGCGGCCGGCCAGCGGAGAACCCACAGCGGTAAACGGCGGCTACGGTAGCTCGAGTAGTAGGTGCTTAAAAGAAGGCGCACATCATTGCAACGAGGTATGAAGACCGCCTCTATTGATGTCGAATAGCAGTCCAATTGATCTAATACCCCAGAATCGCCACGAGACCACTCCCGAGGTCATGCCAGCCACATTTGGCTCGTCCGATCGGATTCTCCAAATCACGCAAAAAGTGAACCCTCGAACACTGATGAGAACCATGCACTCCACGGCCTTGGCCACATCAGGGCCCACCAAAAGCAGCTCTCAGATGCTCGCCATGACCTCGGCTGCCTTGCCGGCCAGATCCCTTGTCTGCTGGTCCAGCTCCGAGCGCTCCTGCACCCATCGAAACCTGGTCATCCAGAGGTCCCATCGCTCGCGGGAGAAGCCCTCCTTGCCGGTGAAGACATCCCCGCCCCGAGCCATGGTGCCGTAGTCATCCTCGGCGTCGTGGATCACTCGGCCGGCCTGCAGGATCCACTGCACGGCGCCGGGCACCAAGCCTTCGAGGATGTCGATGGTGGTCTGGTGGGTGAGTCCGAGACTTCCGATCGCCCCCGGAACTTGCTTGTCCCACGGCTCGTCTTCGAGGGCCGAGCGCAGCGTCCAGATGGCCATGTGCTTCAGGTCGACGACTTGGCCCGCGGTGATGCGTGCGAGGAAGGCGTTCAGATTTACCCATTCCTCGCGCCTGACTAATTTTTCAGGGGTTTTCGGGCCGTCATTATCTATCGAACCATTCAGCGTGAGTCCAGTCGCTGCATCCCCAAGATGAAGCTAAATGACTCACACTCCCATCTATCTCGCAGCTCGTTGGCAAGCAACGGCAGGTCCTTCCAGACCGTCATATTCCCATACACGGTGACGGGATCCCCGTTTCGTTCCAGATCCGGTAGCTGTTTGATGGCCTTCAGCAGCGCAACCAGACGATCTTGAGCGTCTGGAAGATGTTCTGCGGCCTCGGTGACGAAGCTCCATATCCGGGGCAATTCCTCTTCTGGATTTTCAGCCCCAGCAATAGTCGCCGTGAGACGTTCCGCTGCGATCTCCGCGGATGTGGACCCGGCCAGGAAGTCTTTCAGGGCCTTTTTCTCGGCCGGATTGGCCGTGTCCTCATCGTTAGGCAACTGGTGAAACCAGCTCTCGACGTCGGTCGTCATATCTGCGTCCAGACCCCAGCAACGACAGATAGGCTAGCGCGAGAGATGCCGGGAGCGAAGAAGTAGAGAATATCGCGGCGTACAACGAGTAACTGTAAACTTGAAAGGTCAGAGTGGAGGGCTGGAAGGCAAGGACCTCGTAGACGAGCATGTGCAGAACGATTCAAAGCTGCCGGCTTTCGTTAAGTAGTCGGACGTCTCCCGTCAATGACCATGCGGAGCAAATGATTCAGCGTGACGTAGGCCACAAAGTCGCCCCGTGACGTCAGGTGTCGTGGCTGAAGTGTTTCAACCTCAGCTCCACCTTCTTCATTAGGAAGGTCTCGGAGCATCCAGCCAATGTGTGTATCCAGACAGTTAGTGGGAGGTGATGATAGCAGTTCATCATCAGTCTCGGAGCTCCTGCCCATCCAGCGAGCACCTTCCATTCTAGGTCTGAGATGTCATGCCTGCGTACAAGTACTCGTAGCTGATGACTCATTGGCACTTACGTAATACAAAACGTGATCAATCTCAAACTGATCGATCACGTGCGTACGGTACGTATTACCGGTACAAGTCAGCTCGCGTTCTCCTTTCCAGACTTCGGCTGCCTGACCTGGTGCCTTGGACCTCCAGACCATTCCACTCTTTCAACAACAGAATCAAAGATGAGAATCCATATCGAGACTAGGGAAGCTCTACCCTTTTACGTGGCAATATGGCCAGCATTAGGTGAACAGCCGTACAGTACCGTACGCTATAGCGGGGTACTACGTCGTGGATTGAGATGGCTCATCGTTCGCGACCTGTGGGCCACATATCTCCGTCCATTGGCTGAGCTTGTATGGGCACTGCTGCAAGTCCAGAACCAAGCCGTACCCAGCTAGTAAAATGAAGACGATGAAGCACCAGAACAATGCTGCATTCGCATTACCGCTACGGTACACGATAGTAGATGCTAGGCGCTCAGGCTGCCGAAGCATCAAACCAATCGTTGTGGGTTTCCACTTCAGGATAGGCTAAATATGCCGTTGGAGTCGATGCCTACAAGAACAGACTAATCGTTGGATGACATGGCCTAGAGTGATCGAGGACGAGATGGATGTTATGGTATCTCTCCTTCTCTGACAGACTTGCGATTCGAGCATGGCAGCACTGGGTTTCAAGCCTTGCTTACAGGCACTGCGCCATGATATCCCGGCATTTGGTTCGATGGATCTCGTCAGCCAAAAGAAGTTGTTTGTGGGCTGCTATCGTGCCACTTACTGTGCATGCACGTAGGAAGTGGCACAGGCAGGCACGGCGGGGCAGCGCGTTGGTTGTGAAGAGAAGCGCTTGAGGGATTCAGCTGCACCGTCAGAGATCACGGACCGCGTGTCTTACGAGATCCGACCGCGCCGCCCCCACCACCTGAGCGCATCCAAAGTCAGATCAAACCCGACTTGCTGACTAAATAATGATGATCTCACTCCTTTTACAGTACATCAGCTGCAAGGTACGATACGGTACAAAACCTTTGCCGGGTAAATTACGGTTCTGGTTAGATCGCAAATAGAGTACGTAGACCAAAGTCTCCGCCAACCAACACCGATGGTGACGATGTTGAGAAGGGAGAAGAAGGGACGACCTCTTGAACCGGACCCGTTGAAAAGGAGCCGCAATGCCATGTATCGCAACCCTCGAAAGCCACACCTCGAGGGCAATTGATCCACAACCCCCACCTCATCGCACAATGGACGTCAACGGAGCTGCCCCGCAACACCGCGGACAGGGGCGAAATGGCTCGCTTCGGCAACAACCCACGCAGCGGCATCGAACAATGTCCTCCCCGATGATGCCGGCCTTTATGGTCTCGGCGCCGGGCAAGGTCATCGTATTTGGTGAACACGCGGTTGTCCACGGCAAGGTATGCCGCCGGCCAGATTGGCACCGCTAGTCCGTGCATCCGCTGATCGGTGCCCCCGTAGGCTGCCATTGCCGCGGCCATCTCGCTGCGATCGTACCTCCTCGTCACCACCCTATCAAAGTCCCGCAGGACAGTGACACTGCGGTTCCCGGACATCAACCTCGTTCATACCTGGGACATTGACTCGCTGCCGTGGTCCGTCTTCTCGCACCCTTCGAAGAAGAAGTTCTACTACGACCTTGTCACTAGCCTGGACCCAGAACTGGTCGAGGCCATGAGAGCGCACGTCTTGAGTGTTTCCATGCACGAACGTCCGGAGATCCGCAAGATCCACCAGTCATCTGCCTCCGCATTCCTCTACCTGTACCTCTCGTTGAGCTCTCGGAGCTCTTGCGCGTGTATATACACGCTACGGTCAACGATTCCCATCGGCGCCGGCCTCGGCAGCAGCGCCAGCATCAGCGTGTGTCTCAGCACGGCCTTGTTGCTCCAGATGCGCGCCTTGGCAGGGCCACATCCCGACCAGCCACGGGTGGAGTCGCACGTGCAGCTGGAACGCATCAACCGGTGGGCATTTGTGGCGGAAATGTGCATACACGGCAATCCTAGCGGAGTCGACAATACGGTGGCGACCGAGGGGAAAGCTGTTCTGTTCAGGAGGAAAGACTACCGGAAGCCTCCGGTCGTGACGCCACTACGAGGCTTTCCCAAGCTCCCGCTGCTGCTCGTCAACACCAAGCAGGAACGCTCGACCCAGACCGAGGTCGAGAAGGTCAGATGCTTGCTCGAGGCGCATCCGACGGTCTGCGGCATGATGCTCGAGTCGATCAACACCGTGACCGAGTCGGCGCACGACTTGATCTCGTCCACGCCCCGCGACGGCCACGACCAGGCGTCGCTGCGGCACCTGGGCGAGCTCATCCGGATCAACCACGGCCTGCTGGTGTCTCTCGGCGCCTCACACCCGCGACTGGAGCGGATCCGGGAGCTGGTGGATCACGCCGGAATCGGCTGGACCAAGCTGACTGGGGCCGGCGGCGGCGGGTGCGCGATCACGATGCTGAAACCGGAGGTGGACGCGAGCGGGATCAAGGGCCTGCGAGCCGCGCTCGAGGCCGAAGACTTTGAGATCTACCAGACGATGCTCGGGGCCGAGGGCGTCGGCGTTCTCTGGCCGGCCGTGTTCCGGAGCGGCACGAGACGACGGGGACGGAGGAAGACGAGGCCCGACGGTGCTCCAAACGGGGAGGTCCCGGGCAAGGATGTAACCGACGGAGACTACACCGGTCGGCAGTGCGAGAACGGAGGCGGAGACGTCTTCGACGAGACGGACGAGGACGAGGCGTATGGCTATGACGAAGAGCCGGGCGAGAACGAGGACGAGGACGAGGACCCAGGCGGAAAGGAGATTGACCAGAACAAATTCTTGAAAGCGGTCGGCATCGACGGCGTCGAGCGGCTCGTCGGAGTCGCCGCCAAACGCCACCGCAGCAAGACGGCGCAGGAAGCCGGCACTTATAGACAGGGCTGGCAATTCTGGGATGCATAACTAGTCCAGGCGTGCCCAGGCGTGACTGATGTGCCAGACGTGCCAGGCGTACCAGGCGTACCAGACGTGCCCAGAAGTGCCGGGCGTGTCGGGCGTGTCAGGTCATGTACTTTATCATGTATCCTATCATCCGTTGATAACACATTTGTACTCTGGGGATCATGATGATCGTATCTTTAGGCTTTTGATGATGTTGCGCGTATTCTCCTCACGCCCTTTCTGGTCTTGACGATCGTTCATGTATGGGATCATCTTTCATCCTCGTTGGGTTATTTGCTGCGTGCTTTGTTCTTTGCTTCGTTCTCTTTTTCCGCCACTCCTCCTCCTCATCATCTTCCTCCTCCTTCCTTCCTTCCTTCTTCGTGCTCCACCCTTTTTCCCCCTATCGCTTGCTGCCCATCCCATGTAAATACTTTTCAATTATCCTTTCTTTTTCCTTTTTTCCCCTTGCTTTTATGAGTCTTTCTTTTCCTTGGGGGGGGGGGGCGTTTCATTATGAGTGTTTCTCTGGCGGAATATCGAGGGGGTTGAGCGGGTTGGGAGCATTGGGTGGGTTGGAAACGTCGAGTTGGTTGGTTGGAGGCATCGAGTGAGGTCGAGGATATTAAATATCAAGGCGGCTGACGACATGAAGAGGGGTCGCGGGCATCGAGGCGCTTGGAGATATCGAGGTAGTTTAGGGGTAGATGAGACGGGGAAAAAGGGACGCTCGGAGTCTTGAGGCGGCGGCGGCGGCGACGGAAGTTCAGAACACGAGCACGGATGAAGAACAAGAACACGGTGGCGATGAAGAACACGGCAGCGATGAAGAAGACGTCCATCAAGCTCTGAACACCGCAAAGATAGACCCCCGTGTGGTTCCTCAATTCCTCGCTCACGGCTTTTATGACAATGGTGTTGATCTCCGAAGACGTTCTCGAGGGAGTCGAATTGACTTGCTCCAGTTGATTTGCGCAGGCTGGCTTGCTCGAGGGACCTTGATGTGTGAAGCGTCGTTCATGTGTGATCCGATTTCATGCAGTGTTTTACTGATACGATGTCCAGTAAAGGGAATTTCGAGAAAGTGAGAAAAGAAGGAGGAGGAGGAGGAGGAGGAGAATAGACAACGTGAATGTATCATGTGGATAGTGGACACCCTGGTGTGCCTGGTACAAGAATTGTCATATGAGATTAGGTGCTCTGTATAACTGGGTGACTGGGTGACTGGATGACTAGATGACTGGATGATTGAATGACTGGATGAGTTGGTGACTTGGTGGTTGGGTCACTGGATGGCGATGTAACGGCGTGTCCATATGTCCAGACAAGTAGATACCCTGTCCGGATAGTATGGACGAACATCTCAGCTGCTTATAGTAGTTCATCAGCGAAAATTTCAACGACGTTATTAATAGCGGTGGAGGGAAATGACTTACCACTCCCAGCCATAGCTCTCGCAGAGTCGTAAACCTCGCAAAAGTCACAGCTCTCAGCGAGACTCGCCGTCTCATGGCCATTGCCGACCAGTCATTGACTCGTCTAGGTGGCGAGCCCACGTCTATGCTCTCATCTGAGCTTTCGGCTCCTCCCTCAAAGGCTGCTTTGGGGGTGACAACGCCCCACGCCTCATACACAAACCCTCGTCATCGCTTCTCCTTTCGTAACCTTCGAGCTTCTCTCCGATCGGCCTTGGCCTTCTTCCTGGCTCCTTTGCTTAACGCTGCTGGGATCTGTGGGTGCAGCGCATTCTCGCTGGTCTGATTGTCTTCTCTCACATGGTCGTGCGTGGCGACCGGGCTGCTCGGCGACGGCCGGAGGGCCTGCACTGTGTCTTCACCAGTAGCCTGATGTTCTTCGACAGCAGCGAGCGCCACGGTGGATGGCACGGCGTGCTCGTGTCCAACACCCTGTGGAGCGTCATGTACGCTCGGAAACACAGTCTCATTCTCGGTCGCGGGCATGCCCATGGGCTCGTACATGCCATCGCGCACGGCCGCGTCCCATCCATGCTGGTCGAACGGATAGGCCCCCTCGGAGCCGAGCCATTCGCCACGAAGGCCGGCCTCGACTCGTCGCAAGTTGTGCATGGTCAAGCCGCCCTCCATGGTCCCGGCGATTCGTGGGCCGCGCTCGCTCAAGATGGCGTCCGGGTGTAGCCAGGCGTTTGTCTCCGACGCGGCGAGGTACGCTTGTAAAAGCGTGAGCGCTTCATCTGGATCGACAGACCGGCTGCTATGGTGCACAGAAGCAGGATAGGGAGTTGCCATGCTGTGTTTTATTTGTTGGTCTCTTCAAAATGATTTCGTACGAGGAGCTTCCCAAGCACTACGTACAGTACGACACGCTCTTCACAGTACTTCCGTACGTTAGTTATACATACGTAAGTAGGTACGTACGGTACCTCAGTACCGTACGGTGGGGCCGACGATGGTATATGACTAAGCACCCGAGGTCGTACGTTAGCGTGTTTAGCTTCGAGCTCCCGCTCCCGATCGCAAACCAGCTCGAAGTGCCCTCTCCTAGTCGTTGCGCAATCATGCCTGCGGCCAGAGATATCCTGCTAGCTGGACACAGTCTGAAGCAAGCTTTCATGTGGCGAGGAGCGTTTTTAGACAGGTGAGCTCCCTCTAGGTGACGGCCAGACTGTCATCTGGCTGCCATGCCTCCCACGACATCATTCTGCCGACCTTTCGGACTGACCACGATCTCGCTCTACATTCAGCCCCGCAACCAATGGACAAATCAATCGTTGTGTATCAGCTCTCCACCGTCCTCGGACCAACATCACACGCCCATTCAGCCAGCACCAACGCTCATCACTATCCACCCTCGCGCTCTGCTTCTCGCCTCTCGCTCGACCAAGGGCCGGTCCAGGCACCATCTCGACCTCGCTAGTAGCAACACCCCCGTCGACATCTCCATCCACGTCCACAACAACAACCCCGACCTGCTCTCCACCGGTGTCGACGCACCCGTCTCTGCGATGCATGCAGGTGCGTTACGCTCCGCGGAATACGTACAACCCCAGCCATCGGGTGCGAAAGCGGCGACACGGTTTTCTGGCACGGCTGCGTAGCCGCACGGGCAAGAAGATTTTGATCCGACGGAAACTGAAACGGAGGACGACATTGAGTCATTGAAAGCAGCAACGATGGAATTTTATCAGGCCAGCATATATTTGTTCCCTGCAAGAGAAGGAGGTCTGTATGGGGTTCGGAGAAGGATAGGCACCAATCGGAGGTGCAATAAAGATGCTTTGACGCGTCGAGATATATCTGCGTACCGCACTTCGTCGAATCAAGCGACCTCTTCTACGGGAGTCTCTTTCCTCATGCTTCTCGAATATATCAAGTATTTCTGACAGAGCAGGTGCCTCCTACCGCCTCCTTTCAACTTAAGCACCTGTCACCATCTCAATCAGTAACGACCCTGGACATTCCATCGTCAGGTCTCGCCTAAAGAATTTCCCGTTGGATGTTGAACGTGCACGGTCGTCCTCTTTCTTTTCATCTTCCTTCTCCGGCTCTTCCTTCCGACCACTATCGGGCACATGCAGCTATCAGCACATCGAAAGTGTGCATTGTTCCGTACGGAGGTACAGGTGGCAGCAGTGGACTTGGCGGATACATGATCGACGATGTATGCAGAGAGTAGTAGCCCCCGCAGCATGGCAAGCACTTTCAGCTCAAGAGACAGCCGACGAGTACGTTACGTACGTAGCGCTAGGTTGGTTGCAAGTACGCACAAAAGCTCCGAGGCGAGAGGCGAGAAACTCAGGCATCTCGGAGATACTGCTGGGTGAACGACATATGATGATTCGCATGGATGATCTACCCGGATGCTCGATACGCCGATGGATGATACAGTAGACTCCACTTGGTGTTAGCCCGTACGGTAGAGCTAAGACGCGGCCAGATCCTCCTCCCTCCCTCCCTCCTGTCTCCCTGTGACATCTTTGTCGATACAAAGCATGTGAGGATATGGCATCCACACCACCAGGCCAGCTTTCTCTATAGACTTACTGTGCTTACAGTACCGTACAGCACCTTCTGCCGCGAACGCTACGAGCAACTCATCATTTGATGCCTACTGAGTAGGTCCGTTGCGGCCGCAAGCCGGGCCTAACCCGAGGATGCCCGAGTCAGCCCAGAAGAGGCGTACTCGGACAGATACTACAGATCGCTGTCTCGAGTCCTTCGAGGCCTCCGATGGATCAGCTTGCTCTCCCCTCACGATCCGGCCCTCTGTACGTACGTAGGCCTATCTGTTTTACGAAGGTCTGTGGGGTATAGTAGCGGAGCTGAGTACCGGCTGTCGCGGGAGCCTGCTGATTCGGGTGAGTGGTCGTTCAGTTCAAACATCTTTGGAAGAAGCAGGTGGGTAGCCCTCTGGGACTATGGGTAGTGTAGTCTTCCGATCGCTATATTGGCAGATCACCGTGTTGCAGGCTCTAAATAGGTCAACTGGGCCATGAAAGTCCAGTGCAGATTCTGTTGAAGATGGACGTTTCATCCGCTGTCACATGATTGCTATCCGCCCAACCGTATGTGAGACAATGTCCGAATGCTAGCTAGATTCATCTTCTTAACAACACCACAACCGCAAGAGCATCATGTCTCCTGCTGCGCCCCATCAGACCCGATCAGATGTCTCGTTCCCGATTCTGGCATCTGCAGTACGTACGGAAGGAAGTACGTACGTACGAGGTGTATAGCGGAAATAACGTTAGATACCGTAGATACAAGCCAAAGTCGCTTGTAGAGCTCCATTGTCAAGACTCTCGAGACATCTAGATGCTTGCACTCAATGACTGACTGGCAACATGCCTGCATGAAGTCCATCAGCTTGTTCAATTGCTCTTGAGTGATCAAGTCCTAAGGCTCATCTGACATCTTTTCTGGAAAGTATTTCTCGAGGTAATCCTTGACCCAGGGGCCTGGGGAGCGATCTGACCAAAGTGTTTTGTACTGTTACAGGCTTTTCAGCCCCCCAAGCATATAAATCTAACGTTATTTCCGCCATACACCTCGTAAGAGGGTACGAGAGTCAAAAGGACGCTAAGCACGATGGCCAAAAATATCCGCATACGACCAACCTACTACGGCTACACTCAACTGTGACGGGGCTTACTACGAGGAGACATCGGACAATTGCCTACGAGTAGTCCCTGCTTCCGCAAGAATGCCGCGATGTTGCTAGCTAGGAAGCGAAATCGGTTTTGTGCGTCTACGGAGCAATACTTTTGCGCTCCGGAGGCCCTCGACCTGACGACGAGGTACGAGGGTACACGGGTCTGCTGCTTAGTAAGTTCAAAGAAGCTTAAAGTCGTCGAAGCGGTCCGACCTCGTACCGTACGGGACTACGCTCGCGTGGCTCGGTGCGATACGTAGTCCTGGGCCGAGCATGAGACGGCCAGCGAAGCTCGTCGTTCATCCTTTGGAATGCCGACGGCGTCCGTCGTCGAGGCCAGCTCTCTCACGTACGTATAGATCGTACATGTCGTGTTCGCAAGCTGGCGCTGCTGGCTTTCAAGCCCATATAATCCAGTTGCGAGCGGGGTCGATACCCACCAACAGAGAGGATACCACCACCTGCTGTGCTGTCTTGTCTCGAGAATTACTGCGTTACCGGGTAGTGCTGGGCTGGCACGTCAGGCGGAGGAGCCACTTACGAGGCACGCGAGGTACGCCTCGCACCTCGTACAGATGAACGAGTGGTTACGGTAACCTCCCGCGTCTCGCTGTCACGCCTGCCCAGCGGAGGATAGTGGCCGCTTTGTGGTGGACATGAGATTAAGATCAAGCTGTGGCCCGGCCGAGCTTGACACTTGTTCTGCCATCCCGGGACCCACTGCGCCAGCTTGACAGCCATCCTTCTGCCGCTGAAGACCGGCCCACTCCCACCCCGGCATCTTTTCCTCGACCACTCCGGTCGGTGAGGATCTTCCGTACCACTACACAACACCCTCAACATGCATGTTACCGGTACCTCGCTTCTCCTCGCCGCCGCCGCAATCCTCACCGTCGCCACTGCTCAGCTACCTCCGGCGGGAGGTCCAGTACATCTGTTCAAGCGCACCAACCGCAACCCCTCTCCCGACCTCAGCAGCCGTGAAGGACTTCACAACGCACTTAACCGTGACCCTCCTGCCATTTATTCGGCATTGATCTGTATGCAGGGCGAGGTGAGTCTTGAGAGCCTTCTGTCACGATGCTCCGTGTGGGCTCTTCCCCCAAGCCACGTGAGGCACAAGGTTAGGGATGGCCTGCTGACGTTTTGGAAGATTGCACAATTGCATCAGGGAAATACTGAAGCCGCGAGAAATGACTTGGATGCGTATCTCGACGGAACCATGGGAGATCGTGGCCAGCGGGAGCGGATCGCGAGGATTGCGCAGAGCTGCGTCAATAGCCAGTTGGAAACCAGGCTGGCCAACGTAGACGGCGAGCGAGCTAGGAAGATGAAGGGACGGCCTAATAGAGAAGACGAGGGCGGTCGTGCCAGTTCGTTCATGCAGTTTGTCCCTTCAGTGCCGGATCTCTTCCGCACAGCGACCAGATACATGAGTCCTGGCACCTCACACGCCGGACACGGTGCATTAGTGCCGCAAAATTCTGGCCTGAGGGCCATACGCGGCGGATGGCGTTGAGTTGACGAGGACGGTCTGAGCATCTCGCAGGCCATACTACATGTGTACGATACGACGCAGTGTGCGTGTATCTTTTACCACTGTTTGGCTTGTCGTCTTGCT
Source organism: Lichina pygmaea (assembly GCA_963422465.1). NCBI lineage: Eukaryota > Fungi > Ascomycota > Lichinomycetes > Lichinales > Lichinaceae > Lichina > Lichina pygmaea. The sequence continues at coordinate 1,173,587 of OY730171.1, forward strand.
CTAGCACGAGCGGGAAAGAGAGGTCGAAAGCCAACCGCTGCGACAGCGAAATCTGTACCGTTTGTTTTGGTAGGACTGAACGGGGACTGGACGGGACTTGACTGAACTAACCTGGCTCGACTGTTGTTTGGAAGATGATCTGTGCCTCTCGAAGGCAGCCTCCCAAGTCCAGCAAGCCTCCCCAGGCCCTCTCCTGATGCCTCCCGATGTCTTCAGAGCTTTCCAAGTTCTCTCTGCTTGTTTCTCCTGGCTTTCCGATGAGATTGTAGATCTTTCCTCTCCTCGTCTACTTTTGTTGTTGATCGCGCAGAGCCCAGGGAGAAAGGAGGGAACAGTGAGATAGGCTGTCTATGATATGGTACGGTACTGGAGACTAGCTGATTGTTCCCCCTTTGATGGAACGCACATCTCACCTCAGTCGTTCCAACTACATCGAGTAGATCACCTACTTCCACCAGAATCCAAACCAAACAACCTGACTCTCGCAGTGAAGCTAGCCTCTGAAAGGAGACCAAATGCGGGTACTTCCGTATATACACCCCACATCGCCAGCTACAGTACGGGCCCATTGGCCCGACCCCGGCTAATTAGAGGTCTCCGGAGTTCAAAAGAGGACCCCCGCGACCGGATCCGGAGCCAGCTACGTACGTAAGGTATGTACCGTAGCGCCGACACGATACCGCCGTCGCTGCGTCGGTGCCAACACCGGGTAACGTCTACGCAACGCCGTGACTGAGCCGCAAGTAATGCTCTGGCCCCGCAGAGTCGATGGAGGATACGGTAAAGTTGCTCGGCGAGCTACCCTGGTCTGACTGCGCTTTATCACCTACCGTCACGGTAAAGAGTACCAACTCCGCGCCCCCTCCTCCTCCTCCTCCAAAACAACAACACTCCTCTTCTCCCCGCTTGATTTGTGAGTTGGCAGGTGTACGTATGTACCAGCCAGCGAAGTAGTGATGATGTTAGGGCTGACAGTGCCAACAAGAAAGCATCAGACCCCCCCCCCCCCCCCCCCGCGTCCAAAGAACATTGAGATCCCAAGAGCAAGCACGACGTGAGCAGACATCTCAGAAGACACCACGATCGAGCCATTGATCCTCCGACTCTCCACCTCCACCGCCCGCCCATCAAAAGTACAGAGTAAATGATCTACCGTTCTATACTCGTTACTGTTGGAATTGGACGTTGTGGGTGTGGAGCCCTAAGCACTGTCATGTTTGCTCTTGCCCCATGTATTTTGGGCAGTCGCCGAAAGCCTAGCTAGTTCTCTCGAAACAACAAGAAACTAACATCATCGTCTTCTTCTGCTGTGCCTCCAGATTCGATCAGTTACGAGTACGTGATACGTATTCTCCACCCAGGACTTGTTACTCGCACGAAAGTACGGAGTACTCGTGCAGCGAGCTAGGTCCGCCAGCCTCTCCCCGTGCAAAGCGAGCGCAAGAGCTTGCAGCTGGCGACTGGGCTGCATCGACTGATCGACTGATTGGCGGGAGACCACAAAGTAAGAAGTACCGTACCCTAAGTGATCTGCTGGTAGTTACCGTAGTGCTTGCGTAGCCACCCCTATTCTCATAAGGTGCAGGGGAACAGGAAAGGTCTGCGACAGGCAGCTTCTACGAAGGTCCTACGTGCTGCACGTACCAACTCCACTTCATGGTGCTTCACCTCACGCGCCCCGCGGGCCCGATACCACTTCGTACAATGTTATGTAGATCTTCTGTGTCGGCTGTTCTCACCTACTTCATCTAGGCCAAGGAGTAGCTTGAGTCTGGCTGCTAACCAGCTACTACTTCTTTCATGGTTCTTTGAGGAGGAGGGTGTTGCTGTGGGCATTGCAAGAGCAGTTTGGTAAGGGGGGGGGAACTCACCCCTATTATTACACACGTCACCCGTAGCTTTTTTCATCATCCATCTTACTGTTGTCCTGGCTTAGTCTAGACTTTGAGTAACTGGAGTAGAGTGGGGGTACTGATACCGATACATATACATACATCCATGCTGGAGGTTTGCTACAAAGCTCTGCAATAGAATATAAACAGAATTTTCGAGAATACAAACATGTTACAGACGACGACCGACAAGGGGAGAGAAACCAGATTTCCAATTCTTCACTCGTCGCTGCGCAGTGGAGGGAAGAGCACGTTCTGATGTCCCTTGCCGAGATCGACGAAACTCGCCCCGTACGAATCGTCCGCGCCGAACGACGCAGACCGAAAGCCCCTACGATCTCGCGCGACGCCGAGCATGTCGAGGAGCAGGGCCGCCTTGTCGGGCATGAAGGGTTGCAGGAGGATGCCGCTGACCCGTAGAGCCTCGGCGCTGAGGTAGACGATGACCTTGACACGTACATCTGCCTCCCCGTTGGTGTCTGCGCCCATGGTCCAGGGCGAGGTCACCTGGAGGTATTTGTTTGTCTGAGAAGCGGGTGGCAGATGTTAGTGGGAGAGCATCGGCGGTGTGGTCGACGCATTGGATACGGATCTGGAGGATAGATGGATGGAACGGATAGAAAATGTCTGGCAGGCTGACCTGGTTTATCTGAGCCATGATATGCTGCAAGGCCCGATTGATCTCCAGATCGCTCATGAGGCCATCGACCGTGGCCGGCAGATCCTCGATGTGAGTGCTCTGCCACAGATCCTGCAGCTCTCCGGAGCCGATATAGAGCCGTCGGCCAAACTGCACCGCTTCCTTCACGTTCCATCGCTTTCCGCGAGTGATTCGGCTCGTCAGGTTGCCCAGGGCGTTTTGCAGTTCGCACTTGTACCGTCTGATGACGAAGCTGTTGTCGTAATCGGCATCGTCTGAAATCCCTCCGTCGTACGCCATGTAGAAGCGGATGGTATCCGCGTCGAAGCGGTGGATGGCAAAGAACGGGTTGACGACGTTGCCGACGGACTTGGACATCTTTCGATGGCCCAGCGTCCAGTGAGCGTGTGCCAAGATTCGCTTTGGGAGAGGCAAGCCCAGCGCCATCAGTATGGCAGGCCAATAGACCGCGTGAAAACTAAGCACCGTCAGGATCATGCCGCCATCTGACCGCGGGCGAAACTCACCGGACTATCTCCTTGCCAACCACGTGGCAGTCGACTGGCCATCCCCGTGCCTCGGCATCTGCTGGAGCCCACGGATACCCAGCTTTGACCAAGTAGTTTATGAGAGCGTCGAACCAGACGTAGATAGTCTGCGTCTCGTCTCCCGGGACCCTGACACCCCAAGACAATCGTTGCGCCGGCCGGGAGATGGACAGGTCTTCTAGCCCCGCCTCCAGGTGCTGTACGACTTCGTCTGTCCGGAAACCAGGCAATACACGGCTGGGGTGTGCGCGATAGAAGTCCAACAGCCGTTCTCGGAAGGCAGAGAGTCGGAAGAAGTAGTTCGACTCGGATATCCACTCGACCTCAGAGCCCGTCTCCTTGGACGCCTAGGAGCCGGTCAGGGTGTGTCTTTGCGAGTTGGCCGTCCTCAGGGTCGGACATACCATCATTGTTCTGCCGGTTTGCGGGTCTTTCATCAGCTGGACGTTGGACTTTGGATGAAAAGTCTCGTCACTGACAGAGTACCAGCCTTCGTGCGTCGACAGATAGATGTAGCCCTCGTCCGCTAGCCGGCTCTGCAAGACGCGCTGAGCTCAGCCACGGCACGTACAGCACCTGATCCCGGGACCTACCCACACATACTGCACGACGTTTCCATGTGAGGAATCCGTGGTTCGGACAAAGTGGTCATGGGAGATGTTCGCGGTTCGAGCTAGTTTCTGCAAGTGTCTTAGCATCCAAGCAAGCCATCGATTCCACCGGCGGGGAAAAGAAAAGACGAATTACGTGGAACATCTCCGCGCCCTGGTCACAGAAAGACTGTGTGTCGATGTTCAGCTGGGCCGCAGCGCGTTGCACCTGTAGTCGAGACTCTCAGCCGCCGCAATCAATCACAGAAGATCGGACACTACGCACTTTCATCCCATGTTCGTCGACGCCCGTGCACAGGATCGCCTCTTCTCCCTTCAAAATTTGCCACCGCTTGATGATATCGGCCAAGATGAGGGTGTATAGGTGGCCGATATGCGGAGCTGGTTACAGAGCCGTCAGCGTTTGAAAGAGAATCTCTTACTCGGGTCGAGCGCTCACCGGCATTGACATAGAAGATCGGGGTGGTAACATAGTACGGCTTGTCTCCGGTGCTTGCTGGCCTCGTGATCTCTGTGCTCTGCCATCGGACAAGCGGCCGGTAGATGCTGAGGTGTCGATACAGCCGGTGCAGTCTAGGTACTGCCTTTAAAATACGCACAGGGCACATGGTATCTAGAGCTCTCTACACCAGAGCTTATGTGGGATTATATGCATTTGCCAGAGTCGTAGAGTGCTTCGAAGAGCGTATGAAGTTGCACTACGACCACACCGTGCTTTAGATCATCGTACAGTACTCCGTACGGTGGAGAACTAAACCCAAGTCAGCTTCTTGCCACGACTGCCAGGCACCAAGTAGTATCTCGGCGCTTGGATAGCTTACCGTAGTCAGTACATGCAGCAGTAGCTTAGTCAGCTGGCGGGGCGTATCCGACGAGGCCCCCGTGGGCTCCGTCAGGCCGATGCCTTCTAGCTGTGCCAGTTCCGCACAACCAAGACAGCTTTACACGTACGTATGTACCGGTACAGTACGTACGTATCGTACACCTTCATCTATGACAGGCAAGAATTCAAGCAGCAAATATAGCTCGACAACCGCCAACCCACCACGCCAAGGTACTCCATCTTCCATCCTAGTAGACCAATACGTAGCCCATGCCACAACAACCAGCACCGCACTTCAAGGACCAAGACTTGACATTCTCCGCCCAGAGTCAAAACTCTGGATCCTCATCTTCATATTTCGATTTTTTGCAGTTTCGCCCGCTGTCCTAGAAACTGATCGTCATGGGCGAGGTAATTGTTTTCGGGGAACTTCCATTGCATGCTCGTTGACAGGAAAGCTGTGCAGTAACTTAGGTCGGGCAGATGATAAGTTGTCAGTTTTGTACTGTAGAGATGAAAGCTCTGCCGTTCGACACTTATCAGTTCCCCATATCCCCCCCCCCCCCCCCCCCCCTCCCCCACCAAGTACAGCCAGTATGCAGTAGATCTTCCTCCAGCGCGTGCTACCCATCAACGCCCTGCCATACGACATGCCAAGCCCTTTGGGCGAATAGTGGTAAATACCAGTCAGTAGATTGGCATTTCAGACCCCATCCCAACCAGGAACATCATAGAGTATCATCAAATATATCCACAGAAAACATATCAAATCCACCTTTTTCTTCCGCCATCCTCTTCCCCCACCCGCCATTCCCCCGACCCACCCTCAATAAACACACTCGCTCTCACACACAGCTTGGGTCCCCCATGTAAAACGCTCTTCCTAGCTGGATGAAAGACGCCTTGATGTCCCGCTTATGCCTCATGATCCTTCGCTTGAAGATGGTCTTTGGTCTAAGTCGTTAGATGGATCGTTGATCTTGTTCTTTTTCTTTCTACCTTTGCTTGAAGAATGCGAATGCGTGGCTGTCGTAGACGAAGGACAGGACAACGTAAATGTTAAGAGTCCAAACCGCCCATGCCCCAAAGACGAGACTGCTACGAGTCCCAGATGGGTCCGTAGGCCGGCACGCCTCTGCTCTCCATGCCGTACACCACTTTCTTGGTCAGGGTCGGGTTGGAGATGACGACGACAGCCTCGGCTTGGCTCTCGACGTAGAGCTTGTACGCGAGCGCCACCATGTCCGGTTTGCCCGTGCTCCGCGTGTTGTGGATGACGGCGTCTGGATCGGCCTCAGTGACGGCCTTCGTGATCTCCGATCCAAATGTCTCGAGCGGGTGAGGCGTGCTCCAGAGCACCCGACACGGCACCTTGCGCGAGTAGATCACGGACAGGCACGGGCCGATGCCGGAGCCCGTCGCCACCAAGACGATCCTCTTGAAGGCGATGGCGACCCGGAGCACTCCGCTCGTCGGGATGCCTCGCACCCACATCTTGCTCGGTGGGCGCTCGATCTGCTTCCTCGTCCAGTCGCCAGCGTTGGAGACGACGACGGAGAAGCCGGGCGTGTCTGGCTTCGAGAACGCGGCGAAGGCGTGCCATTCTTTCAGCGGCCTGTCGGACAGCCGTACGGCGGAGCCCACGCCCGACGTGGTGTAGTTGAAATCCAGTTGGAGCGCGTGGTCGGAGAGCACCTGCGAGCGAACCGTGACGTGGCGCAGCCGAAGCCAAGGGTAGATGATGCTGCAGGTGGCGGCCAAGATGAGCCAGAAGGACGGGTTCGTAGCAACGGCGTGGCCTAAAGACACCCCTGGGATGTATTTTCGGGTGGCATCAGACAGGAAGAGGACCTGCAGCCAGAGCAGCACAAGGGTCCCCCAACCGCCGAAGCGATGCATCGCCTCGAAGCCGTTGTGATGACGAAATCGGAATTGCGGCACGGCCGTCAGGATGATCGCGATGAGGAGGGCTAGGATCAGATAGGTGACGACGATGACTGCCGGCTCCCTGACCATCTCATGCTCGGAAAGGACGACGTAGTCTCTGGTGACGGTGGCCGCGAGGACGAGATACCAGCATAGCGCGGCGATGGCGCACCCGCTGTGCACCCCACCAAGGTGGTAGATCTTGGCCGACCACTTTCGGATCCAGAGAGGCGCCGACAAGGGGAACGAGCAGAAGAGGGAGAAGAGGAGGTTGACGACGTGTTCTTGTCGGATGAGGATCGTGACGGCAAGGTTCGCGGACACGGCCGTGCCGACGTCGGAGATTCGAGGCCATCCCCAAGGGTGCTTGCGGATCAAGAGAATGAAAAGGGCGGTCAGATTGCCAAGGAACACGAGGGAGAACAGTCTCCGGTATATGGAGAGAAGCTGAAACCGTAAGTGTCGCAGGAGGCGGGGCCCGTTCTTGTCGGGCGTCACCGTCGACTTTTCGGCGATGCTGCTGCTCCGGGCTGACTTCGAGGACGCCGATGCCTGAGGTTCAGCCTCGGCAACGACCGGTAGGACGTCGTCCTTGATGTCGATGCAGCACGGGTTCTCCTTCTCCGACTGTTTGGGATCATATTCCGTGGTGGCGTAACTGCGGGAGACGTCAGCGACACGCAATGCTTACCCGCGCCAGTTAGGAGCCGAAGGACGTGCATTACCTCAAGCCGCTGTACCTCGAACCTGCAAGCGTTCGGCTGCCACAAGTGCTTGCTCGTTTTGCTGTCAGCGCATCTTGGAGCTTGAAGAGGTATCAAGTCAGCATCGATACGGGGTTGGGGATGTCGTGGAGGGGATGAATGGGGCAAGTACCTTGATCAGCGTGATTGCCTCGGTGGGAGGTACTGCTGCAAAAATGTGGTTTTCTGCAAGACGTCGGAGGATCTCCAAGGCCACTATCATGATGTCAGCGCCCATCCTCGATGTCGGGTCGGAAAATGTTATGCTGACCGTCACCCGTGATCACGGCCGGGAGGGGAACGCTATAGGTGTCCGAGCTAGACTGAAGAATGTCCCGGAACAGCTCGAACAGACCTCCGCCGGGAAGGTATGCGCATCGCCAGCCCCCATTCTCATCTGGTCCCTCAAGTTCAGTAAGCGTGTCGACACCGCGTATGGCAGCAAGGAGTAGACTCACCTGGAATGTACAGCACGTATCCGTCGCCATCTGTCGAACCCGATGGGGGCTGAATGTTTGGTGCGATGGAAGGGCTGTCTCGTGCTGGTGAGCTGCTGTCGGAGGGCGCGTTGACCCCATGCCGTACCGAGCTGGACGCGATGTCGAGGGAAAGCCGACCATCGAGAGACGTGAGGCGGTAGCAGCTATCCGAGACAACGAGGGCGGCGAGAATTTCGTCTGGGGAGCGGCGGCCAATCACCAGGGCCGCCTGTTCCGAGTCGGAGATCGTCTTCGTGGACGTGACCCGAGGTCTTTGGGGAGTGTCGAGGAAGGCCGTACTTGTGTTTGCCACCAAGGGCTGATCTCGCCGGTCGAGGTCCGACAGCGTGTCTGACCGACCTCGAAGGGCGGTTGCTCCATCATCGCCAGACGTATGTGGTGCCTCGAGCTCTTTTAACCGGATCTCCGCCCCGGCTATAGAAGACGACATGAGCAGCAGGCAAGATTGGCTCCCCCAAAACGGACGCCCTGGTCCAGCAGCGAAGACGTCTCGGTAACGAAGGACGAGCGCAACCGGTCCTTCGAGGAGGATGTTATCGTCGTCGTCGTCGTCGTCGTCGTCGTCGTCGTCGTCGTCGTCGTCGTCGTCCAAGAGATATTCCTCGTACGCAAAGAGGTCTAGCGAGCTTCTGCAGGATTGTTTAATCAAATTGGAAGATGACAGGAAACAGATTCATCAGATCTTGCGCAAGGGAACAGTCAGCATCCCTGGGAGCTGGAAGAGCCGGAGGGTCGGGACGCCGGAGCTGCCAATGCACCTCGACAGCAGACGTACGGGCGTGTCTCTGAGTCGACGCAGGAGGAAAACGAGATTAATCGACGAGATGGAGCTCCCGAAAGCTGCCTGGATCGCGAGCTCTTGCATTGCTAGGGGCAAGAGGAGTTTATATCGACCGCATCGAGTCCGCGCGTTCGCATGAAGGCGCATCGAAGGGGGGGTGTAAGGGGGGGGGGGGGGGGAGGACACGAGATGGGTGCTCAAGTCCCAGCGCGCCCAATCAAGACCGTAACCTTGCCCTGTGGTGCCATGACAACAACAAGGTCTCCTCTCCTCAACGTGGCCGAGACTCGGTTGTCGCGCGCTCCGATCAAAGAAGCACGCATAAGTAAGCTCTCGCCATCTGGCAGGGAGGGATACACACGATGGTCGTTGCGTTGTGCGGCGGCGCATGTTGGTGGGGGTGTGGAGACACTAGGAGAGAAGGGGAGGGGGGAGAGGGGGGGGGCCGCCAGAAGAGGGTTCCGTGGGTCTCGGACAAAAACAACACTGCAGTTCGCTCGGCGATACGTATCTGTAACCAGTACGGGACGTACTGTACTTCCGTGCTTTGTCAAAGTCGTCCACGTATCGACACTGGAGTTCGCTTCGTAGTCGAGCGACATGATCGGCGGGATCAAGAGGAGGGGGCGGCCCGGCCGGCGTCCCAGATCGAGTCGGGCGTAACGAGGGGGAGGCACAGCAGTAAGCTGCGGTCGACGTCCCCCGCAAGCTGCTGGCACCTCTCACCGGAGACGGCTGTGACGGTGTATGCGTCTGGAGCGCCCTCCACATCAATGCCTCCACGGAAGATCGAGCTGGCTGACGCATCCTCCCATGACATGCTTCACCGCATGGCATATGCCGACAACATGCGCACAAGAGCCGCCTGTTGTCAAACTAGTAGAAATTCAGAATGATCGAGAGTTGCATAGTTGTTATTTTTTTTTTCTCTCTCCGTCGGCATGAGCATCGTACGCCCTCCAGCAAGCCGCCTCCCATTGCCGAATGGAGACGTCTGGGGAGCTGAAGAGATGATCACTTTCAGCCGGATCCAGTTGCTGTTTCGCTCCGGGGGCAAGACGCTTGGAAGACTTGGGCCAGGAACATTCGTTGTGCGACGTCGATTCCACGGGTACCGATATCTCTTTCGGTCGTACACACGTACTTCCAACTGCATGACATTAGCCGGATCCAAACCCAGTCTTGGCAGGCGAGAGTCAAACGAGTGTGAGGCACAACCCACAATTGTGCTGATACTACTCGTACAAGGAGCGATGAGTCTGCGACGCGGCCAGTATGACCGTATCGAATACGCGACATGGTCCACAAAGCTCCCACAACGTTCTCCCTTTGTTGTGGGGTGACACGTCCAGATGCGATGAAGCTTCCAATGCGACCACAAACGAGCGTCAGCTTCCGCCGTCCGGTGGCGCAGGAGCCGTTTGCTGTCTGGCCTGACAGAGATGACAGGGGACGAGAGGAAAGAAGAGGAAGAGCAGGAGGGGGCAGGAGGAGGCGAAGAGCTGCGGTCCACCGCCACGGTAGCCGCAACCAATGCACGTTCTGACCCGTTGTGGTGCAGTGGCATACGACCCAATAAGGCTAGGCCGTCCGACATCTAGAGAGGCGCTCGGCTGGATGGCTGTGACACGGTCACAAATCACCTCTCGAACCATAATGGTGTTGGAAGCACGAGGACCTTGGCGAACCCGTCCGACTTCGACGCAAAGATCAGATCAGGCCGCAAGCCACAATGGCGTCTCAGACTGGACACGCGACGTTGCTTGTGATCACCGACGGCGTACTGTGGCGCCGTCCCAAACAATGTCGAACGAGACTTTTCTTTGAAGCGGTAGCTAGAGACGATGGCAGCTTCCCGGCGGAGGACATCTTTCGGCTGACGATGCGGTGCGCCGTGCTGAGACCGCCCCGTGCCGCCAAAGGAATCGCCTACGACTAAGTCGACCACAACAGTCCAAAGTTCGAACGTCCAAAAATGGCCCACAAAGGCCGCTAGCGGGCTGTCTTACCGTTCGGAACATCGGAATATCTCCGGGATATGGCTTGGCGGCTGTCTTGTCGCCCCGACCCCTCCCTTCGCATATCTGACGACGTCGGTCGGTGTCGCGGCACGGATAGACTCGTAGGGCAGATTGGAACTTGCTCCCCGTACGGAGTAAAGTTTTGCGCTCCAGATCGGTCCTGAGGAAGGTTGACCTAGCTGGACGAAGCGAAGCTTTAGTCAACGCCGTCCTCAACTCGTGCAGCACAGTACGAGGCATGATACAGACCGCCCAGTACGTACGTACGTACATACGTACATTACGTAGAGGCGCAGTGCAGTGTTGACTCCCTGTAGCTCGCTGGCATGCCGCCGTGCTGTTGCGTAAGATAGACTTCCTGGGCTTCTCATCCCCAACGCTGCCAGCGCGTTGCTCGTTACCGGTACGTATGTAGAGGTGATCAGAGACAGCTCGAGCGCCTGACCCTCGTAAACTCGGCGCATAACGACCCTCCGGTTCGGAGGGTACTGTACTTCCGCAGAGTGGGCCAGACGTAAATCCAAGCCTTCAGCGGCAGCGTCGGCGACAGCCAGAGACATCTGCCGTGAGCCAAGACTTTATCAATACCTGTTTCTCAAGCTGTTTCTGATCGATATGCAGACGTATGTACTCCGTACGTACGTATGTACGTACGTGGATCAAGTGGCGCCGGCGGGGTTGAGCTTTGACGCAATCGCGACCGACGTCCGAGTGCCGCACCTTCGCCCTTACGAGTAGCGGTTCCCTCACTAACTGATGCTTGCGTGGATTTGTGACTATAGTCATTTTCATTAGTGGTCAGAATCTAATGAGACCAACGGATGACTAACGAAGACGCTGCTACTCCTTGCCGCCACCTGTCGTGGTCGGCAATATCGTAAGCGATTAGTTGAGCTATAGACAGCTTGGCTCATCATTAATGAGATGAACGGACCTACCGAGTTTCAGCCTCCTCCATCACCTCGCCCGCGCCTCGGCTGCCCCACGCTGCCTCAACCTCGAGCTTGACTGGCGGTCACCCTGCCGCGGCCGCCGAATGCCAAGAGGAGCACTGAACTTGAGCGCATTCGGATACAACCCGCTGCTCCGACGCAACCAAGGAACTAACATAAGCCACAACCAATACACTCCACTAGTCGTGGCCTGACTGGGATCGCGCTTCCGCGGCTGGGTACGCTTGTAGGTCGCACATCCAAGATGGCCGCCGCAACCGCCGATGTTATGACCAAAGTCTCGGCCGAGGGTACGTACGGATACAATTCGGCCAGTCAGGTCGCGCTGATGACCCTCGCGCCCCTCTCCGAAAGCTTCAATGCTGATTGCTCGTTCCACCGACAGCGGCGCGTCGCTTCGTCGAGTCGTACTACCCGGCGCTGCAGACGGATCGAGGGACCTTGGCCTCGTTCTATCTTGCTCCAACACCACCAGGCGCCGAGGGCAGAGCCTTGCCGACCATAGTCATCAATGGCAATCCCGTGCCAGATCCGCGGTCTCTGCAGACCGTGTTCGAGACCCAGATGCCGCAGGCGCACTACGAGGTCCAATCATACGATTGCCAGGTTCTGAACGCCGATCTCGCGCCGGCGGGAGCCACGCGGAACCCGTCTCCCGGAAAGAACATGAGCATCGTCCTGACGGTCAGCGGATACGTGCGCTATGGGGAATCGCGGAGTGCCGTCATGAGGGGCTTCGACGAGAGCATCATCCTCGTGCCCTACGCGGACCCTTCCTCATCCAACAGAGGCAGGGACGTCCTGGCGAAGGATTGGCTGATACAGTGCCAGAACTTTCGACTGGTTGTTTGATCCGAACACGGCACGCGTCTTTGGCTGCAGCAGCGGCGGCCGTCTGGAACAAGCAGCTAGCACTGCATACGGGTGATCGAAGGCTGGGGGGGGGGGGGGGGCATGCAGCGTTGGAAGTACCGCCTGCGCTGCCAATGCCGTTACCCGAGTGGATACGATGACACTATGCACGTGCGATGCCATCAGGCGAAATTGATGAACAACGTGAGAACGATTATGGTTATCTCGAGCAAGGCTAACGTACCTTCGGACGCCTGCTTCTTGTCTGACATCTCAGGGCACGACAGATCCCCTGTCTGGATTTTACGTCATGAGACATTGACAGTTCGGATGAATGTGCAGACACCTAGGCGGTCGTATGCACCTTTACGAGGCGACTGCAGTGTCACAGCCTCTACTCGAAGCTGTCAAGGACAGGGTTCGATGTTTCTGGTCAGTCCGACATGCTACGTACTGGTATACGTCAAGCCCGTATCTGGGAGAAGATTTTCACGTGGTCGAATTCGTGACGAACGATAACCTTACGCTTGTATATATGCTGGAGGTCCTGAAAGATGTAGGACAGTGAGATTCTTCTAAACTCACTGGCTCAAGTACAAGGCACAACCCACGAGCTAGGCGTGCTAGAATACAATCTCATGCAATCATTCAACGATGGCTGGAAAGTGTCGTCCAGACAAACAACTTTCTGTCATCCAGCGAAACTGTTGATTCTATCACGTCTTCCCTCCATCATCTTCGTTCACCACACCGAAATAACATGTCCTGTCTATGAGATTTGACAACTACAACAACCTCCACCTGATCCCATAACCCACGCCACAATATGCTGCTCAACAAAGATACTAGTGAGTTACGCATGACACTTCTTTCCTCACCCCACTCAGCCCTGTTCTACATCCCGCGACGAATGCACTCGACATCAGCATACAGCCACGTCAAATTGGCTACCACAATCTCCATTGCCCCCAGATACTTTACGCAGAAAGCGGATGATACAAGGCTAACGATGACTACTACGAGTAACTAGTGATCAAGACTCCATCGGTCCTGCTGGTCCCTTAGAGGAACGCCACGTTCTCGAGTATCATTCCTGGATGCAAGATCCCGTTCGTCTACAAATCTTCTTATTTTCTTTGCTCTTGGTTGATGTTTGCGAGGAATGAATCTCGAACATCGTGTGCGGTCGTTGGAGATGAACATCCCCAACAGCTGCGTTTTTTCGCAAATGTTTGATTTTGTGTTGGGATGATAGCCCGAGAGTTTCAAGCACGTCCAAAACTTCCCGTAGAGAAGCTTGAGCGCGTGCTTCTCTTTCCTCTTTTTTGTTGTACAACGACGGACCAACCTCGGCCGTCGTTCTTAAACGCCCTTACTCCCAAAGTTGGTGCAACGATGCAATTGTTTCGAACGCTCTCGACTGATTCGTTCGACGTCGAACACTTTGCCGCGGCGACAACGAAGAATAGGAGCTGCAGGCGTTGACACGGTCTGAGCCGTTGACGCTCGAAGGAGAGTATGCCATGCAACGCAGCTGGCGGACCGACGGCGACAAGCTGACATTCATCATCTGCCTCGCAACGGGACAGTGCAACGCAGACCGTGATGGAGAAGAAGAAGAAGAAGAAGAAGAAGAAGAAGAAGAAGAAGAAGAAGAAGAAAAAGGTGACGCCGAGACACCCCAGCACAGCGAGGAGGAGCTTCTCGAGGGCCGCCTCATCGGCGACGTCAATCTGTTTCTGTACCCGCTTCCTGCCGAGGCCGAACGGCGCGAGACCGAACAGGACAAGGACGGCCGCGTCGCGATTGACGACGAGCATGGTCTCGACCGCACCGCAGACGCGCCGGAGACGATCACCAGCCTCGTTGGTGAAGTAGAGATCATGATCGCCGACAAAGCCATGCGAGGCCGCGGATACGGTCGAGCGAGTCTGCTGGCTTTCTTGAGGTACGTAGAGCAGCACGCCGAGGGCATCCTGAGCGAATACGCAGCTTTCGACGCCGGAAAAACCCCAGCCTCAGCACCACCATCACCACAGCCAGTGGTACCACTAGCGCCTCCAGCGCCATCGGCGCCACCAGCAGAGACCACCGCAAGGTCGACAACGACCCGTCGCACAGGCTGCCGTCGGCCGCCGCAACTGCATCATCTCCGGGCCAAGATCGACGCGAGTAATGCCAGTAGTATCAGGCTCTTCGAGACGGTGGGATTCGGCAAGGTCGACGGCGGCACGCCGAATTACTTTGGGGAAGTAGAGCTGCGCAAGTAGAGCCATGGGGTATTCTCCTTACAGAACATACTGAGTAGCTTCGCGAGAGAAGGGAGGAGAGAGAAGAAGGAGATGACGATGACGAAGATGACGGAGTGCAGTGCGAAAGAGTAAGATGGGGAGTAAACGGAGATCGTGTGTCGGGATCTGGAGAGGGTTATGGAGTGGTAGATTCTTGGTTGATTTGGAACTTTTCGGACCGCGATTGTCATGAGCTGCTCATCATCTCGAGGCACGACGCCCAGAGTCACATCTACGAGTGTGCCAGTTCCACTTCCACGCTCGTTCGCATGATTTTTGGATACGACCCACCGGCCGCCGTCCACTCAGGCCCGAGCATTCAAATCAATCCAGATACCAACCACCCTCCTCCCCCCGTCGTACCCGTATCACGTCTCTATGCCGTCCTCTTTCCCTTCTTATTCCTCTTCGGAACGTCCTTGATCGGTAGACCTGAGGGACAGGACAGAATGAAACGGAATACGTCAGCGTCAGTCTTCGCACATCACCACCCGATGCACAGGGCCGCTTCCTCCGCAGGCATGTAATTGGCCAAGAACGAGAAGAACCAGTGGAATTGAGAGGAGAGGCGAAGAAGGGGGAGGATCGACGAACTAGGTGGTAGACTCTGCTTCAGCTTCTCGGCCTTGTCTGCGTCTTTCAAGACCAGCGTGTAGAGGTATCGTCGACATCGGACCTTGAACTTGATGACCGACGTCTTGGGGTTCTTCTTGATCCTTGCCGCTGCACATGAGAAGGTCTATTGTCAGCGCGTTCCCACATTTCCAATCTGAAGATGGAGATGCCACAGAAAACAATGTGTGGAAAAATGTCATGGAATTGGATATTTGATCGGCCTCTGCGAAATCGGGCAGAAGAGCAACTTACAGGTGGCGTCCTTCCGTCGACAGATCTCTATGAACTGCTTGATATCCGATACTTCGATCGGCATCTTTGCTTCGCGTCGCGTCTCTCGTGCGATCCTGGCCGTTCTCGTGCCGTTTCTCGGTCTCCCTGTCGTCGTAGTACTATCAGGAACAGCGAGGGTCTATCCCAAGGCAGGAAAGCTGTCAAACGTCGGTGTCGTTGATATGCTCGAATTTATGAGTGGCCGCGAATTAGGGTTACGGTACGTATGTACCTCCGTACCGGTACCGTACAGCTGAGGGTCATCGGAGCGGCGAGATGTTTCTCCGAGACTTACTAAGCACACAGGCGACTGCAACGCATTGCCCGCATGTCGGAAGTTGAAAGCCGCACGGGCTGTGCGGGGCCGGCGCCAGTGTCCGCTGCCGTACGAGCCTGCGCGATCAGTCAAAGTACAGCAAAGCTCGCATCTATCACTCTACTGTCTGGTGGGCCTGGTGCGCAGCCGACACAGCCGTGACAGCCTTGCATTTGCATATCCAAGATGCCTACTCCCTTGGATCGCGCCCTGGACTCACGGGTACGCAGCTGCAGTCCCCTTCCTCGCGTCATACAGCTGCTCCGTTCCACCGTGACGTTGCTGTCTCTCGTAGTAGCACGTAGTCCAGTACGCTGATGACCCTTTGAGTGTGTAGAACGCTTTCGTCGGTAATGAACCCTATTCAGTCTGTCACCATATCGATTGACGGGCGAGCGTGCTGTCCTAAGCCTGCTCCGGCTGAGCTGACGACAACGGGGCAGCTTTCGCCGGTCTCGTCACGGCCGTTGCAGCCTGGTCAATCTGGAACGGGGAGATTTTTCCGGCAGAAAAGGACCCTTCAGGCGGTCAGTAGCCCAATCAATCATGTCCGGCTCAACACAGTCGACGGCCGTTTGGCTCGACGGACAGCCCGGAGACGGAACCGACAGACGTGGAGCATCGGGAGCTGACATGAGACTGTGACACGCTGCTGTAGATCCTGCTGGCTGGACGGACGAAGAGCTGCGGAGGTGGCTGAGAGCTGTGGGTGTCTCCGTGCAGTGCTTGCCATTGTGGTGCGGTGCGGTTCAGCATGCTGCCGCTAGTCCGCGGGTCCCCAGCTGATCGTCTGTTACTACCCTCAGCGCGAATTGTTGCCAAGTGACAACAGCTCGCAGGAGGAGCTCCTGAAGCGGGTTCGAGCCAATATGAGACCGCCACCGCGCTCTTAGTGGCCCTCGAGTCTTTCGAGGGGACGTCGTCGGGCTAAGGATCGGCTCAAGCCTGTTTGATGCCCGCGAGTGTCCGGGCGAGCACATGCGTTCGATTTCTCATCGTCGATATCATCATGACCATCAAATCATATCATCAAATCGGTCTCTCACTCCCGAGGGGCGGACTTGGAAGCCCTGATCCTCCGACCCATCAATATGTACCTTGTTGTCAGCCAGCAACTCCTGTTCCCAATTCTCTCGCCCGGCCCTCTGCCATCTTCCGCCAAGAATTCCGAACCTCCAGCGGCCGAGGGACGCCCAACGTGTCGATCAGACACCCGGGACGGCACCATCAAGAGCGGAAGGAGTCTGTGGAGAGCCGGCCATGGACCGACCGCGGTCTTCCGGTGATGTTCCCACGTTCGTTTGGACTTTGACCCCTGCTTCTGGGGTAATTATCTGTCGTCCTCTGATTCGTGGCGGTCGGCGTTGGCGTCGTCGAGCGCGCCATGTCCGCCCTGGACTTCGGCAAGCTGATTGCCAAGCTCCAAATCGCTGCTGCGACCAGCGACGGGCCGAATGACCGGACGGGGACGTGACCGTCCTGTTCTCCTTTCTGTCGTCCGTCTGAGATAGGTCTTGCACGAGGCGAGAGACGCGACATCCATGGCCATGTGTCACGCGGCCACGTCAGATATGCGTCCCCACTCTCGATGGACCGGGGCCCTATGCTGGCCGCGCGTAAATCACTCGCCGACCGAGATCTTCATGACGAACCAGAAGGCGAATCAGCTCAGCTCGACCTGTTGACCACTGGTGTTGAGCACCGAGATATGGACGATGGCGATGGCCATGATGATGAGGCCAAGAGAGAAGACGAACTAAAGGCGAGCTTCTCCCGGAGGCTCAACTTGACTTTCGACAGGATATTTTTCAGTAATGGGATGACTGCACACAAAATCAGCCACTGTCAGACGTATCCAACGGCTATCATGTTGACTCACTTATAACATCCATAATTACATCTATAGCTACATCTATGGCCGTGCTAAAGTGGAGACTGAACAGACTACGGTTGATGTGGACATCTGCCAAGATAAGAAGAATTTCGGTTTGAGTATCTCAAGCATCCCAACGAAGCATATGTCATTCCCCTAGCTCATGCGTGCACCAGCGTGATGGTGATACAAACATATCTTGCAGCAAGGCACTTGCACGACAGTCCTGCTTCATCATCATGTGAATGACCATGATGACGAGGACGGGAAACGACATTTACAGCGGCTAAAGGCGCACCAATAAGCTGGAATCATTCTCACAGCTCCGTCATCTTCCTTCTTCTCCACCCATGCCACCCTTCCATCTCATAGACAGAAGCTTGTGCGCCACTTTGCATAATGTGGCACCCTACAGCGCTCCTGCCGGCAAGTCTCCAAAATGTGCAGAACATTTCCAAGAAAGGGCAATCAGGGCTACGAGTTCATCTCTGTCAAAGCTGATCAAGCAAAGTGCTACAGTTCTCGCTGCATTGATCACTCAGAGGAGCGAGACTACCAGACCACTGCCGCCAACGACAGCCCTTCAGATACTCTTCTCTTACGCAGCAGTCTTGTATCTCAGGCAATCTCTTACCTACGCCTTGATCTTTTGTCTAGCTGCTCTCTCATCGGTAGGAGCTCTCGCGATCCAACCTGTACGCCCTCCCGGAGCCAAACCTCTTGCTTCCCCACAGGCTAGCTACATATCGCGGCGTGCATAGCATCAAGACTTGTGACGATTTGACATCTTGCATCGTCACCTTTGGTTCAACAATACAGCGCTGCTGTATCTAGTCCTTTCTATGCCCCAGGTAATAATCGATCATTCGATGGCGGCGGCCTACTTCACGTGCCCCTGGACAGCTCTGCTAAGCCAAGCCTCGGGTCACGGCTGCAACACCCTCATCCACCCGCGCTGCAGTGTGGCTTTCGCGAAGGCCAGCACCCTACCATGGCTCTTCAAGATCTGCCAATATTCCAGCAACCGACGTTCACCGAGCTGCTTCCCTGTTCCCATAGCTGTTGCTGGGCACAGACCCATCACCACTTCGTCCAGCATCGGTGGCATTCCGCTGGGCCATGGCGTGGTCCAGAGGGACACATGTCACACGACCGACAGCTACACGGAGGGTAGGCCTTGTGTCGTCCATGCAAACAACGCGGGTCCAACAAGAGCATGATTGAGTGGCGTATGATCACCGCTAAGGCATTCTGCATGGTCAACGGGCGCGCACCGAGACAATATTCAATTGTAGACGATACCGAGTGTGACCCAGATGAAAGAACGAAGTGGTCCATCGAGTGAAAGGATCGGCGTGGGTGCCAGAACGGAAACAGAGACACAATGAGTTCTTTGGCTTCTACCGAGGCCCGCCGCCTTCTGGCATCTTGACCCCCTCTGCCATCCTGCAAGCTTCTTGCGAATCGGAAGAGCTCCACGCGTCGGTCATCTGGACACGACATCTTTTCCTTGCGCCTCAGCAACGGCCAGTTCAGTTTGATGTTCGCCTCTCATTCTGCGCTACTCAAAGCTGAGACGGTTCTTCTCCGTCGGTGGTGGTAGTGCTACGACGCGCACGGCTTCTCTTTCTTTGTTCTCTCCGCTTAGTGTAGCCATCGCTACCGCCACTTCTTTCTGCTTTCGGAGGCTCTCGCTCCGCCCAGTCCCCTTGGCCGTCGTCAGCGTTCAGCTCAAGTCGAGGCCTCACTGGCCCGGCCGCAGCGCGGGATTCCTCGAAAGGTCCGTGTCGAGTCAGGAAACGTGGGCGCGCCCAGATCAGGCCCGATCTGGATCGAGCAGTCCCGACGCTGGCGCACGACATGGGCGTTTTGGCCATGTTCGCCGCTGCCCTCGCGCTCGCCTACCATCTCGGGGCTCTCGGGGCTCACCCTGCCCGGTTCGCGGACCATGGGGCTTGGGAGGGAGGTTCTTCGGCTTGGTACTGCGTGAGTGACTCCGTCGTGCACGAGCCAGCTGGGGCGACCGCTGGATACGCGGTTCACCCCTTGCGACGGCGGCTGTGGTGGTGGTGGTGGTGATGGTGACAACGACGGTGTCTATCATCACGATGGAACAACCTTGCTCGGCCGGGAAACCGAAGAGCTAACGGCCTTCCCGCGAGGACCAGTGCTCGGTGCTACGTTTGCGGCTTCACGATCAAGTGATCAATCCTGGTTCTGATGGCTACGCCAACGCTCTCACCTCATATTGGTCGCAGCAAGAGGCGAGCCTGTCTCCCTCCTGTATCGTGCGGCCGCTCAACGTTCGGGATGTTTCCACGGCGGTGTGGATCCTGGGAACCTTATCCCGACTTGGATCATACTTTGGCAGCGATTCTGGCTGTCCCTTTGCCATTCGAGGCGGTGGGCATTCGCCCTTTGCCGGCAGCGCCAACGCCGAAGGGGGTGTCACGATCGATTTGAGCGCCATGAAGGACGTTTCCGCGCGGGCTGATCGCTCAGTAGTCTCCGTTGGTGCCGGGGCCAAGTGGCGGGACGTCTACTTCCAGCTGGATCCTATGGGCTTGACCGTCACAGGCGGGCGCGTCGCAGACGTTGGCGTGGCCGGGCTCACGCTGGGAGGTGTGCAGCTCATCTCCTCTACTCCTACCCACTACGTCTTCCCGAACGACCCTCCCACGACAGCTGTACCACTAGTCCCCCTCGACTAGAGCAAGACGGGCTGACGCAACAGGGGCACCCATTGGGCTCTCCCCGGGGCGGTCAATGAACAGGCGGTCTGTCATTCTTCTCGCCACGGCGAGGTCTAGCGTGCGACAACGTCAAGAACTACGAGATCGTGCTGGCGTCAGGGGCGATCGTCAACGCGAACGCGGGCGAGAATGCCGATCTATGGCTCGCGCTGCGCGGCGGCTCGAACAACTTTGGCGTCGTCACACGCTTCGATCTTCGAACATTCGACCAGGGCCTCTTCTGGGGTGGCCTGGTCACCTACCAGATCAGCTCGCGTCACCAGCAGTTTGATGCCATTGAGCGTTATTCCGAGGCCGTCGAGGCGGATCCGTACGCCTCTCTAATGTCCAATTACATCTACACTGAGGACGTGGGCTGGATCGTGGCCAACAATCTCCACTACACAAAGCCTGAGCCACATGCGGATGTTTTCCGCCCTTTCATGCATATTCAACCGCGCATCTCCAGCACCATGCGACTTTCGAACGTGACCGACTTTACCAGCGAGATTGTACGGCAGGACACCAGTGAACTGCGGTTTGTAGTTTCCTTTCCGTCCTCGTCCCTTTGCGTCATCTTCAGAAGGACAGCCCCTTGCACGGCTCTCTCTTATTGTGCACGTTGCCGGTCCAGCTTGTTTTGATCTATCCGGAGTTTAAGAACCAAGAGGCGGTGGAAGGGGAATCCCTCCTTCTCGTTCCCCGCGCGGCAGCTAACCCACCACCCGTCTAGGAGACTCTTCGTTACATCGACATTCAGTACCAGCTCAGCCCTCCTCCACGAGATGTTTGAGCTGAGCAACGCGACACTGCAGACGGTGCTGCCCTGTCACGGGCTCGTCTGGATATTGACCTACCAGCCCTTTTCTAGCGGCTCGTTCAGCCGCTCGGGCTCGAATTGGGATGGTGCGAGCGGCGGACGAAACGGCGACGATGACGATGACCATGACCATGACGGTGACGGTGACGGTGACGGTGACGGTGACGGTGACGGTGACGGTGGCGGTGGCGGTAGCGTCTTCGGAATTGATCCCAGCGCCGCGCCTCTGACCGTGCTGTTGCTCAGCGTGTCGTGGCTCGACGCAGCCGACGACGAGCTCATCGAGGCCGGGCTCAAGGAGTTCACCCGACGAGGCGACGACGCGGCTCGTCGCATGAACCTCGGCCGTGCCTGGGTCTACCTCAACTACGCCGCGCCATGGCAGGACCCCCTCGGCAGCTACGGCGCCGCCAACAAAGCCCGACTGCAGCGCGTCAGTCGTCGGTACGACCCGCTCGGCGTCTTCCAGAAGAATGTTCCTGGTGGGTTCAAACTGTTTGGCTGACGGGGAGGGAAGGTTCTTGACTTCTCGCGCCTGGCGGAGCTTTACTCCTGTGTCTTTTGCGATATTCATGCTTGCGCCCTTGCCTATGTCTTTGCCTGTGACTATGTCTGTATCTGCGACTGTATTTGTATGACCATGCCGTGAGTAGGTCCCTGCCAGTGTCTGCACCTCTATCCTTGTATCTATATCTCCATTGGCATCAATTTTTGCGTCCGTCTCACCACATCAAACAAAACCAATGACAATGCAGCATGTGAGTACCCCTCGTGGATACACTTGATAGTACCGGTAGAGCTCTAGAGCTGCTCGGCTCCAACAAAAGAATACGTCCTGTGTTGTCTACGACATGTCATCACCGAACAGCTAGGTCAGATGAGCAGATAAGAGTTTGATGTACCACCGTAGCCCCCTGACGGTTGCTCGGTCCACCGCGCTCTTCGAAACGCACTGTTCTTCGGCAGTCCAAGCTTCTTGAAGAGCGTTTGGTTCCTTCAATCTCAGGTGGGTGTTGACATGCCCAGGGTCGTCAAGATAACATGGAAAAATTTGGAAGGAGTCTTGGGTAAGACATCGGGACTTGCAAATGAGGGTACGCCTGTTACGTACGGTACGGATTGACAGTCCGATATCCTAGCTCAAAAAATCTCCAAAAAAAGAATTTTGGTAAGAGTGAGGTTCGAACTCACGAGGGCAACGCCCATGTGATCACATATTTTTTCCAACAAGGAAACTTCTACAAAGCTATTAGTCTTTGTTCACGCTTGAGATCTACGTATGACCGATGGAAAGTCTTACAAGTCACACGCCTTAGACCACTCGGCCATCTTACCGGAATATATATTGAGAAATCTTGAAAGTTAAATAAATTATTCTCCAATTTGCGTGATCAAAACAGTCAGGTGATCTGTGTCTCTTGTTCCTCTATACTGTACGTATAGGGTACCCCTTTCAGCTCCTCACTAAGTACTGGTACAGAGGTGCTTCTGTATAGAGGTTTTGAGCAGAAGTTTGCAAGATTTGACTTGTACATGACTCACTTGGTTATTTCCACTCATAAGTATATACAAACTTACACTATAAAGATAGAGGGCTAGAGCTTCACAACTCTATTATAGTACATCAACTCGCCAATACAGTATAGTGTGTAGGTTACAAGAAAAAGTATAGACTCAGAGACAACAAGTGAAAAGATGAATTGTAAAGAGAGGTAAGGGCAGTCTGTGAACATGATGTATAGGTTGTGGAATAAGAAGGAATAGCAAGGAAATTCATGGAAGCCAGTAGAGAAGTAAGAGGGAAACTGATTGCAAAAAGAGTTAACAGAGTGGTGACTCACAAACATGATGTGTACCTCCTATTTCAAGGAGAAACTCTAAGGAGAAGTAAAGGAAAAGTGATTTGTGAATGAAGATCAGAGTGGGCTGATCCCCCCTGAACTCAAGTCTATAAGAACATAGCTTCCTGCATTCTATCTTGGAGTCCGCAGCTGTTCCTGATCAAAAAACAAAAGCAAGCACAATTTTCTTCAAACAATTCTTTTCTATTAAGATGTTTATCTTCAAAGATATTGCCAAGATGGAAAGCTATACCTGTCCAAAAACTCTCCCACTCTCTGTGATACCGGCCATCACTTCTCGGCGTTCTCAGTGTTCTCAGATGCAAGAAGAGATTGGAGAAAAGATAGAGCCAATCCAAGCAGAGAAACAACAAGCAAGACAACAAGCTAAGAAGATGAAGTCAGAGGCAAAGCAGGCCAGGAGTAAGCTCAAGGTCAGAAAAGTCTGAGCTCCAGTCACACTTGATCTGATGTGATCCGAGGACTCTATCCTGCTCAAAGTTCGCGCTTGTATCTCTACTTTGAAGAAAAGCCAAAAATCTTCGAGAAAAAGGCTGTGCTGAAAAGGTGTAATGTCTCAGACTTGTCAGTGGAATCAGCTGCAATCCACTTGGCAAAGCAGCAGAAAACAGGTGGGAGCGAGTGTGTGACAAGTGTCAAGTTCAAGTACTTCCATAAACTTCAAGAGCACATCAATACCAAGATTGACATGGTCCAGCACTTGGCGCACCACCAAAACACGAAGTTGCAGAAGCTGAGTGACACCAAGTCCCAGTCGCTGATCAGGCAAAGGCAGTACTACCAGACAGCAGGTAGTGGCATGGTGTAGTGGGAAGCTGGTGAGAGTTTCCCACTACGTGACACCCATGACCCAGAACTAGTGGTGTCAGGCCTGGAGAATCTGACTAAACTAGTCGTCAGTTCGAATCTGACTGGCACAAGTACTATAGCAACCGCCTATCGAGGAAAGGAGATGTCTGTCCCATTAAGGCCCTCGAGAGCTCAGAACTATATAGCTCTACCTGAAAAAGCTATATCAACTGACTAAGCTAGCTAGCCTGTGGGCATATGGCTGCAACACTGACCCACCCCACATTCTGCCACAAAAAACTCCGAGATTCATAGAACTTGTCTAAAATATACTCCTTGCAAGATGTATAAAAGTCTTCAAGAAATAGCTCACCCAATATCTGTCAAGGTCTACAAAACCCTTATCACTGTGGTTTTCCTATTTCCTCTACAGTGTTTGGGGGTTTCCCACAGTATGTACACTACAAACCACAGAGTGTACAGTAAATACGTGAGGTCTCCAAGTCAAATCTACCAGAGACAAAATCCTTCAAGAAGTTCTGCATGGCTTAGCAACTGAATCAGTGTAAGAATCAAATCAAAAAACCAGACAGCAGAGACCTTGGAGGAACAGCTGACACACTTGCGTATAGAACTGATCAGGCTAAAACACAACTCTGGCATGATCCGAGGGATGGCCATCGATCAGTGCAGACAGCTTGTTGCTATGAACAACATTGAGGCATCCATTGAAGTACTGATGGACAACCTGGTCTGCTCAGTCAAGATCAAGCTAGCAGATTGGAAAAGCCACCCAGAAGTGGACTCCAGTGGCACAGATCCTCGGGAAGGGCAGCAGAGCAAGTTCTCCCAGTCACTCATCAAGTTCTATGACGTGGAGAGGGAGGAGGATAAGGACGAAGGTGAGTGCTATGAGACCACCAAAGCAGAAACATACTCTGACATCGAAACAGACACACCTATGGTCTGGAGTTCAGTCAGGCAACAGTACATGAAGGACAAGCCGCCGAAGCTCTATTGGTGTCCGATCACCCAAGACTACCACGAGGGCGAGAAAATGAAAGCAGCCCACATTGTTCCCCTTGGCATAGGGGAGATGAACTGCGTATATCTCTTTGGCCCCAATGACCGCGACGAAAACAGCGAAGTCCAAGAACACCTTTTCGACCGGAGGAATGGCCTGCTGATCCATCGAGATATGGAAGAGGCACTTGACAAAGCTCGGATTGCTATCGTGC
Organism: Lichina pygmaea; assembly: GCA_963422465.1. Classification (NCBI taxonomy): domain Eukaryota; kingdom Fungi; phylum Ascomycota; class Lichinomycetes; order Lichinales; family Lichinaceae; genus Lichina; species Lichina pygmaea. The sequence goes on from OY730171.1 coordinate 1,198,686, forward strand.
CCTGCCATGATAGTGGGGAAAGCGCGGACTAGCTCAAGGTGGTCGTGATCGACAAGTCGATCACCAGAGGATGTCGATACTCAGATCTCGCCGACAAAGTGCTCATCTTCCGGAACAGCAATCAGCCTCGATTAAGATATCTTTATTTCACCATGATGCTGTCGATTTTCCGGCGACGGCGGTACGAGTGTACCGGTTGGCGCAACGATCTCGGCAAATATGCCAAGGGCACAATGTGGGGGTCGCCGGGGAAGAAGTGGATTTGGGGTTCCACGATCCGGACCATGGCTCACAAAATCGGTCACGAGACTGATCTTGAGAACTTCTTCGGAACTTCCGACCTTTTGCTTGACGACGGCAAAGACCAACGATCCGGAAGTGAAGATGAGGTTGTTGCTGACGAGATTTTCGGAGTTGTCCAGAAAGACGACCTGTCTAGAGCGCAATCGACTTGGATCACCTCCGACACGGATGATTCTGATGACGACAAAATTGAGTACGATTAACGGACAATTAATGCGATGCCCCTCCATGCAACTTCTCACTTACCATGCCCCCCCCAAAATAATTTTGGGAAGTAACGCTACGTCGTGCTCTTCGATGACGTGTATTTTCTGCAGTGTGAACCCTTCATGGCAGCAGCCTTTCGGGCGTCCTGCTGGACACACACAAACAGTCTTTTCAGACCGGTGGGGCTTCTGGCGTGGAGCATGTCTCGTGGACGAACGTCTTTTTGAACAGGCGCAGGAACTTGGCTACAGTAAGTAGGAGATGAATTCAACGCCGTTTCATGTCCAATTATCGTAAACGGCCAACAACACGCCCCTCCTCCTCCTCCGCTTTTTTTGTCCATCTCCGTTTGACCCCGTTTCGTGAATGCCCGAGTCATCACTATGTAGGAAAAGGAACAGAAAATGTTGCTGTGGATGATGGACAGCCATTACGAGTAGGGGTCGCGTGTTGGAGACCGTCTTAATCGTCTAGCGGCCCACCCTGAAAGCCCCCCCCCCCCCCCCCCCCCCCCCCCGGTTCCCTCGGAATGATTCTGCCCCGGAGCTGGCGTTGCTGACACGATGCGCAAGTAGCTGCCATTCCTGCTTCTCATCACTTGCCCCAAGGAGCCCACCAAACCTCCTCGGCTTCGTTCGCCGGTACGTCTAGGTCTGGCCTCAGGCCCAATTTGCCCCAGACGACCGGCGACGCTCTGATTTGGGCGCGCAAGGGATTCTGCGGAAATCTGCTGTCTCTTTTGAAGCTCTGATCGTAGCACCAGTGGCGTAAGCAGTTGGACTGAGACATGGGGTGTTGCTCAGAAGGCCTTACGCAGTCCTCACATATATCCCAAACGACAGCGTGTGTATATGTTAGCCTAGGAGCATGCGAAGTGGCAAGTCGCGTCAATGCGATTCGAATCGTTTGACCGCAGTACGCTGACAGCTTCCGCGGAACAGAGACGGCAGGAAGAGGTCTGCTTCCTTGGGCCTGCTTCGGGAAAATCATAGGCCGACCATTGGGGAGAACACATCCCGTCGCTCCTGGCCTCGAATTGCGCTGAAGTCGGAGCGTGCCCTGATAGGTCGGAACGTTGCCGAACGTCGTCGACCTGGCTTTGTGGGCTGGCATCTCGGACAAGTGATACTGCGGTTGTGGAGCTGAAGACGCGATGGAGGACATGAGGGCCACCGCAGCACATTGGTAAATGAACTTCATCTTGGAAAAGGTTGTGATGCCTACGATCACCTCGAATTCGCGACAGCACAACGGGAGGAGATGTCAAAGATGTTCAAGGAATAGTGAATTGCATGTATACGAGCAATCACCTCTTGCTGGCCACAACCTGTGCTATCCGACATGAGAAGAGATCTCATATAAGTAGACATCCTCTGAGAAGGCCAAATTTGGCAATTGATTGATGCCGATATCATCCGCTCACATCCAAACATCGGAGAAACTCGCCGCTGAGTGCAAATGCCTCACGATCTCTCAAGCTGACATTGTGCACTAGCAAACAAGCATCATCGTATCAATGCTCTGTTGGGGGTGGGTCATCCAAGCGAGCCGGCTTGCTCCGCGCTTAGTCGTGCCTAGAGAACACATCGGTTGAACAGAACTGAATGGTAGGCTGGCGAGAGGCGTTCGACCATAACTTACTTCAGCAACTGCTGCACTGGTTCCCAACAGACTGCAACGTCTCCTCTCGTACAGCTACGATAAGCGCTGTGGTCACAGCTGCAATCGGCTAAGGCGAGCGTGCTATCTTGCCGATATCTGATGTGTCAGTTCGGTGAGATCATGGCGGTAATGGCGGACGCCGAGGAGAATTTGCTGCGGAATCATTCGTTCGTGACTCGCCGTTTGACCTGCCCTGTCCCCCTTCCGATGCGAGGCTTGAGAAGGCGACTTTCCGGAGCGGAACGACGAAGCTAAGACGACGTGATGCGTTGAAGGAACGAAACATTTTCGACGAGAACTCGTACTCGGACTCTGTATCAGCCCCTCGCAAAGTTCACTCTTCCTGCCGAAAAGCACTACCAGCAACAGTATAGCGACATCTACTTCCTTCGTCTGGCCAAACTCAAGCCAACAATCGAACGAATTGCGGCTGAAGCGTGGGATGGCCTCCAGGTATGCTGACCGTTGTGCCGTTCAGCCCATGCTGCGTTCGTCATAGGTGTTTGAATCCACGGCTGACTCTGTGGACACAGATTGCGGGAGAGGTTGTGCGGAGGGTTGAAAGAGTGTTAGAGGTGAGGCAAGGAGAGCTGTGCTGGGTTGCGGGCACGGTCTACGTCGATTCGCCCCTGAAACCAAACGTGCTCGAGGACATCGCCAAGGATGTATGTATTGCAACGACCGGAAGAACAGTGACATGTCTCAACCCGTCGTGCTGCTGTCTCGCAAATCCTCATGGCGCGCTTGTTTATGACGCTGCTGACTCGCTTCTGCCGGTCCGGGGCTGATCCTTGCGTCTCTCCGTGTTCTAGCATTGGATATCTGCCCCTCCTCCTCGGGAGAAGTACGTCTCTCCAGATGGCGCGCATCACATCATGCTCGAGGATGAGTCTGGTCGGTTGCGGCTAGTGGGTGCGTCGCTTGCATCCGAGCTCTTGGTTACGGGCTGCATCATTGCCGTCATGGGCACTGAGGATGCCAACGGAGATTTCGAGGTCGTCGACATCAGACTGCCCGAGCTAGCACCCCAACCGCAGCGGTGGGAGCGAGACGACCTCAACAGATCGCCGACCGGCCCGGGGAAGAAGAAGAACAGGCCCAACGGCCGCGGCGCGGATGGCAGCGGTGGCAAAGTGGCCATTGTCAGCGGGCTCGGCATCTCCGGCGACGAAGCGGACGATCTTGCCGTCGATCTTCTGATGGAGTATCTCCTCGGCGAGGCGACATGTCCAACCCAGCAAGAGGCCGCTGCTCGGATCACTCGGCTCATCATCGCGGGTGACGCTGTCGCAGAGTCGTCGCCTTTGGCCGCACGCGAGGAGCTCGTTCACGGCAAAAAAGCGACTCGGAAGTACCGCTATGACAGTTCGGCCTACAATGCGGCCCCAACGGCGCGCCTCGACTCTCTCTTAGAGACATTATTACCGTCCATGCCAGTGACACTAATTCCAGGGGCCAACGACCCCGTCAACGTGAGTTTGCCCCAACAGCCCATTCATCCAGCCATGCTTCCGCATAGTCGCGCATATGCGGCCCCCGCGGCGTCCACGACAACAAACAATGTCTCCAAGGGTGGCGGCGGCGATCGCGACTGGTCTTTTGACTCTGGCACCAACCCGTGGGAAAGCGACGTCGGTGGTTGGCGCCTCCTGGGCACGGGGGGACAGCCCATCGACGACATCTACAAGTACGTCACGGAAGAGGTAGACCGTCTGGAGGTGATGGAACATACTTTGCGATGGCAGTGTTGTGCCCCCACGGCTCCAGATACGCTATGTAAGTGTCTTTCCTTATCCACAACTGCTCGCTCGCTTTTTTCGTATCTAGTTTCCCCTTGTATTTGATCTATTTGCCAACAGCCGTGACACCAAACACAGGGTGTTATCCGTACCAGGACGACGATCCGTTCGTCATCAGCGAATGTCCGCACGTATATTTCGTCGGCAATCAACCCCGCTTTCAGACGACAGTGCTGCATCACAACGTAACAGAGTCCAGATCAATGCCATCAGACCAAGGCAGCAACAACCAGGGCACCGAAGACGAGGGAAACAACTGCGCAGCAGCCGACAAAGATGACCCAAGTGACAGGATAGTCCGTCTGATCACAGTGCCTCGCTTCAAGGAAACAGGGCAGCTGGTGCTGCTTGACCTGGACATGCTGGATGTTGAGCTTGTGCAGTTTGATGTTATTCAATAGCTTCATGAAAAGAAAGAGATAGGGATTGTATAATAGTATAAGTGTAACCACTAACCAAAAAAAATGTCGACACCCACCAGCTTTGTAGAGGAGGCACAAGCTCTCCACCAGAAACTGCAGCAACTTATAGAAGCAGCCAGCCCAAATGCCGATAAGACCCAGGTGAACTTGCGACTGCTGAAGGAGGTGGCCAGCCATCTGAGGGCAACACCCCGGAGACTTGACAGCACGCACCAACTGGACATGTTGACTGCCATGTCCTCCCTGACATGTGACCACCACGTACCCACAACAGACCTGACTCTGAAAGACATTCTTGATGTAGTGCACCAGGTCAAACAGTGTTTGATAGTGGGCCTGTGTCAAGGAACATACATGGCAGCTGCCCAGAGAGGTGCCAGCATGACACCAGACCCTCAAAGGCAGCAGGCCCCCCAAGGCCCTCCCAGCAAGAGTTCAAAACAGTCATGGTACATGTCAAAGACTCTGGACAGACTGCAGGCCTACACCAGGTGGCAAGAAGGAAGCTACTTGATGTCAGGAGCTAGTTGCCTGACCGGGCACTTAGTCATAATTGCCTCTGACTAAGCAGGCGGGTGCAGCCGCACTTATCTATTGCTAGTACAGAGATGTCAGGCACTAAGCCCAGACATAGTAGTCTTTTGGCTCAGTTCCACTTTAGCCTACTCTGTACAGCACTGCACGACAATAACCAAGCTAAAGCCTGGTGCCCTATAGCTTTGCTCAACACAACTGGCAAGCTGATGGAAGCTATTACAGCAGCCAGGCTAAGCAAGGTAGCAGAAGAAGCCAGACTGTTGCCAGAAATCCAGATGGGCTTCAGAAAAGAAAGATCAACTGAATCAGCACTCTTTCTGCTGACTTCCCAAGTGGAAAAGGTCTGGAAGGAAGGCATGGTTGCATCTCTACTCTCTCTGGATATCTTAGGAGCATATGACAGAGTTCTACCCAAGATTCTCCAACAAATACTAAAGAGAAAAGGAATTCCTTGTTAAGGCCCAGGCCGGAACAGCTGAGCTGACTTAAGTCAGTGTACAGAGGTACACAGAACAATGTTCACCCGACCCAGTGGCAGAGGTGGCAGAGAAGAGCGCTCCTCATCCAACTCTGCCATGCAGAAAGCTGATACCTCTTGGGGAGAACCCCCCCCCCTCAGGCTCCTGTATATAAGAGAACCCAGATGGCCGGGGAGAATAGCTCTCCAGACTGAACACACATAACCAAAGACAATAGCAAGAGAGTTACCCACCTTGCTATTCATCTATTGAGTCCCTGCTCTCCTTACCCAGACACACAGACCACCCACATTCTGTGTGAATATAGACTGTCTCTTAACAGTTTCAGTCTCTAATGTATAGGACACCAGCTTAATATAATGGCAGATCCACACAGCCCTACCTCTTCACAAGTAGGCTGTGCCCAGGCTGCGCTCCAGGTGTAAGCTCAGACACCACCTGCCCCTACCACCCTCACCTTACCTCCAAAGCTGTTGAAGGTAGGTACACTGAAGAGGTATGATAGATCACTGTGAGAACATTACCAGCAGTGTGCTCAGGATGACTGCTTGGTGGAAAGGATTGAGTGGTTGCTAGAATTGTTCACTGGTCTCCAAGGAGAACAGTGAGAGTGGCTCTATATACTATAGAGCTGAGAACAGAGCATCTAGCTAAGCAACCCCAACCAATCTCCAAGCCACTGCACAGCTGTCTCAAGTAGCCAGCTAGTTATGGCTGGTCATGGCTGGCTTGTGTCAGCTATGCAGGTCAGAGCTGTATTCCTCTGTTGGTTATGTGAGTAGAGCCACATCACGTGATCAACAGATGCGGAGCTGCCAGGTGCAGGCTATTGTAAGTAGTTGTTGTCACAGGACCTTACAATTACCCCCTCTCTAAGATCACAGTCCCTTGTGATGGCAGCTGTTTCCAGTAACAAAGAATCTTCAAATATCACCTTTAGTGGCAGTTGCCAGTGGTTTGTTTGGCAGTCTCTGTTGATTCCCCTATTTGTTGATAGTGGCAACATGTTGATTTTGGGTATAAAAGGTGGCAATCCTTCTTCTTTTGTTCTGTTCTTCTTCTTCTTTTCTATACCACTTTGCTGACACCAGTTGCTGATCTCTTCTTCACTGATTTGCTGTTTGCTCTTGATGATTTTGTGCTGGTCTTTGTTTGCCTCACCACTCTTGACATCATGTTGTTGCTTGTTTCTGTCAACTTGAATCTGTCAGTCTTTAGTCACCATCACCATGATGTCTATGTCACCATCTCTGGCTGCTTATCTCTTGTCACCCAGTCTTGAGACTGTTCTATGTATCACCCAGAAGGAAAGTGGCTTCTTATCTGGGCAGTACTGTCATGTCCAGAAACACAGTCAGAAGCCTGATGTTTGGTGTGCTTGATGTCTGAAACACTACTCCAGTACACAGGCAAACAACAATCACATGCCACATGTCTGTGTGTTGATGCATGCACACAACAGTGTGACAAGATGTGGCTGTTGCATCAGCTTGTCAAAGGACTGTGTCCAGGTGTGTCTAGTTACTGTCAAGTTGCTGAGTGTTGACACTGACTTCTTATTAGGTGCCACTACACCTCCAGTTTCTTGTGTGTAAGCTTCAGGGCAAGATGACAGAGCTGAACACTGTCTTTGAGGGCTGTGCCATGATGCTGACTGTGAAGACCAAGCTTGTCTATTATGTGAAGCAGGATCAGGACAATTTTGATCAGCAGCACAAGTACTGGGTGAAAGACCACTGCACAGACACAGAGGCTGTCACAAACCAGTCTTGCCTGTCAGTCAACCTCCCTTGTAGTGCTAGACCCCTGTCACTTGTTTCCACCTCTTCATCAGTTGTCAGCAGCCTGACCACTCTGACTTGCCACAGCACCACCTTGATATTCAGCTTGCCCTCACACCCCACCAGCCAACCTATTATCAACTTGATCAACTGGTTGTCCCAGATGATAACATAGCTAATCAAGTACTTCAACAATCTTGAGACATGTGTGGTGGCCTTGGAGACTTTGGCTTAACAAAGAGGTGGTGATATAGATATGGACATGGACTTAGACAACATGCCAACATACTCTTGACAGCTTCTTTTTGTTTTCTTTCATCAATTTGATACCTATTCCCAGTACCTACACATCTGTTCCCAGTAGTAACACTTCATCTGTAACTACTTTCACACATCAACCTTATTAAAAACTGTAAAAAAACCTTGTAAGGAAAAACATGATAGCAAAAAAAGTGCTGACAACTCAGCACCACCCTAGTGGTACCTTGTACTACTACCTTTACCCCTGTGCGCAGACTCCCCCAGCTTCCCTGGGTACTTCTTGTAGAACACATCTAGCACCTCACAATCCTCCACATACTCCCAAGACTTCCACATCTGGTACATGTTCTTGTACCCTTTCCACTACACCCTGTAACTGATCTTCCTCTGGATTTCCTTGATATCAAAAATTCTATCAACTTCCCATTCATCTTCTTTATCCACCTAGATTGGTGGCAGATAGTCTGGGCCTTGCCCTGGACACTCTTGGTAGGCCTCCAGCAAGGACATATAGAAGACTGGATGGATGCAGTGTATGTCCAGCAGCTTGAGCTGGTAGGCCTATTTGCCTACCTGCTTGAGCACCTTGAACAGTCCTGTGAACCAGTGGTCCAGCTTCTTGTGTGACTACTCTGTCCAGATGTTCTTTGTCAACAACCAAACTGTGTCACCTTTCACAAACTCCTGTCACAGATGGTGCTTATTGTACCAGCAAGCCTGTGACTTGATAGTATCAGTCTACACACTTATCATGAGTTGCTGGACTTCAACCAGGTACTCACTTTGTTATTACACAAAAGATGTTTCACTGTCAAGGATGTTTGCAGCACCTGTTGTCTCAATCTCCAGGTTGTATCCTATGAGTATTCAGAAAGGTGTTCTCTTGATTGTGGTATTGTACAAGTTGTTGTGAGTGAATTCTGCAGCTGGAAGCAGACTGACCTAATCATCTTGCAGATAGTTGATGTAACTGCACAGGTAATTCTTGAGAGTCTGGTTCTACCTCTCAGTTTAACTATCTGTTTGTGGATGGGGCGGCATGGTGTAGCGGGAAGCTGGTGAGAGTTTCCCACTACGTGGCACCCATGACCCGGAACTAGTGGTGTCAGGCCTGGAGAACCTGACTAAACTAGTCAGTTCGAATCTGACCCACCCCACATTCTGCCACAAAAACCCCCGAGATTCATAGAACTTGTCTAAGATGTACTCCTCGCAAGATGTATGAAAACCCCCAAGAAATAGCTCACCCAATATCTGTCAAGATCCACAAAACCCTCATTACTGTCGTTTTCCTATTTCCCCTACGGGGTTTGGGGTTTTCCCACAGTACGTACACTACAAACCACGAGGTGTACAGTAAATGCGTGAGGTCCCCGAGTCAAGTCTACCAGAGACAAAAATCCTTCAAGAAGTTCTGCATGGCTTAACAGCCAAATCAGTGTAAGAATCAAATCAAATCAAATCAAATCTGTTTGTGGATGAAAGGTGGTTGACAGCTTTCACCTCATCATCAGTGTGTAGTAAAAAGTGCTCTAGTAACCACTTGTGAATAGGCCTCTGTAATCAGTAACAATAGATTCAGGTATGCTGAATTGGGTGATGACCTTCACAACAAAAAGATCAGCTAGTTCAGGTGTCTTCAACATCTCCCAGATCAGGAAATACTTAGCTATTTTAGTATACCTGTTGATAACAACAAGAATACTATCATAGACCTATCCCTTAAAGGAGGCCTGCGACGACTCAAACCTCCACGCAGTGCAGGCTGGGAACCTCGGGGCAGCGATGGCAGGCAGTCTCCCAAGCTGCTTGTAGTCGCTGCACCGAGAGCTAATTGAGTCACCAGTCAAGCTGCTGGTGCCCGCAGAGTGACAGGCCACTGGAGGTGTCGCGCAGGCACCCTGGACACCCCTGTGAAGCGACATCAGCAGAACAGAGGACTTCGACCAAACTGATTATGAAAACCACCCGACAGATGTCTGCCGTGTACACTACAGCCCGAAGCCAGCCTTGCAACTGGTGGATGTGAAGTCTAGACACCCGACAGGGCACCTCTGGAGTAGATGAGAGAAGTTCCTATCGCACACCCCCCTTCTAGCAGAGTCTCCAGCAGCTGATGCATCGAGGATCTTGTTCTAGGAGGGGAGTGATGTCTGTACCGCGGTGTTGTTAATCAAACGGGGACTACGTGTTAAAGAAGGTGAGCAGGTGGCACGAAGGGTTTCCGCCACTCCAGTACCTAAGGGCTGTGTGATAGTCAAAGTGCTGGCTTGATGGTTTTACCTAAGGTCTTGCCACAGATTCTCTTCAGGCCACCTACAGACCGGGGCCAGGGTACTGGATCTCCAGTGGGCCACCACGTACAACCGGGGCCCCACAGGCGACAGCGGGCAGATGGAGACTTCTCCCTACTTGGTTAGTGGGCTGGAAAGGCAGTCCTGCAGGTGCTGGCATGGCCTGCAGGGTCTGTAGAGCCTGCGAGGCATGGTCAGCCTCTGTACGAGAGATCTACAGAGGTAACGTGAAACAGCGAGAGCTGCGGGGTGTGGCATATAATGGCAGTGACAGCAGTAGGGTCTGGGCCTACTACAAGACTGTCTATATAGCCCGAGAGGACGGAAGCGCATGCCGGTCTGTACAGAGTGCAGGCTCAGGCTGCAAATGATGGACTCAAGGAGCAAACTGCAGTTGGAGTGTGGGCTCTGGGCTGGCAACCCAGCGCTCCGAAGCAGGACCTAGGGGTGAGCGTACACAGCAGGGCGCAAAAGGCCTCAGGACTGCGGGGAAGTGTGGCAGAGACCCTGCAAGGGATAGCGACTCTGCGCTATGCCTCGGCATAGCTCAACTGTGGTTTCCAGCTATGCCTCTCTTGAAGAAACCTTTAAAGGAATCCTCAACTATCTCTCCTAAGTGGAAATTCACTTGGTTAAGTCAAATAACTACTAACCAGGCTAGTTCAAAGAAAGAACTACAAAAGCTCTTTACTAAAGAGTGGGAAGACCAATAGGAAGAGAAGAAAAGAAGAAGCTATCCAGGCTGGCAGACTTTCTGTCAAAAGCCACACAAAAACAATCTGAAGCTCTACAAAGAGTTACAGAAAGCTGAGGCAAGTCTGCTACTGCAAATCAGGACTGGAAGAATTGGTCTGGCAAGTTTTCTTTTCAGAGCTGGAGTTCCTGACTTCCCTACCCCACTATGTGTGTGTGGCCAAGTAGAAGAAACTGCAAAACATATCACCTCTTCATGCTCTCTTTATTCAAGACAAAGACAACAAGTCTCTTTTAATCCCCAAGACTTCACCACTATTATTTCAAACCCAGAGCCACTACAGAAGTTCTTGTACTGGTTTATGTCTTTGAAAAGACTAAACCAGTTTAATCTAGCTTTCAAACTCCACTATTCCCAATCCAATACCTAGATTCTCCTCTCTTACCAGAAACTTCAAGATTTCTTTTGTTACATTCTCTAGTCACACCCTGCCTTCAGATTTTATCCCTTCAAAGGTTTTCTGAAGGAGTTCACTATTAGCTAGAAGATCTGCATGGCTGTAAAGCTACTACCAGTGTAAGAATCAAATAAAATAAAATAAAAATCCCTTAAAGGAACTTGGTGGCAGCTTGACAATAAAATCTATTGTCAGTGCAGTCTATAGCCAACCTGGCTGTGGCAACAACACAAGTTCCCTGTAAGGCTTGTGTTTGTGCACCTTTGAGTGTTAGCATATTACACACAACTTGATGTTTTTTTTATTTTTATTTTATTCTTACTCTGATTTGGCTGGTGAGCCATGCAGAACTTCTAGATACATGCTTTTTTTTCCCAGAAAACCTTTGAAGGAATAAAAACTGAGACTTGGGTAAGACTAGGGAATTATCTGGAAGAATATGCAGTGTCTGGAGAAATAAAATCACAGAGATGATAGGTTTTCTGGTAAGAGTTGGTGTGCTAAGTTAAACTGGTCTAGTCTTTTCAAAGATATAAACCAGAGAAGAAATTCTTTAAGCACTTTAGGCTTTTGAAGTAAAGTAGAGAAATTGTAGGAAAGAAAAGTGGCTTGCTGTCTTTGAGTAAGAAACTTGTTACAAGAGAAAGTAATATGTTGAGCAGTCTCTTCTCCAAAACCACAGGAACATAGAGGGGATTGGAAGTCAGGAACATTTGCTCTGAAAAGAAAGCTGGCTAGTCCTATCCTTGCTGATAGAATCTGCAAGTAAAGACTAGCTTCAGCTTTTCTCAAGTCTTTGAAAACTTTGAGATTTTTCTTTTGGGGTAGTCTGCAAAATAGCTCCCAGACTGAAGAACATTTCTGTCTGTTTGCCTGCCATCTGGCTTCCCACTCTTTCTGAAACACTTCTTGAAATTGTTTCTTAGAGTAATCTTGGTTAGTGGTTAGTTCTTCTAGCTATCTTGCTTTCCAGTTAGGTGTGATAGTAGACAGAGACTTTGGAGGTGTTCTCAGAGTAGAAACAAAAACAGTGATCTGGGAAAAAAGCTTATAGAGAAGTGAGGAGAGAGGATTAGAAGAAGTATTGGAAAAATAGAAAGATTGTAGGAAAGTTGCTGTTCTAAATTTGAAATAAAGATCAAGAGGTGGTAGGAATAGTTCTCCTTCAATAAGAAATGTAGGAGTAGCTTTGAAGACACCTCCTATAGTTTTTAGACACTTAGTCTGGAAAAGATTTAGAGAAGAAATATTAGAAGGTTTTTTGTGGGGATTGAACCAGACTCCTACTGCATAGCTGAGAAGGGATCTCAGTATTGCAGTGTAGACAAGTCTAGCAGAGAGAACAGGTAGACCCCATGTAGAAAAAGTAGTTCTGGAAAGTGCTGAGAAAAACTTGGAAGCTTTCTGTAACATGATTTTCTGGTGTTTTTTCCAGAGAAGCTTGGAATCATAGTGTAGTCCCAGAATACACACTTCTTCCTTAGGCTGTAGTACCACTTCTCCAAGTCTTAGACTGAGCTGAAGATTATCTGTTCTTCTTCTAGAAAAATGGAGAAGTTCATACTTTTCAGGTGCAAACTTCATTCCATGTTTTCTTGCCCAGTCTAAACACTTGGAGTGAGTAGACTTTAGCTTCAGGAGATTGCTTTTAAGAGAAGGGGAAAATGCCAGAAGGTTTGTGTTATCTGCAAAGCCCAGAGCTGATACACCTTTCTCTGGTGTATGAACAGTATTATGAAGATCTGAAATATAGAAAAGAAATAAAATAGGAGAGAGAGGTGAACCTTGAGAGACTCCACAGTGTACTGGAAAAAAAGAAGACTTTGAATCATCAAAGACAAGAGAGGTTTTCCTTTGGGTAGTGAAAGAAAAGATCCAGTTAACAAACCAGCTGGGGATTCCTTTTCTCTCCAGGATTTTCTTGAGAATTTCTGGCAGTACTCTATCATAAGCTCCTGAGATATCCAGAGAAAGAAGACTGGCTACCATTCCTTTCTTCCAGACTTTTTCAACTTGGGAAGTGAGTGGAAATAGTGCAGACTCAGTTGATCTTCCTTTTCTAAAGTCCATCTGGATTTCTGGTAGTAGGTTTTCTTTCTCAGCCAGTTCACTTAGCTTTGTGGCTGCCAGAGCTTCCATCAGCTTCCCAATTGTGTTGAGAAGTGCTATTGGCCTCCAAGCTTTGGCATAGCAATAGGATCCTTTGCTAGGCTTTCTCAAGCATATTGTTCTGGCTGCTTTGTATCTGTCAGGGAAATATTCTAGCTTCCAGCAGGCCTCCAGAACTTTGGCTATCTTTTCATTGAAAGAGTCTCCTAATACCTTTAGAAATCCATTGGGTAGAGTGTCTTTCCCAGGAGCTGTAAAAGGTTTTTTCTTTTTCAGAATATTGTGGATATCTTCTTTGGAGATTTCCTGAGATAGCTGGTGTTGGTGGTTGGCTGGCTGGTCCTGGGATTCTGGCACTGGCTGGAGAGGTAGAGGGAAGAACTGGGTTTTGAACACTTCTACCTTTTCTGTGAAAGTTCTGGCAGTTTCTCCATCTTCCTTTGTGAGCTCTGGAACAATTGGAAGTTCTGGTGGTTTGCCAGCTTTTTCTTTACTCCACTTGGCTATTTTCCAGTGCTTTTGTGTTTCAGCCAGGTTCTGGAGTTGTTCTCTGAATGTCTTTCTTTTAGCATTCTTGATCAGGTGTTGCTTTTCCTTTATTACCTTTTCAAGTTTGTAGACTGGTTCTTGGTTTTGGAAGACTTTTCTTCTTAGTTTTCTTTCCTCTTTAATTTTCTCTTTAATCTCTTGGTTCCACCAGGGAACAGTGTACTTTGAGTCTCTCAGAGGTCTTGTTGTCTTGTCAGCCAGTTCTTGAAGAGCTTTGTCCAGATTCTCCAGATAGTTGTCCACTTCCTCTCTGTTAAGTAGTGGTGGAATAGGGGGAAGATTCTTAGCTTCTTTCTTGACTTGGTCCAGATCTAGTGTTCTCCAGTTTCTTTGATGGGTTCTGGCTTTCTTTAGTGTTTCCAGACTTAGAATTGTCTGAACTGGTCTATGGTCTGAACCTGTGTGGAAGTCTAGGTTAATCTGGGAAGAAATAAAGGATTTAAGAAGTGATATAGAAATAAAAGATAAGTCAATAGCAGAGGAGGGAGGCTCTGCCAGTGTTCCTGCTCTTGTTGGTGTGAAAGGTGCTATTGCCAGCTCTAGTCCTTGATCATCTGTGAGTTCTTTGAACTTAGTAGCTAGTTCAGAGTAGAGTTGGGAGGATTTTGACCAGAATGGGTGGTGGAGGTTTGAGTCAGTCAGAAGAATATGTTCTCCTTCTTTCTCCAGTGCCTGGGCCAGTACATCCAGTAGAGCTTCTGCTGATACTCTGTAGTTTTCCTGGCTTGTGGGTGTGAAGTACAGGTTATGTACCCAGAACACTTTTGCTTGCACTCTTATCTCCAGTGATGTTAAATCCTTGCTCCAGAACACAGGGGTTATAGCTGACCTCTGTATTCTTCTGTTGATTAGAACCAGAGTTCTCCCTAACACTTGGTCTTGAAGAGGGTAGAAGGCTGAGAAGACTGTTGAGGTACTTGTTTCCTGGTATGGATTTCTCCAAGGTTCTTGAAGTGCAATCAGATCCACTTCCTGGAGTCTGGGGTTAGCTAGTAGAAGATCTTGGCATGTCTGGCTTTTCTGCACATTATACTGGAGAAGGTTGAGAGTTGGTGTACTCATCAAACCTCTGGGTTAGAATCCACAAGTATCTCAAAAGAGTTTTGTTTTGGAAGATTAGTGGTAGTCTTCAGGTTTTGCAGAGAGGTTGCTTGAGAGCTAAGTCTTGCACTTGATCTAGTTCTCACCAGCTCTCCCTGTTTTCTTTTCTTCCCATCCTCTCTATCAGATAGATTAGGGCCACTTCCAGTATTAGTGGTCTGGCTTGGAGAGAAGATAAAAGTGGAAGAGATGTTTTCTGGAGTGGTGTATCTTCCAGGTCTGGTGAGCCAGGATTCTCTAGCTTTCTGTGTAGCTTCCTGCTTTTTAGGGCAGGCTTTTTTCCAAGCAGAGTGCTTCCCTCCACAGTTAGCACATTTGGGAACTAGCTTTTCTTGAGGAATTGGGTAATCTCTTCTGGCATGTTTTCCTCCACATGCCAGGCACTGTGCTTGAGCTTGGCAGGTTCTTGCCTGGTGTCCAAACTTTGAGTATTTGTAGCATTGGACCACTGATGTATCCAGAAGTGCTGGTTCTACTTCATGGATCATGTGGCCAAGTACAACTCCTCTCTTGATTAATAGATTAGCTTGCTCAGGTGTTGCAAGATCTATGTGCAGAGATGTCACAGATTTCTTAAGAAGTTTGGACTTTCTGGTCCAGTAGGTTTTCAGGATTTTGACCTGGTTTTCCATACCAGGGTCTTGTCTGAAGATAGTCTTAGTTGTCTTTTCCAGGTTATCTGGGTTAAAGTTCTTTGTTTGAACTCCATGAACCATGACTGGGAAGATTCTGGAAGAGATCTTAGCTTCTTCAGAGAACACTGCAGAGATCCAGTCTTTGCTCTGTTCTAGTTGGGTCTTGGCTGAGGGAGATTCCAGAGAGATGATAATATCACCAGAAGGAAGCTTTCTGACTGCTCTGATATCTTTCTGGCAAGATGTTTTGATTTTTTGATTTTGATTTGATTCTTACACTGTTTGTAGCTTTACAGCCATGCAGATCTTCCAGCTAATAGTGAACTTCTTCAGAAAACCTTTAAAGGAATAAAAACTGAAGACAGGGAGGTGACTAGAAAGTGTAGCAAAAGGAAATCTTGTAGTGTCTGGTAGGAAAAGCTTCTAGATGTTGGAGTGTGAATAGTGAAGTTTGAAAGCCAGATTAAATTGGTTTAGTCTTTTCAAAGACATAAACCAGTACAGAAACTTCTGTAGAAGCTCTGGGTTTGAAATAATAGTAGTGAAATCTTGGGGGTTAAAGAGAGCATGTTGTCTTTGACTTGAGTAGAGAGAGCATGAAGAGGTGATATGCTTTACTGTCTCTTCTGCTTGACCACACATGCATAGGGGGGTAGGAAAGTCAGGGACTCCAGCTCTGAAAAGAAAACTTGCTAGACCAATTCTCCCAGTTCTGGTTT
Source organism: Lichina pygmaea (assembly GCA_963422465.1). Classification (NCBI taxonomy): domain Eukaryota; kingdom Fungi; phylum Ascomycota; class Lichinomycetes; order Lichinales; family Lichinaceae; genus Lichina; species Lichina pygmaea. The sequence continues at coordinate 1,214,695 of OY730171.1, forward strand.
GCAGTAGTAGACTTGCCTCAGCTTTCTGTAGCTCTTTGTAGAGCTTTAGGTTGTTGTAGTGAGGTTTTTGGCAAAACACCTGCCATCCAGCATAGCCTTTTCTTTTCTTCTCCTTCCATTGGTTTTCCCACTCTTTAGTAAAGAGTATTTGTAGTTCTTTCTTTGAACTAGCCTGGTTAGTAGTTATTTGACTTAACCAAGTGAACTTCCAATTAGGAGAGATAGTTGAGCATTTCTTTAAAGGTTTCCTCAGTGAAGAAGCATAGGAAGAAATAGTAGAAAAGGTACTGTCAAGAAAGTCTTTCAGAGAGGAGGTTTGGATAGAAGATAGAAAACAAGCTGTGCGAAATTTAAAATAGAGATCTAGAGGTAAAAGAAAAAGCTCACTCTCTAATAGAAAAGAAGGAGTGGCTTTGAAAGCACCCCCAATAAGTCTCAGACATTTGTTTTGGAATATGATAAGAGAGGAAATATTAGAGGATTTTCTGAGTGGGTTGAACCAAATTCCCACTGCATAGCTCAGTACAGATCTGAGTATTGCAGTGTACACAAGGCGTGCTGTGAGAACTGGAAAGCCCCAGGTGGAGTAAGAGGTTCTAGAAAGAGAAGATAGTGCTTTTTGTGCTTTTTGAAGAATAATTCTCTGGTGTTTGTGCCAGTGGAGTTTGGCATCCAGGTACACTCCCAATACTCGCACTTCTTCTTTTGGTTTTAGAATCACATTCCCAAGTCTAAGCTTGAGCTGCAGATTGTCTGATCTTCTTCTGGAAAAATGAAGTATTTCATATTTCTCAGGAGAGAAGACCATTCCATGTCTTGCAGCCCAAGATAGACATTTAAGATGTGTATTCTTCAACTTCAGAAGGTTGCTTTTAAGAGAGTGTCCAAATGCAAGCAGATTTGTATCATCTGCAAATCCCAGAGCAGAAACACCAGTAGTAGGAGAATGTACAGTCTCATGAAGTTCAGAAATATAGAATAGAAAAAGAATAGGAGACAAAGAGGACTGGCAAGATGTAGGGACTTTGTTCTTGATAGCCTGCACAAGCTGGGAGAGTGTTCTGTTTCCTGTCTGTGCTATTTGGACTCCAGGTCTGATAGTAATCTCACTGAAGATTCTCTGGGGAACTGGAATTTCCTGAACTGTAGCTTTCTGGACTGCTTGGGCATAGGAGAGATTAGATGCTGGTGTTTGCATATTTTTCTCAATTCTGTCCAGTCTCTGGAGAACTTTCTGGATCTCTTGTCCAGTGCTGGAAGGTGTGGCTATATGGCTTGCTAGCTGGGTGGTGATTTTCTTCCATGCTGCCTGTACCTTTGGGGGAGCTTTAGACTGGTTTAGCCAGACTTCAACAATCTGGGATACTGGCAGTGTGTTTTCTCCAGCTTGTTGGTCTGGTGTTGCCAGAGAGGTATCTTGTTAGCTTGGCTCTGGGGGAATAGATAAAGAAGAAGAGCTGGATTAGATGTTGGGGGATCTGGGAGCCAGTATAGAGGTTGGTACTCTAGAGTTGTATTGGGGATGACTGGGTTTTTTCTTTTTTGAGGCCATAGCTCTGGGTTTCCAGTAGTGATACTTTTAGAGAGTTGAGAGAGTTGAGGGAAAGAGAAGAGTACTCTGACTTCCCAGCAGTAGTGATCTAGCCCTGAGTCCAGACCTCAGAGCTAGACTTTCCTGGGCAGCTTCTTCCTTCTAAGCTCTGGGTTAGGTCTGGGAGTATTCACCTAGACTAGGGACCAGACCCCCTATCTAGACTTTCCTTGAATTCTTAGATTCTGCCAGCCAAGAGTAGAGCTCAAGTTATTCCACTTTTCTACTCTTTGTTTTCCTCTTGAACTGGGAGTACTTACTCAATCCTGGGACCACACCCCAAGACTGAGTGTTCCTAGGTAATTGGGGCCTGTCCCCAGTTCTCCAGAAAACCACTGGCCACTCTCCCTCTTGTTATTGGTAGTCTGTTACTTGTTGAAGTTGAAGATCGTAGAGTCTGGGATCACAACTTTTGTTAAACACGTTGAGTTTTCCAAAGTGATGGGTTTTCACCTTAAGGTTTTGGTGGTTTAAGGGTGGAACTCGGCTGGTTTCCAGGACTTCTGACAAAATGCGTTGATTGTCAGAAGTGATGGTCCTTGGGCGTAGTTGTACTGGGAAGAGATCCTTGACAACCTGATGTAGTCCTTGACATCACTGGCAATTCTAGACCAGTACTATTTCCACTGTGTGAGGTGCTGGGTCTTCTTGGCCCTGAAATAACCTACCAACAGGTCATCATAGTTTCTGCAAAGAATTTTATTCCTAACAGAAGTATCCTGAAGTACATACAATGCAGATTCATATTGCAGCAGTCTGTTGCTGTCAATCTTCCACTTGCCACTGTATCATGTTTTTTTCCTGGCTACTTGTGTAGCTTCACTGGCCACTAGTGCAGACTGCCCAAGGTAGTCCTTCACAAGAGTGTTCTCTCTTTGAAGATCTCAAACCAAATCCACTAGTTCTGGAGTACTCTCAGTATAGGCTGTTTCAGTCTCTGCACTCCACAAGATAAGAAACCAAGGTACCAGGTGTTCTAGACCACCTTGGCCAGTGACTGCCAAGCTGTTGCTTACACCACCCTGGCTCTCTACCTTCTTGTGGTCAGCCAGTTGATCCCAGACTCCACTAGTTCCCCAAGGGATACTCCTGTAGTCATACACCCCAAAGGTAATTCTTGTTTTCATGTTCTACCCTAAGGCTTCCAGAGTGTAGATCCTCTTGTCTGACAGATCACTTTGCAGAATCATGTCTCCCCAATAGTGAGTAACATCCTCAACCATCTGTCCTACTATAGTTTTCAGCTATAAGTTGTTATCTCTTACATGTCTAGTGATGTTGGCCAGCTTCCACTGTAGGGTTGGCAGCAATATAGACATTGTGTTTTGGCTGTTGTTTAGGTCTGGCCTTTGTGAGAGTGTGTCAGCCAGGTTCATACTCCCAAGCCAGTAATCAATCACAAAGTCAAACTCTGATAGCTATTTAGTCTATCATGCCTGCCTGCCTGTCAGCACTTTTGTTATTATAAAGTACTTCAGGTTTGTGTGGTCTGTGAGGACTATGATAGGGTAACAACTACTGTCAAGGTAGTACCTCCACTCCTTGGATGCCATGACAATCACCAGCAACTTGCTGTTATAGACTTTGTAGTTGTGCTTGGCCACTGTCATCTTGTAGGAATAATACACTACTGGATGCTAGTGGTATGTCATAAGGTTATCCTCTTATAGCTGCAACAAGATTCCTCCAATCACAAATTCTGATATATCAGTCTTAACACAGATTGGCTGGCTTTGGTTGAAGTGCCCCAGCACTAGCACACAGGTCAACATGTTTTTGAGAGTCTGGACCACCTGCTCCATGTCTGCTGACAGCTGGAAACTTACACTCTTTGGTTAGTCAGTCTTTTTGAGGTGCTCTGTAAGTGTCTGCACTACACATAAGAAACCTTGTATAAACTACTGGTAGAAGTTTGTAAACCCCAGGAAGTATTAGATGTTCTGTACTGATTTTGGTGTCAGCCACTCAGTGATAGCTTGAACTCTCAGAGACTCTATTGATACTCCTCTTTCAGTCACCACAAACTCCAGAAAGCTCACTTCCCTAACTGCAAAGCAACACTTTGACAGCTTTGTGTATAGCTGGGTGCTGTGGGGGTATTCTAACACTTCCTGTACATGTGCCAGATGCTTGTCATAAGCTGCTGAGAAGATAAGTATATTATCTATGTAAACAATGTAGGTGATGTCAATCAAGCTGTCAAGTGTCTACTTCATAAATACTTGAAAGGTTGCTGGTGTGTTGGCTATTCTGAATAGCATCATGAGGTATTCAAAGTAGCTGTATTGTGTTTGAAACACACTTTTCCACTTATCACCCTCACAGATGCAGATACAATAGTACACATCTTGGAGGTTGATCTTCATAAAGACACAAGTGTTGCACAGCCTATCAAAAAACTTCTATATCAGTGGCAGCAACCTCAAGTTCTTTCAAGTTTTGTTATTAAGCTCTTGATAGTTGATATATATCTGCAAGCTACTGTCCTTCTTAGAGACAAAGATGATAGGTATGCTGGCAGGTGATATCAACCTGCATATCCAGTCTTTACTCAGGTTGTTGTCCAGGTATTCTTTTAGAACACCCAGCTCCTTCTCAGAGAGCTTGTAAATTAGACTCTTCAGTAGGTCTCCCCTGACAAGGTTGATCACATGATCATAAGAGGTGTGGCTTGGTAACTCTCTTGCCATCTTCTCTGAGAACATATCAGTGTAGTTGTGTAGTTCCTTCAGTAACTTAACTCAAGTCACTGAAGAGAGAGAGAGGCTAGTAGTTTTCTGGAGAACTGGGGACAGGCCCCAATTACCTAGGAACACTCAGTCTTGGAGTGTGGTCCCAGAATTGAGTAAGTACTCCCAGTTCAAGAGGAAAACAGAGAGTGGAAAAGTGGAATAACTTGAGCTCTACTCTTGGCTGGCAGAATCTAAGAATTCAAGGAAAGTCTAGATAGGGAGTCTGGTCTCTAGTCTAGGTGAATACTCCCAGACCTAACCCAGAGCTTAGAAGAAAGAAGCTGTCTAGGAAAGTCTAGCTCTGAGGTCTGGACTCAGGGCTAGATCACTACTGCTAGGAAGTCAGAGTACTCTTCTTTTTCCCTTAACTCTCTCAACTCTCTAAAGGTATCACTACTGGAAACCCAGAGCTATAGCCTCAAAAAAGAAAAAACCCAGTCCTCCCCAATACAACTCTAGAGCACCAATCTCTATACTGGCTCCCAGATCCCCCAACATCCAATCCAGCTCTTCTTCTTTATCTATTCCCCCAGAGCCAAGCTAACAAGATACCTCTCTGGCAACACCAGATCAACAAGCTGGAGAAAACACACTGCCAGTATCCCAGATTGTTGAAGTCTGGCTAAACCAGTCTAAAGCTCCCCTAAAGTTACAGGCAGCATGGAAGAAAATCACCACCCAGCTAGCAAGCTATATTTTTATTTTATTTTATTTGATTATTACACTGGTAGTAGCTTTACAGCCATGCAGATCTTCTAGCTAATAGTGAACTCCTTCAGAAAACCTTTGAAGAGATAAAAACTGAAGGCAGGGTGTGACTAGGGAATGTAACAAAAGGAATCTTGAAGTTTCTGGTAAGAGAAGAGAATCTAGGTATTGGATTGGGAATAGTGGAGTTTGAAAGCTAGATTAAACTGGTTTAGTCTTTTCAAAGACATAAACCAGTACAAGAACTTCTGTAGTAGCTCTGGGTTTGAAATAATAGTGGTGAAGTCTTGGGGATTAAAAGAGACTTGTTGTCTTTGTCTTGAATAAAGAGAGCATGAAGAGGTGATATATTTTGCAGTTTCTTCTGCTTGGCCACACACACATGGTGGGGTAGGGAAGTCAGGAACTCCAGCTCTGAAAAGAAAACTTGCCAGACCAATTCTTCCAGTCCTGATTTGCAGTAGCAGACTTGCCTCAGCTTTCTGTAACTCTTTGTAGAGCTTCAGATTGTTTTTGTGTGGCTTTTGACAGAAAGTCTGCCAGCCTGGATAGCTTCTTCTTTTCTTCTCTTCCCATTGGTCTTCCCACTCTTTAGTAAAGAGCTTTTGTAGTTCTTTCTTTGAACTAGCCTGGTTAGTAGTTATTTGACTTAACCAAGTGAATTTCCACTTAGGAGAGATAGTTGAGGATTCCTTTAAAGATTTCTTCAAGAGAGAGGCATAGCTGGAAATAGTGGAAAAGATACTGTCAAGAAAGTATTTGAGAGGGGAGTTTTGAATAGAAGAAAGAAAACAGGCAGTGCGAAATTTAAAGTATAGGTCTAGAGGTAGAAGAAAAAGCTCACTCTCTAATAGAAAAGAAGGAGTGGCTTTGAAGGCACCCCCAATAAGTCTTAGGCATCTGTTTTGAAATGAAACAAGAGAAGAGATATTGGAGGATTTTCTTAGAGGGTTAAACCAGATCCCCACTGCATAGCTCAGTAGAGATCTCAGTATAGCAGTGTACACCAGACATGATGTGTGAACTGGAAAGCCCCAAGTAGAATAGGAAGTTCTAGAAAGAGAAGAGAGTGCTTTCTGTGCTTTTTGAAGAATAATCCTCTGGTGTTTGTGCCAGTGGAGCTTTGCATCTAGGTACACTCCAAGTACTCACACTTCTTCTTTTGGTTTGAGAATCACATTCCCCAGTCTGAGCTTGAGCTGAAGATTGTCTGATCTTCTTCTGGAAAAATGAAGTATTTCATATTTCTCAGGAGAGAAGACCATTCCATGTCTTGCAGCCCATGATAGACATTTGAGGTGTGTGTTCTTTAACTTCAGAAGGTTACTTTTCAAGGAGTGACCAAAAGCAAGCAGATTTGTATCATCTGCAAACCCCAGGGCAGATACACCAGAAGAGGGAGTATGCACAGTCTCATGCAATTCAGAAATGTAGAATAGAAAAAGAATAGGGGATAATAGAGAACCTTGAGAAACTCCACAATGAATAGGAATTGAACAAGACTCAGAATCATCAAAGACAAGAGTGGTAGAGCACTTATCACAGAAGAAGTAGATCCAGGAAGCTAGCCAGGCAGGTATTCCTTTTCTTTTCAGAATTTACTGTAGTATCTTGGGGAGAACTCTGTCATAGGCTCCTGAGATATCCAGTGAGAGTAGGGATGCAACCATGCCTTCCTTCCAGACTTTTTCCACTTGGGAGGTTAGAAGGAAAAGTGCTGCTTCTGTGGATCTTCCTTTCCTAAAGCCCATCTGGATATCTGGCAATAGTCCAGCTTCTTCTGCTATCTTGCTTAGTCTGGCTGCAGCAATAGCTTCCATCAGCTTGCCTGTTGTGTTTAGCAGAGCTATAGGGCACCAGGCTTTAGCTTGATTGTAGGTTCCCTTGCCAGGTTTCCTCAAGCAGACTGTTTTTGCACTCTTAAATCTTTCAGGGAAGTACTCTAGTTTCCAGCATGTTGAAGTCAGAATAGCTAGAGCTTGGCAGAACCTAGGCCCCAGAGCTCTCAGAAATCCATTTGGCAGCTTATCTCTCCCTCCTGCTGTGAAAGGTTTCTTCTTGGCCAGAATTTGCTCCACTTCTTCACATGTTACCTCCTGGGAGAGCTGTATCTCAGAGATAGTCTGGGAGCTTTCTGAGCCTGGTTCTGGAACTAGAGCTTTTGGAAAGAACTGCTGTGAGAAGGCTTTAGTCTTTTCCTCAAAGGTTTTGGCTATTCCTTCTTGTGTTTCCAGGTCAGGAACCAGAGGAAGATCAGGAGTCTTGTTGGCTTTGGACCTTCCCCACTTTGCAAGCTTCCAGAACTTTGAAGAGCTGGCCAGCTCATGGATGTGGTGTCTGAAAGTGTTCTGTTTTCCATCTCTGACTGCTTTTTTCTTGAGCTTAGTTGCTTGCTCAAGTTCCTCTTGACTTGCTTGTCTTTTTTGCACTTTTCTTCTTACTCTTCTTTCCTCTTTAACCTTGTTTTGGATCTCTTGATTCCACCAGGGGACTGAGTGGCCAGATTGCTTCTGGAGCTGTGTGGATTTGCTTGCTAACACAAGACGCTGTGGGTGAGACTCAGGCACTGCAGTTGCCAAGTGAGTATAAAGAATACCAGAAGATGTTTGAAGAAACAGCGATCATGACACTACTGGAACATCAGGAGTGGGACCACAAGATTCTGCTAGAAGACAGAAAAAAACCCACACATAGCCCTATCTACACTCTGTCAGCAAAAGAGCTTGAGGCCCTGAGAGACTACCTAGACAAGAACCTAGCAAAAAGGTTCATAAGACCTTCAACATCACCAGCTGGATACCTGATATTGTTTGTGCTAACGAAAGATAGCAAACTTTGACTGTGTGTTGATTATCAGTGGCTAAATGTGATCACAGTGAAAAACTGCTACCCGCTGCCATTGATATCAGAAATCCAAGACCAGTTCCAAGAAGCCAAATAATTTACTAAGTTCAATATTTGAGGCACTTTCAACCTGGTTAAGATGAAAGATGGTGAAGAATGGAAGACAGCCTTTCGTACAAGGTACAGGCACTACAAGTATACTGTGATGCTATTCAGCCTTACAAATGCACTGGCAATATTCCAATTATTTATTAACACCATCCTCCAACAATACCTGGACATATTTGTCACCGCTTACATTGATGATATCTTGGTATACACCAATAGAACCTTGGAGGAGTATAAACAGTATGTCAAGAAGATCCTACATACACTCCAGAAAGCAGGCATGAGGTTACACCTTGATAAAAGTGTTTTCCACACAAAAGAAGTGGAATATTTGGGGTTGATCCTGACAACAGAAGGAATCTGAATAGACAACACAAAGATGGCAGTAGTACAAGACTGGCCAACACCCAAAAACCTCAAAGAAGTACAATCCTTTCTAGAATTTGCAAACTTCTACTGACAATTCATCAAGGACTACTCAAGAACAGCAGTAGCCTTGACAGAGTTAACCAGAAAGAACAAACCTTTCAGGTGGGGGGAGAGCCAACAGGTGGCCTTCCAGGAGTTGAAGAATAAATTCATCTCCACACCTATTTTGGCATTATTTGATTCTGAGAAGAGGATTATTCTGGAAACTGATGCCTCAGACCAAGCATTGGGATCCTGCTTGTGTCAACCAGACGCCAACAACTGCTTACACCCTGTTGTGTACTGATCAAGAAAGTTCTCTGGCCCAGAACTGAGGTACAATGTTCACAACAAAGAGTTGTTAGCAATCATCAACACATTCCAAGAATGGAGGCCTTACTTGGAGAGGGCAAAATACACAGTAGACATGTACTCAGACCACAAGAACTTAGCTTACTTCACAACAACAAAGAATCTAAACTGACAACAAGTTTGATGGGCAGAGTTGTTGGCATTATACAACTTTCAAATCCTCTACCAGAAAGGCACTGAAAATACTTGAGTGGACACACTCAGCAGACAACCAGATTTAATAGACAACAAAACAACAGAGGAACACCCAATCCTAGCAACAAAAGGACAAACCCTGGTCTATGCCCAACCCCAACTGGCAACAACTGAAACAAAAGGTCCACTCCTTACCCTTGGCCACAAGGTGGCAAACAAAAAGGAAATCATGCCAGAAAAAGCACAAGAGGAGGTGATCTGGAGGCACCATGATGGACCTTTGCACAGACACCCCGGGTGAGATAAAACCTTGGAGAAAATCCAAAGGAACTACCACTTCAACAGAATGAAGTGCAAGGTCACAGAGTTCATCCACAACTGTGAACAGTGTGCAAAGAACAAACCATCAAGACATAAGCCCTATGGGCAGGCACAGCAAATAGACCTACCCAAGGCACCATGAGAAACTATCACAATGGATTTTGTGGTCAAGTTGCCAAAGTCAACAGACCCAGCAACAAAGGTGGTATACAATAGTATTTTGGTGGTTGTTGACAAGCTCACCAAATACACTCACCTGGTCCTGTGGAAAGAGTCAGGAACCACAAACAAACTTGCGAGCATCCTGCTCAAAGAGCTGGTAAGCTACTGAGAGCTACCAAAAACAATTATCTCAGATTGAGACAAACTCTTCACCTTGAAATTCTGGAACATGTGGACAAGGCAACTTGGCATTGATACAAGGATGTTCACAGTCTACCACCCACAAACTGACAGACAAACTGAGTGGACAAACCAGACGATAGAGTAGTATCTACAACACTACATCAACCACCAGCAGGATAACTGGGTGGAACTGCTACCAATAGCCCAGTTTGTGTACAACAACCAGCAACACAGTGTGACAGAGACAACACTGTTCTTTGCGAACTACGGAAGAAACCCCTGATAGCAGGCAACAGCAGAAGGCAACATTGTTGATGATAACAAACTTGCTGCTATGCACAAGATGATGAAAACAACAATCAACTGTGCCCAGAACACCACCACCCACCAATTACACAACAAAAGGTTGAAGAGACCAACCCTGGAAAGAGGGGATAAAGTCTACCTATCAACAAAAAACCTGCGCTCAAAGTGACTGAGCAAAAAGCTGGACTATGTACGAATCAGACTATTTGAAATCAAGAAGCACACTGGGAAAGTCAACTATCAACTGAGACTACCACAAAAAGCAAGAATACACTGAGTATTCCACATCTCACTGCTTGAACCAGCACTCAGCAACGCAGAGATCAAGACAGAATAGAACTTCGAGGATGACAAAGAAGAGTACGATGTTGAAAGAATTCTGGATAGTCAAAGAAACAGACAGAAAACTGAGTACCTGGTGAAGTGGTTAGGATTTGACAAAGAGGAGAATTTGTGGGAACCAACTAAGAACTTCAGCTCTGCGATAAACCAGAAGCTGGTGGATTACCACCAAGCAAACCCGCAGTGACCAGGTCTGACAGAGACAACAGCTCAAGAGAAGCCAAAGTCTCTGAAGAGAAGATGTCCTCAAAGGACAGCAGAGCAGCAGTCTGACTGGCCTCCTGTTCGCAGATAATGTGGAGAATCTCTTGTTCCTGAGCATCAAGGGACTTTTGATCCTTGATAGCTGACAGCTCACAACAGATAGCATCAGTCTTCTTCTGTGAGAGATGACCCAGCTGCCAGTGGAGGTGGATCTGCCGGGGAAGCAACTTTGATAATTGGTCATCAGTCTCCTGCAGCTGAGCCTTGAGCTGCTCACACTCAAGTTCCATCTTCTTCCATTCTGATTCTGAGAGATGAAAGTCACAGCAACAACCCTTCTTGATGCACTGACAGCAAAAAGATGATGCAGAACTCATGACACACTTAGTGTGGTCATGACAACAAGCACTGCATGCGATTTTCAATTCCTTGCCTATTTTGCCAATGTGACAAGAGAGAGAACTGCGATGACAAGTACAAGTTGTCTGATCTTGGTTTATGACAAAAGAGGAGCAGGAAGGAAAAGGATCTGGGGACAGAACTCTTGGAGAGAGAGAATAGTGTTAAGGCCTAGGCTGTTCCAGCCTAGGTAAGCAAGGGAGGAGTGTTAGTCATACAGAACAACATCCGACTGATCTGGTGGACAAGCAAAAGCTAAGTGAGGAGCTTGTCCAGTGGACAAGCAGGAGCTAAGCAAGGAGCTTGTCTGGTGGACAAGCTGGAGCTAAGTGAGGAGCTTGTCTGGTGGACAAGCAGGAGCTAAGTGAGGAGCTTGTCCACACAAAAGGATGATACCCCTCGGAGAAGACCCCCCCCCTAGGGCATCTGTATAAAGACTACCCCAAGAGCCCGGAGGGATTAGCTCTCCAGGCTGAACACATATACACACATCGTACTGAGACAATAGTACAGAGAGAGTTACTTTTCTGTCTATTTCTCTATCAAGTCCCTGTCTAGAATCCACTCTGTGAAGCAACAGACTGTACTGGTTTCTGTGTGAACCCGGCCCAGTCTTTAACAGCCAAGCAGAAGCTCAGAGAGACTCAGAGGTGCACTCCCAGAAGTGCAAATTCTCTCTTCAAGATCAGCCAACTCTGGAGGAAAGCTACCAGCTAACCTCTTCAAGATCTTTGATACTGAGATGTCTGCATGAAAAACATAAAGCTGACACTTCTCCAGTATAATGTGCAAAAAAGCCAATCAGTCCAAGACCTACTGCTAGCAACCTCAGCTCTTCAAGAGGTGGACATTATTGCACTTCAAAAGCTCTGGAAAAACCCTCACCTAGAAACAAGCACTTCAACTGTTTTCTCTTCCTTTCTTTCTCTCTACTGTTCAGAGATTGGCAGAACACTTTTTCTTATTAATAAAAATCTGAAACTCTCTTCTCTTCATCTGACCTTCTGGAATAAAGACTTTGTCTTTCTTGAAATCTACTTGGAAAATTCTTCTACTTCTTTTTGGGTACATAATCTCTACTTCACCTCATCAAGTCAAGAAAACTACACAGAGGCATCAGAAGCTCTTCTCTGTTTACTCCAAAATACTTTACAAGAACAAGAACAACATATTCTTCTCACAGACTCAAATCTTCACCACCCAGACTGGTCAAAGAAAAGAAGACTGTACTCTGAGACTGCAAACAAGTTTCAAGACCTAATGAAAGATTTAAATCTGGATTTAGCTATTGCATCTTTCACCCCTACCAGAGCAAGATCTCTTTCTGAAAAACCATGTTCTGCTATTGATCTGTTTTTTATTTCTTCTTCTTTGTCTAACTCTCTGATTTTCTCCAAAGTGGCTCTTCAGTTCTTTCATAGGTCTGACCACAGACCTGTACTAACCTGCCTGGACCTGGATTCTCCAAGGAAAATCTGGAAACCAGAAAGAAACTGGAGGACACTGGACTCAAACCGTGCAAGAGTAGAGTGTGAGAAGCTACACCTGCCTTTCCACTTCCAAGACAAATATGAAGTGGATGAGTACTTGGAGTATCTTGACAACTTTCTCCAAGAAATAGCAAGCAAATCCACACAGCTCCAGAAGCAATCTGACCACTCAGTTCTCTGGTGGAATCAAGAGATCCAAAACAAGGTTAAAGAGGAAAAAAGAGTATGAAGAAAAATGCAAAAAAGCAAGCAAGTCAGAAGGAACTTGACCAAGCAACTAAGCTCAAGAAAAAGGCAGTCAGAGATAGAAAAACAGAACACTTTCAGACACCAAATCCATGAGCTGGCCAGCTCTTCAAAGTTCTGGAAGCTTGCAAAGTGGGGAAAGTCTAAAGCTAACAAGACTTCTGATCTTCCTCTGGTTCCTGACCTGGAAACACAAGAAGGAATAGCCAAAACCTTTGAGGAAAAGACTAAAGCCTTCTCACAGCAGTTCTTTCCAAAAGCTCTAGTTCCAGAACCAGGCTCAGAAAGCTCCCAGACTATCTCTGAGATACAGCTCTCCCAGGAGGTAACATGTGAAGAAGTGGAGCAAATTCTGGCCAAGAAGAAACCTTTCACAGCAGGAGGGAGAGATAAGCTGCCAAATGGATTTCTGAGAGCTCTGGGGCCTAGGTTCTGCCAAGCTCTAGCTATTCTGACTTCAACATGCTGGAAACTAGAGTACTTCCCTGAAAGATTTAAGAGTGCAAAAACAGTCTGCTTGAGGAAACCTGGCAAGGGAACCTACAATCAAGCTAAAGCCTGGTGCCCTATAGCTCTGCTAAACACAACAGGCAAGCTGATGGAAGCTATTGCTGCAGCCAGACTAAGCAAGATAGCAGAAGAAGCTGGACTATTGCCAGATATCCAGATGGGCTTTAGGAAAGGAAGATCCACAGAAGCAGCACTTTTCCTTCTAACCTCCCAAGTGGAAAAAGTCTGGAAGGAAGGCATGGTTGCATCCCTACTCTCACTGGATATCTCAGGAGCCTATGACAGAGTTCTCCCCAAGATACTACAGTAAATTCTGAAAAGAAAAGGAATACCTGCCTGGCTAGCTTCCTGGATCTACTTCTTCTGTGATAAGTGCTCTACCACTCTTGTCTTTGATGATTCTGAGTCTTGTTCAATTCCTATTCATTGTGGAGTTTCTCAAGGTTCTCTATTATCCCCTATTCTTTTTCTATTCTACATTTCTGAATTGCATGAGACTGTGCATACTCCCTCTTCTGGTGTATCTGCCCTGGGGTTTGCAGATGATACAAATCTGCTTGCTTTTGGTCACTCCTTGAAAAGTAACCTTCTGAAGTTAAAGAACACACACCTCAAATGTCTATCATGGGCTGCAAGACATGGAATGGTCTTCTCTCCTGAGAAATATGAAATACTTCATTTTTCCAGAAGAAGATCAGACAATCTTCAGCTCAAGCTCAGACTGGGGAATGTGATTCTCAAACCAAAAGAAGAAGTGTGAGTACTTGGAGTGTACCTAGATGCAAAGCTCCACTGGCACAAACACCAGAGGATTATTCTTCAAAAAGCACAGAAAGCACTCTCTTCTCTTTCTAGAACTTCCTATTCTACTTGGGGCTTTCCAGTTCACACATCATGTCTGGTGTACACTGCTATACTGAGATCTCTACTGAGCTATGCAGTGGGGATCTGGTTTAACCCTCTAAGAAAATCCTCCAATATCTCTTCTCTTGTTTCATTTCAAAACAGATGCCTAAGACTTATTGGGGGTGCCTTCAAAGCCACTCCTTCTTTTCTATTAGAAAGTGAGCTTTTTCTTCTACCTCTAGACCTATACTTTAAATTTCGCACTGCCTGTTTTCTTTCTTCTATTCAAAACTCCCCTCTCAAATACTTTCTTGACAGTATCTTTTCCACTATTTCCAGCTATGCCTCTCTCTTGAAGAAATCTTTAAAGGAATCCTCAACTATCTCTCCTAAGTGGAAATTCACTTGGTTAAGTCAAATAACTACTAACCAGGCTAGTTCAAAGAAAGAACTACAAAAGCTCTTTACTAAAGAGTGGGAAGACCAATGGGAAGAGAAGAAAAGAAGAAGCTATCCAGGCTGGCAGACTTTCTGTCAAAAGCCACACAAAAACAATCTGAAGCTCTACAAAGAGTTACAGAAAGCTGAGGCAAGTCTGCTACTGCAAATCAGGACTGGAAGAATTGGTCTGGCAAGTTTTCTTTTCAGAGCTGGAGTTCCTGACTTCCCTACCCCACTATGTGTGTGTGGCCAAGCAGAAGAAACTGCAAAACATATACCTCTTCATGCTCTCTTTATTCAAGACAAAAACAACAAGTTTTTTTTAATCCCCAAGACTTCACCACTATTATTTCAAACCCAGAGCTACTACAGAAGTTCTTGTACTGGTTTATTTCTTTGAAAAGACTAAACCAGTTTAATCTGACTTTCAAACTCCACTATTCCCAATATAATACCTAGATTCCCTTCTCTTACCAGAAACTTCAAGATTTCTTTTGTTACATTCTCTAGTCACACCCTGCCTTCAGTTTTTATCTCTTCAAAGGTTTTCTGAAGAAGTTTACTACTAGCTAGAAGATCTGCATGGCTGTAAAGCTACTACCAGTGTAAGAATCAAATAAAATAAAAATAAAATAAAAACCTTGTTCTGGATCTCTTGGTTCCACCAGAGAACTGAGTGGCCAGATTGTTTCTGGAGCTGTGTGCATTTGCTTGCTACTCCTTGGAGAAAGCTGTCCAGATACTCCAAGTACTTATCCACTTCATCTTTATCTTGAAAGTGGAAAGATAGCTGTAGCTTCTCACACTCTGCTTTCGCAAAGTTTGAGTCCAGTGTTGTCCAGTTTCTTTCTGGCTTCCAGGATTTCCTTGGAGGATCCAGGTCCAGGCTAGTTAATACAGGTCTATGGTCAGACCTATAAAAGAACTGGAGAGCCACTTTAGAGAAAATCAGAGAGTTAGAAAGAGAAGAAGAAATAAAAGACAAATCAATAGAAGAATATAGTTTTTCAGAAAGAGATCTTGCTTGTCACAGTTCTGGCCCAGTTGCATATCTGGCACAAGTCATACACCTTGCTGGGAAGTTCCATCTGCACTGTTGCCTGTTTGCTCTACTATTGCCTTGTTGCATATCTGGCACAAGTCACGCACCTTGCTGGAAAGTTCTATCTGCACTGTTACCTGTTTGCTCCACTGTATCCCCTGCCTATAAGAACTCCTCCTGCTCCCCCAGCTTCTTCTCTTCTTCTTTTCTCTTTTCCTTCCTTGTCTTTTGTCTTATACATCAATCCAAGTCTCAAGTCTCAAGCCAAGTCAGGTCAAGGTTACTAAATCAGTTAGGCTTGAGTTCTGCTCTGCTATTGCCTTGTCACACTACGAAAGCCCTACCCAACCATAACATACTTCACCAAGCCACATTCACATCCTTGTCATATCTCAACAACCAGACCAAGCTATGCCAGTTGCTGGAAATAACAAGTTCCTTCACAACATGTTTGCAGAGTTTATACAAATTCAAGCTACTAACACTACTCCCAAGACCAAGTCCAAACACACTGCTGACCCAGAGATCTTCAGTGGTAATAGTGGAAACACGGAAATCATGTATGAGAAGCTTGAGAGCTTCATCATATCACTATCACTTAAGATAACACTCAGCACTGACTGGTACCCCACAGAAACATCGTGGATTGCGTACGTCTTTTCACACACGACTGGTACTGTGCAGTCCCACATCTCAGCTAAGATCACAGCTGGCCAGTACATTGACTGGTACAACATTGTCCAAGATCTCTGGAACACTTTTTCTGACCCAGACCCAGAGTTCCTAGCTCAGAGAAAGCTTATCACCTTACGTCAGGCCAACTATTCCTTTGCTGAGTTCTTCACAGAGTTCAATCAGTATGCTCCACGCACAGGCTTCAATAACAAGGCCTTGAAGTACTATCTTTGATGCACTGTCTCTGAAGAGCTTGCCAAGTAGCTTGTCAGCATCAACCTCAAGAACATCAGCTATCAGAAGCTTGTTGAGGAATGCCAGCTGCAGGACAACCAGTTGTGTGCCACTTCTGCCAACTCTTACTGTCCACATCAAGCACCTCCCACCCAAGCCTCAGTTCCACAGTCAGGAGCTTCAGTTCTGTGTCCAGAGTTTATCAAGCCAGTCTTCACACCACAGCCACCAAGTCCTACCATGGATCTCAGCCACTCTAAGCTGACACCAGAAAAGTAAGAACATCACTGAAGCAAAGGCCTCTACTTCTACTGTGGGAACCAAGATCACATCTCAAACTTCTGTCTAGTGAAAAGTATACCTGTTGTTACTACCACCACAACCACCACCAAGTCTGCCACTGTTGAGACTACTCCAGAGTTGGAAAACAAGTAGTCCTTGGTTATCATCACACCCAAGAACATGAAAAGGATCTCCATGTTGGCTATCTGTCTCCAGACCAGCAATTAGACAGTAAGTACTTGTTTCTTCCTTGTATCCTAGATGTGAAATTCAAGTGCAATACTCTTATTGACTCTGGCTGTTCAGCATTTGGCTGTATTGGTGCTTCCTTTGCGTAATCCCTTCACCAAGAACCTCTCCCCTACCCACGCACATTGTGATTATTTGATGGCAAGATGTCACAAACCACACATCTCACCAAGACAATCATGACCACAGCACATGGCATGCACCAGGAAGAAGTCTCTCTCTTTGTGTCTCCTGGTCTTCACTATAATGTGATTCTGGGGATACTATAGCTCCAGAAACACAGGCCACACATTGATTAGACAAACACCTCAATCATGTTCAAGTCAGATCACTACTGATCTGCATGCCTCAAGTCAAACAATAGCTATCCAATCTCTTTGGATCTTGAAGCCAAGATGTCTGCTGAAAAGTCTCAGGATCCCAAGCTTCTTTCTGCCATGCCAATCCCCATCAATGCTGCCATATTTTCTCTTCTTACTGCCAAGCCAGATCACCAGGTGTTCAGTGTTTCTCTGAGAGACATTGAGCAGGTGTTGAAGCCAAAGAAGTGTGTGGATCCTGCCACACTTCTCCCTGCTCAGTACCACAAGTTCCTGGACATCTTCAGCAAGGATAACACTGACAAGCTTCCTTCTCTACACCCAGGAGTTGACTATAAGATCAAGATAGAACCAGGAACCCAGGCACCCTCTAGACCTCTGTACAGCATGAGCAGAGAAGAACTTGAAGTTCTCAAGAAGTACCTGACAGAGAACCTGAACAAGGGCTTTATTCAAGCATCTTCATCACCTGCTGCTACACCAGTCCTTTTTGTCAAGAAGCCAGAAGGTGGATTGTGTTTCTGTGTAGACTACAGAGTACTCAACACTATCACCATCAAGAACTGTTACCCTGTACCACTGATCCGGAAGATGTTGGACAAGCTTTGCAAAGTTGTGTGGTACACCAAGCTTGACATTGTTGGTGCCTTCAACTGTATCCAGATGAAGGAAGGTGAAGAATAGAAGACTATGTTCCACACACACTCAGACCTCTACAAATACTGTGTCATGCCTTTTGGTCTTGCCAATACTCCAAGCACATTCCAGAACTACATCAATAATGTTTTGGGACCTGACATCCTTGATGTCTTTAGCACTGCCTATGTGGATAACATCCTTGTCTACAGTCAGACACTCAAGAAATACCAGAAGCACATCAAGCTTGTTCTCAGTCAACTATGAGATACAAGGCTGTAAGTTGACATCTCCAAGTGTGACTTTGAAGTGTATCAAGTCAAGTACCTTGGCTTTATTATTCAGTCTACCACTGAAGATAGCTGACCTGGATCTGTGAGCATAGACCCAGCCAAGACCAACACTATCAAGGAGTGGAATCCTCCTGCCAGTCTCAAGGAAGTGCAGAGTTTTATTGTCTTTGCAAACTTCTACCACCAGTTCATCAAAGACTTTGCCAAGCTTGCATCCCCACTCACAGCTCTGACCAAGAAGAATGTTGCCTTCAAGTGGGAAACCCCAGAGCAGTACTTGTTTGAAAGTATCAAGAAGGTGTTCAGCACTACACCTATCCTGCAGTACTTTGATCTGGAGAAGGAGTGTGTTGTTAAGACTGACACTTCTGACTATATCTCTGGTGCTGTCTTGTCACAGCCAGATCATGAAGGAGTTCTACACCCTATTACTTTCTTGTTACACCACCACCTGCCAGCAGAATACAACTACAAGATCTATGACAAAGAGTTGCTGGCAATTGTCTGTACCTTTGAAGAATAGTGAGCAGAGCTTAAAGAATCTCCAGAATCTGTCAAAGTGATCTCTGATCATAAGAACTTGGAGTACTTCATGTTATCAAAATACTTTTCCCACTGTCAAGCCTGTTGGAGTGAGTTCTTATCACACTTTAATTTCAAGATTAGCTACTGTCTAGACAGTCAGTGCAAGGCCGACACCCTCACTCAATATTCCCAAGACCTCCTGTCAGAGAGTGATCTCTGTCAAGACTTCATGGAGTAAGTCATCCTCAAGCCCAAGAATCTTGCACATTCAGAGGTTCAAGTCAAGCCTATCTGGATCCTGAGATATTCAGAAGCTGCACCAGTTGACACTGAACCTGATGCTACACCTCTTTCAGACATCATCTAAGCTACCTATAACAACCTTGCTAAAGGTGATCCAGTGGCAACAGTGTCACAGATGCTAAGGGATAGTGTTAGGTATAGTTGAGAAGTGTCTCTCTCAGACTACAGCTTGGAAAATGACTGTCTCTTCTACAAGAACTGACTCTGGATCTCTGAGAACAATGAGCTATGCCTACACCTGTTCCAAGAAGTCTATGACCAAGCAATGGCTGGCCACACTGGGATTGCCAAGACCCACAATCTCCTGTCTTGTTGGTACTATTAGCTAAAGATAGTAAACATTATACAGCAGTATATCAGGAATTGTCATGTCTGCTCTCAAGCAAAGTCTACCTGTGATCACCAAGGAGAGCTGCTGTCTCTTCCTGTACCTCAGCAATGTTGGCAGGATCTGGCTATAGATTTTATTACTGACTTGCCTAAGTCAAGAGATACCTGCTTCCCTGGTGCCAAGCACATCTGGGTTATCACTGACTATCTCACCAAAGAACACCACTTTGTGCCATGTGCTGAGATAACAATCTCACATCTTGTCTGGATGTTCATCCAGTTTGTTATCTATACCTATAGCTTACTCAGGAGTATTGTCTCAGACAGAGGAGATCAGTTTGTCAGCTTATTCTAGAAAGCACTCTGTGCCCATCTTGACATCATGCTACAACTATCCTCAGGACACCACCCAGAGACAGATAGTCAGACAGAACAAGAGAATCAGGAGCTTGAACACTACCTGAGATCCTATGTCAACTATCTCCAAGATGACTGGGTCCAATAACTTCCTCTGGCAGAGTTCACGCAGAACAACTCCCAGTCTGATTCCTCTGGTATATCACTGTTCTTTACCAACAAAGAGTTCTATCCACAGCTTAGCATCACACCCACAAGTGAAGCCTGCAACCAAGATGCTATGGAAATCTCTGGAAAAATAACGCAGATTCTGGAACAGTTGCAAGCTGAACTCTGACTATCTCAGGAAGCTTAAGCTTATGCCACCAATTTACATCAAGTCCTGTCACTGTCCTATCACACTGGAGATCTTGTTTGGCTGAATACCAAGAACATCAGGACACACTGCCTATGTAAAAAGCTTGACAACAAGTGGATTGGACTATTCAAGGTGTTGAAGATAGTCAGAAGCTGTGCCTGCTATCTGGAACTTCCACACACTCTCAAGATCCACCCTGTCTTTCATGTTTCCCTTCTATGTCTGACACCTGCTAATCCTATCCCTGGCCAATCAAATGAACACCCTGGCCCTGTCATTAGTCAAGACACAGATGAAGAGTTCCAGGTTGAAGAAATCCTTGACTCTAAGCCAGCAATATCTTGACAGATGTTCAAGTACCTGGTCAAATAGTCCAGATAGCCAATTGAAGATGCCACTGAAGAGTCTATTGAGCATCTTGACAACACCAAAGACACCATCTACAACTTCCATAAGAAATACCCAAGGAAACCACAGCCACAGAACTATGCCCATGAGTGGTCTGAGGCTCACAGGAGTTCACTATGTGAAGGAGAGGGGTAATATCACAGTTCTGGCCCAGTTGCATATCTGGCACAAGTCACACACCTTGCCGGGAAGTTCTATCTGCACTGTTGCCTGTTTGCTCTGCTGTATCCCCTGCCTATAAGAACTTCTCCTGCTCTCCCAGCTTCTTCTCTTCTTCTTTTCTTTTTTCCTTCCTTGTCAAGGGAATCTATAACCAAGCTAAAGCCTGGCGCCCTATAGCTCTGCTAAACACAACTGGCAAGCTGATGGAAGCTATTACAGCAGCCAGACTAAGCAAGGTAGCAGAAGAGGCTAAACTCTTGCCAGAAATCCAGATGGGGTTCAGGAAAGGCAGATCAACTGAATCAGCACTTTTCCTTCTAACTTCCCAAGTGGAAAAAGTCTGGAAAGAAGGCATGGTTGCATCTCTACTTTCTCTGGACATCTCAGGAGCATATGACAGAGTTCTTCCAGAGATTCTTCAAAAGATTCTGGAGAGAAAAGGAATCCCTCTCTGGCTAACTTCTTGGATCTTCTCTTTCTGTACCAGACGTACCACCACCCTAGTTTTTGATGACTCTGAGTCCTCTTCTATTCCTATTCACTGTGGAGTTCCCCAAGGTTTCCCTTTGTCTCCTATTCTTTTTCTATTCTATATTTCTGAACTTCATGAGACTGTACATTCTCCTACTACTGGTGTTTCTGCTCTGGGATTTGCAGATGATACAAATCTGCTTGCATTTGGACACTCTCTTAAAAGCAACCTTCTGAAGTTGAAGAATACACATCTTAAATGTCTATCTTGGGCTGCAAGACATGGAATGGTCTTCTCTCCTGAGAAATATGAAATACTTCATTTTTCCAGAAGAAGATCAGACAATCTGCAGCTCAAGCTTAGACTTGGGAATGTGATTCTAAAACCAAAAGAAGAAGTGCGAGTATTGGGAGTGTACCTGGATGCCAAACTCCACTGGCACAAACACCAGAGAATTATTCTTCAAAAAGCACAAAAAGCACTATCTTCTCTTTCTAGAACCTCTTACTCCACCTGGGGCTTTCCAGTTCTCACAGCACGCCTTGTGTACACTGCAATACTCAGATCTGTACTGAGCTATGCAGTGGGAATTTGGTTCAACCCACTCAGAAAATCCTCTAATATTTCCTCTCTTATCATATTCCAAAACAAATGTCTGAGACTTATTGGGGGTGCTTTCAAAGCCACTCCTTCTTTTCTATTAGAGAGTGAGCTTTTTCTTTTACCTCTAGATCTCTATTTTAAATTTCGCACAGCTTGTTTTCTATCTTCTATCCAAACCTCCTCTCTGAAAGACTTCCTTGACAGTACCTTTGCTACTATTTCTTCCTATGCTTCTTCACTGAGGAAACCTTTAAAGAAATGCTCAACTATCTCTCCTAATTGGAAGTTCACTTGGTTAAGTCAAATAACTACTAACCAGGCTAGTTCAAAGAAAGAACTACAAATACTCTTTACTAAAGAGTGGGAAAACCAATGGGAGGAGAAGAAAAGAAAAGGCTATGCTGGATGGCAGGTGTTTTGCCAAAAACCTCACTACAACAACCTAAAGCTCTACAAAGAGCTACAGAAAGCTGAGGCAAGTCTACTACTGCAAACCAGAACTGGGAGAATTGGTCTAGCAAGTTTTCTTTTCAGAGCTGGAGTCCCTGACTTTCCTACCCCCCTATGCATGTGTGGTCAAGCAGAAGAGACAGTAAAGCATATCACCTCTTCATGCTCTCTCTACTCAAGTCAAAGACAACATGCTCTCTTTAACCCCCAAGATTTCACTACTATTATTTCAAACCCAGAGCTTCTACAGAAGTTTCTGTACTGGTTTATGTCTTTGAAAAGACTAAACCAATTTAATCTGGCTTTCAAACTTCACTATTCACACTCCAACATCTAGAAGCTTTTCCTACCAGACACTACAAGATTTCCTTTTGCTACACTTTCTAGTCACCTCCCTGTCTTCAGTTTTTATTCCTTTAAAGGTTTTCTGAAGAAGTTCACTATTAGCTGGAAGATCTGCATGGCTGTAAAGCTACAAACAGTGTAAGAATCAAATCAAATCAAATCAAAATTGCCACTGAAGATCTCTGGGTCAGCAGTGTGTTCGGACTTGGTCTTGGGAGTAGTGTTAGTAGCTTGAATTCACATGAACTCTGCAAACATGTTGCGAAGGAACTTATCATTTCCAGCAACTAGCATGGCTTGGTCTGGTTGTTGAGACATGACAAGGACATGAACATGGCTTGGTGAAGTGTGTTATGGTTGGGTAGGTCTTTTGTAGTGTGACAAGGCAATAGCAGAGCAGAACTCAAGTCTAACTGATTTGGTAACCTTGACCTGACTTGGCTTGAGACTTAAGACTTGGATTGATGTACAAGATGAAAGACAAGGAAGGAAAAGAGAAAAGAAGAAGAGAAGAAGCTGGGGGAGTAGGAGAAGTTCTTATAGGCAGGGGATACAGCGGAGTAAACAGGCAATAGTGCAGGTGGAACTTCCCGGCACAGTGCATGACTTGTGCCAGAAGTGCAACAAGGTAATGGTAGAGCAAACAGGTAACAGTGCAGATGGAACTTCCCGGCAAGGTGTGTGACTTGTGCCAGATATGCAACTGGGCCAAAACTGTGACAGTCCTCACATCATGTCTTGTGTACACTGCAATACTCAGATCCTTACTGAGTTATACTGTGGGAATCTGGTTCAATCCTCTAAGAACATCTTCTAATATCTCTTCTCTTAGCACATTCCAGAACAAATACCTGAGACTTATTGGAGATGCCTTCAAAGCCACTCCATCTTTCTTATTAGAGAGGGAGCTTTTTCTTTTACCTCTAGATCTCTATTTCAAATTTCGCACAGCCTGTTTTCTCTCTTCTATTCAAACCTCCTCTCTGAAAACACTTCTGGACAATATCTTTTCTAATATCTCCCACTATGCCTCTTCTGTGAAGAAACCTTTAAAGAAATCCTCAACTATCTCTCTCTATTGCAAGTTCACTTGGTTAAACTAATTAACTACTAACCAGGCTAGTTCAAAGAAAGAACTGCAGAAACTCTTTGTTAAAGAGTGGGAAAACCAATAGAAGAAGAAGAAAAGAAGAAGCTACTCTGGGTGGTAGGTGTTTTGTTAAAAGTCTCACCACAGCAACTTGAAGCTCTACAAAGAGCTACAGAAAGCTGAGGCAAGTCTACTACTACAAACTAGAACTGGGAGAATTAGTCTGGCAAGTTTTCTATTCAGAGCTGGAGTTCCAGATTTTCCTACCTCTTTATATGTCTGTGGTCAAGCAGAAGAGATAGTGAAACATATCACCTCTTCATGCTCTCTTTATTCAAGTCAAAGACAGCAAGCTTCTTTCAATTCTCAAGATTTCACTTCTATTATTTCAAACCCAGAGCTTCTACAGAAGTTTCTATACTGGTTCATGTCTTTGAAAAGACTGAACCAGTTTAATCTGGCTTTCAAACTCCACTATTCACACTCTAATATCTAGAAGTTTTCTCTCTACCAGTCACTACAAGATTTCCTTTTACTATATTCTCTAGTCACTCCCAGTCTTCAGTTTTTATTTCTTTAAAAGTTTTCTGAAGAAACTCACTCTTAGCTAGAAGATCTGCATGGCTGAAAAGCTACTATCAGTGTAAGAATCAAATAAAAAATAAAAATAAAAAATATCCTTCAGCTGAGCCTTGAGCTGAGTGTGCTCAAGCTTCATCTTTTCCCACTCTGACTCTGCAAGATGAAGATCACAACAGCAACTCTTCTTGATGTACTGACCACAAGATGTGGACACTGAGCTGACAACACACTTGGTGTGATCAGGACAACATGTACTGCATGAAAGTTTGGACACCTTGCCTATCTTGCCAACTCAAGAACTAAGAGCTCCACAACAGTTATTACAAGATGTCCAGGGTATGGTGAGAGAAGTGAGAGGATCTGGGGACAGAACCTTTGGAGAGAGAGGATAGTGTTAAGGTCTAGGCTGGAACAGCTGAGCTGACTTAAGCAAGTGTACAGAGGTACACAGAACAATGTTCACCCAACCTGGTGGCAGAGATGGCAGAGATAGGACCAGCTCTGCCAACTCTGCCAAAGTGGCAGAGGTGGCAGAGAAGAGCACTCCTCATCCAACTCTGCCACACAGAAAGCTGATACCTCTTGGGGAGAACCCCCCCCTCTCAGGCTCCTGTATATAAGAGAACCCAGATGGCTGGAGAGAATAGCTCTCCAGACTGAACACACATAACCAAAGACAATAGCAAGAGAGTTACCCACCTTGCTATTCATCTATTGAGTCCCTGTCCTTCTTACTCAGACACGCAGACCAGCCACATTCTGTGTGAACATGGACCAGCCCTTAACACAGAGAGCTAGAAGCTACAGACAGATTGTTAAAACTCTGCTTTTCTTTAACTGGATCCACTCCAGCTATACTTATGTTCAACTGTCTCAGGCCAGAGGTAGTCTGAAAACTGAGTAGAACTTCAGCCACTTGTGAGAATCAGTTGTAAGCTGCCTCCAGAAAGTGCTTCTTGTTGTCCCAGTTTTTTGGATAGTTGTAGAAAGACTGGGCAGTAAATTAGTTGGTAAGAAGACTTCCTACTAGCTTCTTGACATCAGCTGGTAAGACTACTGGATGTTCTCTGCTGTACATAGCCAAATGATAGGTATCCTGAATCAAATCAGCTGTCTTGCTTACACCTCTTCTTCTCACTTCTTGCTCTAGAGTTCTTAGTGAAACATATTATAAAACCTCTTGTGAGACAACAATAATAGTATTGTACATGTGCATGTACTTGACATCTTTAGTCCGCCTGGGCATGTCCTCAGCCAGTGTATAGAAACAGGCAGGTCTGAATCAGATGAAGTATTCTCTCTCTTTTTTCACTCTTCTGTTTTTTCTCTCCCCACTCATCAACTTATGTTCACATTATTGTCCAACTCACATTGTTTCCACTCAGCCTCACACACAGAAGACTAAACTCCACAGGAAAGAAAAGAAAGAACAAGGAAAATGAATTTGTGGGAACCACCTCCCAAAAACCCATCTCTTCAGTCCATGTAGGAGTGGAAACAGAACTTCTCACAGATACCACAGAATGTGGAGTGAGGCAGTTAGTTCCACAGAGGGTGTTTGGTGTTCTTTTTCCTTGTTCTCTTCTCTATCTTCCTTCTTTGGGCTTGCTTCTCTGTGCGCAAGGTGTGAGTTTCAGGAGCAGACAAGGATTGTGGAATAGGACAAGTAAGGAAAAGCAGGGAGCGACAGAGGAGAGGTGTTTGATCTCGCGCCTTGGATGTACAAACTTGACTTTGTCCCTACCATGGAGGTGGATGGGTAGGTCAATGTCTGATGTCTGTCTTTTATAGAACAGCGCTTGTGGATAAGTGGAGGGTAGGAGAAATATGTGATTTTGAGGAGTTGAAAAGATGAAGTGGAGTGATTTCGGTATCAAAGAAGACAGTTCTAAAACACATTTCAGAATGTAGAGTATTTTACAAGATGGAAGAAGAGAGAAGGAGAGCATGTCAGGCTTCCCCTGTGAGAGCATCTGTGCCCAGCTTGGAGATATTCCAGCCGTCGACTTCTTTCAGCCAGTCCTGTTTTGGGCCCAAGACAGCCAGGTTACCCGTCTCGAGAGGATTGGTGACATAATCGTTTGCCGCTCTTTGGACGTCTTCGGCGGTGACGTCGAGGAGCTGCTCCCGTCGTCGCTGACGCATCTCGTCGCTGATGCCGCTCAGAAAGCGCAGCATGCCTTCCTCGCTGACGCTTTGCGGAGCATCGACGCTCTGAAACACCGATAGCTTGGCCTCTTCAATGTCCCTCGACGACCATTCCTTGTCTCGTGCCCACTGCCCGGCGAATTGTAAGACCTTCAACGTGTTCTGCGGGTTAGGATCTCGATAGCTGTAGAAGCCAAAAGTGCCAGATAGACCTCGAGAATATGCCCCTCCGCCGTATGCACCACCCTTCTCGCGTATCTCGTGGTGTAGATGCTTGTGTGTGAGGAGCTGGGCCAGGATTTGCAAAGGCGCTCCCGCCGGATCGGTGTAGCCGACGGTAGGAATCGCCAAACCGGTGTAGTGGACCTGATATGGAAGGTTGAACAGAGACTTTCGCGTATACTCGGCCGCCTGAGAAGATTGTGCTCCCGGGGAAGGTTGTGGGGAGGAAAGCGTTTCGAGGAACTTCCGCAGCTCGACCTCGTTCCTGTGGACACTGTCCGGCGAACAGGTGATGGCCACTCTCAAGCCATCATGGCTCGTGAGGGCGATGCTTTGGATAGCTTTCAGTTTCTCGATGACGCCGTGCAACTGACCAGACATCGCCCCAGCTGCTAGACGTGCGATAAGTTGCACCTGCGTTAGACCCCCTGTCTGTTCGCTATAATGGCCATGGGCAGTAAGTCCAGCTTCGGCAAATCGCCGCGCGTACGAGTGTCCGGACTCGGCGACGCAGTCAAGAGCACCATTGGCTGCGGCCTGCAGCAGCTCCTGTATTCTACCCTTCGCCTGAGGGCTGTCGAAGTCGGTCTCTAGGACAAGCATGCGCAGGATCTCGTACATCTGTGGGACGTTGTGGTCGAGCGCATAGCCAGAGAATGCAAAACCTTCGGAATATCTATGGATGTCGTTTGGCGATGTTGATGCGTAATACGACGCCCCAAGGCCGCCGGTGTTCAGCTTGATCAAATCTTCGGTCTGCTCCATGGTCATGCTTCGGGTACCTAGTCGCATTATGGCGTCTGTGAAGATGGGTATGTAAATGCGAAGCTCGTCGGGCAGATCGATGACGTTAACTGCCCGAAGGTATGTCAGGCCGTTCGTGGCGGCCTCACGCCACTGTACCTTGACATGGTCAAGGTCGGCGTTGCGAATCTGATTGGCGTCCTTCCGCCGAGCAATGTCCGAGACGTGAAGGGTGGGGAGGCAGTCGAGCGGCTCGTTACTTGCCCTCGCCTGAGCTTCCAGAAGGTCTTGCTCCTTCTGCTCCAGCTCTTTACGGGCCGCCTCTTCCCCTCCGGCCCGCTTCACGACGGCCTGAATCTTGCCAGAGAGCTTTGATGATTCTTCAGCTGACAGCTTTTCGGCGTAGGTCTGACACGGGGTCATCGTGAAGGTCAAGGTGTTGTCGTTGAGGAAGTACCTCTTCAATAAGCCCTCAAGGTATCGGTCCTGGGAGAAGCGTTCCTTGAAAGACGAGATGGTCTGATTCCAAGCCAGCGCATCGAATGGATCAGCGCCATTGAACCAGCCGGGCTGTAAACGTTGCATTACGCACATGCCGAAATGGGCTACTTTGTGTTTCAGGGCAAGCTCGAGCTGGTGGAGAATGCCGTCCACTTTCGATTTTTCAAAGCCGTCCTGGTTCATCGCCTCGATGGTGGTCCGAATGACCTCCTTGACATTTTTCACGTTCTCTTCCTTGACGCCCATGAGGCCAACAGAGAACACCCCAGCTTTTCCCGATGTGTCAAGACCGGTGTTGGGGCTCCACTCTTGACCCAGACCAGCCTCGATGAGATTCCGATAAAGAGGCGATCCATACCCATCCAGCAGGAGCGTGCTGACGACGCCCAAGGCGAATGTTTCCACGATATCGGACGTGTCTGTGGTGAGCCATGATGTGGACGTTTTGTGCTGCATGGATGGATCCACCAGAGGATCCACCGGTCCCTCGACCGTAACTTCATGAGGACCATGCGCCAAAGCGATGGGCTCTTTGATGTCGTCGTCCTTTGCGATTCGATCAAAGTGTCCCAGCCGGGTGTCTATCTCTTGGAGGTGCTTCGGCAGAGGTATGTCGCCGTAGGTGAAGATCTTCGCGTTGCTAGGATGATAATGTTCATGATGAAAATTGACCAGCTGATCGTAAGTCAAGTCCGTCATCTTCTGAGGGTCTCCACCGGAGTTGTTGAGAGACGGGAACAGATGTTTCTGAAACTGGATATGAAATAGATAGCTTGCATCGGACATCTGGCCTTTCATCTCGTTGTAGACCACCCCCTTGAAGACGAGCCGCGAATCTTCGTCCGAGCGCGCATGATCCTGTCCTTCGAGAGTCGGATTCGCCGGCCCAATCCGCCAGCCTTCCTGGGCGAAATCATTAGCTCGAAGAAGGGGATGCAGCGTCGCGTCAAGATAGACGGACAGCAGATTCGAGAAGTCCTGTTGGTTTGTGGTTGCGAATGGGTATGACGTGTGGTCTGATGAGGTGAACGCATTCATGAAGTTGGACAGTGACCGCGGAAGCATCCTGAAGAATGGGTCTCTGACAGGATACCTAGATATCCGTGAGACACCCGTACGAAGCCGAGGGAGGTGTCTGCCTACCTCTTGCTGCCACATAGAACTGTATGCTCAAGTATATGCGGTACGCCGGTACCGTCCGGTGGGTTCGTCTTGAAGCCAATCGAGAATACATTGTTGTTGTCGTCCCGGGCGACATGGAGATAATCTGCGCCGGTCTTGTCGTGTTGCAGGTGATATGCGGTGAGCTCTAGTTCCGGAACCCGCTGGGCGCGCCTGAGAGTGAATCCATGGAGCTGGGTGCCAGGACTTGACTGGTGATCGAGAATCGTCGCTGTAGCATATGGCCGCCTTGATTCAGCAAGTCTCAGGCCAAGCCGTGCTCTCTGGCGACAGGCAACCAGAGGCGGACAGCCTCGACTCTCAAGGCACGCTGATCTCCATAGAGCACACAGGATACCCATCACGGCTCAGATGTCGCATCCAAGGCCTCGCAGCTGCGTGACTGAAGCCTCGAGTCAGTGCCTCCGTCTCTTGCAGTCTGTGTCTGTCAGAAAGATCCGTCGCGCCGCGAAATGTATCTTTCAGCTGGTTCCGATCTGGAAAAGTCTTACAGACAGTAGTCTAGAGCGTAGCCGTATCACATGCCAGCTTGACGATGGCCATGGCAAGGGAGTCGACTCATAAACACGAGCACATCCAACTGGGAGCTTGTTTTCTTCCTTCCCAAAGCGGCAGCTTCTTCCGCCACTCACATTCGGGAAAGCCCAAGTCTCGAGATTGGCGCAAGTGTGCAGTATTTTATTGCGCGAGCATGACTTATTCGTCTTGAAGTACTTTGTACAACAGCCCACTTGCGAGTTTCAAGCATTGTCTAGCACACATTATTCAACACAGCATTCGGTCTTATGCTGCTCTACCAACATCGTGTAGCCCGTTATTCGGAAGGGTTTGATGAGCTTAACTTTTGGATCGATTCCGAGCCGACTGAACATACGGTACGTTACGTACGGCTGGAGGAAGATCGTTAGAGATCCGAACGGCGCTAACACATTTTTCCAAGCACGGTGAAGACTTGAGAAGCTGGATCTGGACCCTGGCGGTGCCTGCCGGCCGCGCCGCGAGCCATAAGCTTCTATTTCCATGGCAGCCGTCGCACCTCAACCGCAACCACTTGCGCCAAGTGCGCAAGCGCATGCACTTAACAGTGCATCTTCGACGGCGAAGAACGTCCCCGGCAACAGCTCTTCACACGCGCACAACGAGAAACATGTGCACAACCATACCGAACGCCATGCTTCCCAGCACGATTCCCATGGCCGAGCCCCCGTTTCGAAGAAGGGGGCCGCGAAAAAGGCGACAGACCCCTCGGAGACCTCCAAGCTACTTGCCGCAAAGATATCTCAGCTAGAGTCCGATAGAGCCGGGGAGAGGGATCAGGAAGCCGAGATTGGTGAGTCTCTGCCATGCGCATCCTGGAAAAGTTCTGCGGTTGCGCCCAGACGTACTTCAACATCGTTATGACTCCATTTTGGTCGAGGGTTTGGCCTCTCTGGCTGATACGAGAGTCATGGATCGTGACGGGCTTGCACTAGAGCGCGAAGTCAAGAGGGCCAATCGAGATCTCTCCAACCTGCTGTCAAATATCGAGTCCCCACTCTCGCGCCTGGATGTTGTGCAGAAGAAATATACCGATCTGCTCGCGGATATGAGGAGGCTAGAGCGGGAATATGGCAAGAGCAAGAAGCGCGCCGAGCAGCTACAGAAGGATCGAGATGTGTCGAAGACGGAGCTGAGCAAAATGGTGTCCATGAAAGAGAAGATGGAGAAGCTCAGCCGGGAGCTGCAAAAAGAGAAGCAGAAACTGAAGGTGAGCACTGATAGTCCGGCGATGACAACTCGGTGTCTGTGCCATTGTTGACGTTTCGTTCGATTGTCAGGAGGAGAACAAGAGACTCGAGGAAACGGAGTGCATGAAGATAGATCGGCTCAACCGGCGTATGGACGACATGCTCTCGGATGTGCAAGCGGTCGTAAGCCAAAAAGAAGACCCGGGCTACCAAAAGCTAGACTCAAAGACGGAGGAGCTGTAAGTTCTGCTGGTAGACCTTATCGTCGGTGCCCAGACAGCGGCTGATGTGCTTGCAGCTTCAAGAACCGATTCAAGACCCTCATTGAACAGTACGAGCTTCGAGAGCAGATCTTCGCTCACACCTTGCGCAAGAAGGAGATAGAGGTACAGGCGAGCATGGCCAGATTCGAGAACGAGAAGAAAGCGGCAGAGCAGGAGGTGGCTCGGTCACGCGATCTCAGAGTTCAGGTTGCCACCTTCTCGCAGACGGAGACAGAACTGCGCAGTCAGCTCAATGTCTACGTCGAAAAGTTCAAGCAGGTCAGTCGAGACGTTCTCTTCATGCGCGTCACACTGCGGGTGTGCAATGAGCTCCGAACCGAGACAGCTGGTCCTGTCATCCTCTCCCCTGTGCCTCGGGGTGCCATCGCAGGACCACAACCGCGTTCTGTCTATCATCTTTAGACGGCTGGTTCATGTACCGCTTTGGTGTTTGACCATTTTACACACGTGATTCACGTCAAGCATCGTTCTGTTTCAACCGGCTGCTAATATAATGAAGCTGACACCTGTTCAACATAGGTCGAAGACACACTGAACAACTCGAACGACCTCTTTTTGACATTCCGCAAGGAAATGGAGGACATGTCTCGCAAAACGAAGCGACTCGAGAGGGAGAATCTGAATCTGATCCGCAAACACGACCTCACGAACCGCAATATCCTCGGCATGGCCGAAGAGCGGACTCGGATGAATAAGGAGATGGAGCTGCTCAAGAAGAAGAACGCCAATCTCGAGAAGCTGTGTAGAGGCATGCAAGCTCAAGGGAGAGGTACCTCGGGCGCTTCGTCGACGTCACCGCACGCCAAGGCGGGCGACGGCATGACCGAGACCGATCGAACCGAGAGCGAGTATGAGTACGAAGACGACGACGAGGACAACGATGACGACGATGAGGACGTCGAGGACGGAGACGAGGACGAGGACGAGGATGAGGACGACGAAGATGGTCTCTTCGTTGCGGAAAGGAGCTACGGAGACCCTGACGCCACTTCAGTGTCGGACGGACCTCTCCGGCAGGGTCACGCGACGGCGATACGAGCCGGTGGCGTCAAGCAGCGACGAGGGCCGACCTACGGATCGGTCCCAGACTCGGTGTCGTCGATGGCGCCCTCTTCGGCGGCACCGGCACCGTCGACACCGGACCTCGCCACAATCATGCCGGTACCTACATCGATCGCGTCTCGCGCTCCTCATCTTCCTCCGCCCCCGCCTCCACCACCAGCTTCTTCTCCCGAGGCGCAACGCCCAGCTCTCAGGCAGCAGCAGCAGCAGCCATCGTCACAGCCACAGCGACCCCAGACAGTCGGGGGAGGTACTAAAGACGGATCTTCCGCGTCAGGGTCCAAGCCTGGCGGGATCAACATCCATGGCCGTGGAGGATCTATGACCGGCGGCGGCGCCGGTGGAGCCAACCATGCGACGGGGACCAACAGCAACAGCAACAGCAATAGCGGCAACGGTAGCAGCAGCACCACCCTCACCCGCACGGTAGGAGTGCTCGGTGCTGGAACCAGCGGCCGCACAGCAGGAGTGGCATCTGGCGTGGAAGGTAGTCGACACGGCGGGAGCACCAAGCATTGAGCTACTTGCCTGCTTGACCTGCTTTACCTGCTGTACTTTACATACTGTACCTACCAACCAAACCACTTGTCGCTACACTCGGCACGATCACGTACCAGACCAGTTCAGTCCAGTCCAACCTTGTAATTGTGACTGTAATCGTACAGTAATCATCTTACCAAGCCAAGCCCCGTCTACTCCATTCCATATAGTACCAAGAAAATCCATACTAGAGCAAGCTACGCTGTATCATACTTACCAAGTCACATTATACAGATGTCACGCCATACTGATGCCATACCATACTGTGCATACCATGCTACATTATATTGATGTCACGCTATACTGCTGCCATGCCACTCTAAGCCATGCTACACCTACGCATTCATGCCATGCTACCATGCCACTACCTATGCAATATCCCGGTTAGGTGGCGAGAGTCTGGAGAGCTGCTCTGATCAACCAACTGACCCTAAGCACCAACGTGAGGAGTGTGGGGAACGTGTGGGAGAGCGGGCAGGATGGAGAGCTAGATAGAAAGAGCTGGAAGGAACGAAGGAGGCAGAGCGTGGAGCGTCGGAAGAAGAGCCGAAAGGAGAGAAGAAGAGCCGGAAGGAGGGAAGGAGAGTGGGAGAGCTAGAATGAGGGAGAGCACGAAGGGTGGGGGAGCTGGAAGAATGACGAGCTAGAAGGAAGGAGGGTATAAGAGCATAGGAGCGTGGGAGCTGAGAGCAAAGAGAAGAGACAGGGCAATATATCTACATATAAGAAAGACGTCCTGGATCTTGATTAATACATATATGATTCTATTCTATTCTAGCCCTCCCCCCTCCCCCCCCCCCCCCCCCCCCCTCCCCCGCCCCGCCGCCTCTGTCGAGATTCCTAAGAAAATGCTTCTACCAACGCGGTATGTAACTCTTTCTTGCCCTCTTTCAGGACTCTCAAGAAATCCGTTGCACGCTAAGGAGACCTTGTACGCCTCTGCTGACGTCTCCGTCGGCGTGCATCTTTCCTGCTCGCCCGTCGTCATGCGCGTCAGGCCCACCATTGGGGACTGCATGATCTTTGGCCGTCTGGTCACTTTGGCGCGTGGGGCTGAGCCACAGGTCTTGGCTCTGTTCGAGGCGCGTCTTCCACTTGGTCGCTTCGTTCCGCGCCAAGACGAGCGTCATCCGGAGGATTGTCCTTGCTGTGGCCAAGTCTGCGGATGGAGTTGCTGCATCGGACGGAGCGGAAATTGGGAGTTGGGATTGGGATTGGGATTGGAAGGAGAGTAACGTCGAGACGTCCGTGTAGGTCCAACGTCCAAAGGCCCAGTTCAAGATGTAAGATCTTGGATTTGATGGAGCGGTGTCATCTCCGTTCAGGGGACGGGACGTTCGAGACGGGGCGGTCCCGTCCGTTGATGGTGGATCATCATCGGCGGAGAAAATGGCCTTGATCCGGTAGATTTCATCTTTTGGAGCGGCTTTCAAAAAGGCTTCTAGCTTGCTGATCTCTAGAGAAGGAATTCCGCTGGGCTGCCCTTGAGAGGAAAGAGTCACCGAAAGCACTTCCACCTCGTCACTGTGGCTGCCCTTGTGTGCCGAGTCGTGTTCGGGGTGACGAGGACCACTGGAGTTGTCGCCCTCAGACTCGACGAGATCTCTTGCCAGACTTCGATCCAAGCCGAGCAAGGCCTCTGTCGATACTCGGCCACGGTCGCTCTTGACCGACGCTACGTCCACCTCAAGGTCTCCGAGTCGATCCAGGCAGTCGTCGAGTCGGCGCTCTCCAGCGTCCTCCCATTTGTTCAAGACGACCAAGTCCGTGAACCTTGCCTGAAGTTTCGCCGTGTAGGACGTGTCTTCGTAGCCCTTCCAGTTCTCGACGTCGATCACGACAACGACTCCATCGAGCACATAGTGGCCGGTCTCGCGACCCAGGCGGTTGACTTCCATGGCTAGGGTCGCCGGGAACGCACTGCCACTCGTCTCTATGACGATGCGGTCCGGAATGACGTCTTTGCGGAGGGTCTCGAGAGCATCTCCGAGCTGACCGACCAGGTTGCAGCATATGCATCCGTTGAGCAGCTCTTGGACGCCAGAGACGGCGCGAGACGACGCGATCTGGGAGTCAATGGCCACATCGCCAAACTCGTTCTTGAGCAGTGCTAGACGATACGCTGGCGGCAGTTGGGGGATGAGGTTCAAGATCAGGGTTGTCTTGCCAGAGCCCAGGAATCCAGTGATGATGGTCACCGGCGTTGGAGACATTTCTGCCCCGGAGGACGATCACCTGTCCCGGCATGGCAGGCCGTCGAGCGGCTGCTGCTGACTAAGCCACTATCACTTGCCATGTCCGCCGAGGTCACATGGCATCTTCTCCTCCGAGGTTCTATCCCAATGATTACGTAGGATGCCTGGACATCACTTTACGGATGTACCCTCGTAGGAGGGGTATGATACATATGTACGTACGTACCGGTACGAGTAGGGAAGTACGTACGTACGTACATACTGAGCATACCCCTGACTATCTTCCTCGGATTTGAGCAAGGAAATCGGTATGTGAGCTTGCGTCGCCGACAATGTACTCCGTACCTTCGCACGGAAGGTACGTATGGGTACTTCTGTATGGGTTGCACCTGCGGCTGAATACGTCATGGGTCGGTCTCTTGGCACCGCCACTACCCCACCATCTATAAATACCTGCTCGAAGCCCCTCTCATCCCTCAGCTCATCACCGTCTCCAAATACCCCTCACGACCTGCAAGCAAGCAAGCAGTTACATCAAAATCCCGTGCAACACCCTCTCCTTGCTCGAAATGGACGCCATCAAGTCGGCTTTCGGTGGAGGCGGCAACAAAGAAGAGACCAAGGCACCGTCCACGGAGCAGCCCACGGAGCAGTCGGGCGGGGGCGGCTTCATGGATAAGATCAACGCTGCCGCCGGAGGCGGACGGGAGAGCGAGAAGAATGAGGACGCCCTCGACAAAGGTAACGGTGTATCATCTCTACAGCTCGCCGGCCGAGAAGACTGATCCCCTTTCTTGTGCCCGCCAGGTGTCGACTTCGTCCAGGAACGGGTTCTAGGCCAGGGACCGCAGGACAACGAGTCGGCCTTCGAGCAGGCCAAGGACGAGCAGATTTCGGACTTCATCCGCGGCCAGTACAAGTCCACGACTGGCTCGGACTTCCCCGTGAAGGACAAGTGAGGCGCTGTTGCATGTATCAGGCAGAATCACTATGGAAAGAGTATGAAGGACGGTGGCTTTTCCTTGGAATGAGAAGGTCTCATGCATGACTCGACGTCCTTATGAACGGACAAGCTCTGTCGATGGTATTGCATTCAGCCCAGATACCGTCTCTCGTTGCAAGTATCATGAGCCGTGGGTTTAGGAAATTCAGGCTCGTTGGCCCCATGAGTGTTCAATTGATTTCGACGTAGCTCGGCCCTCGTGTTTTGTGGCACATACGGCGCACTACTGTCGCCTCTTCCTGAACGCATACATGTCGACGGTAGTGCCGGCGTAACCGGAGACAGATGGTAGAGGAATCGAAAGCTTCTCGACCAACTGTATCCCAGCAGCTTCGATCAGCTCGAAGAAGATAGCTTCGCTGGGGTGTCTGGGCTTCGTCGCCATGACGATCAGCGTCTGGCAGGATCGCGATGCGATGGCAGCCAAAGTCTCGACCAAGGCTGAAGCACTGCCGGCGTTGTAAGTGCAATCGGCCAAGAGGACTATATCGTACACGGCATCTCGTATCTGAGCCGGCAGGGCTTCTTCCCATCGGACGACCTCGAAGCTCATATCCTTGCGGCTGGCGGGATCGGCCAACCTGATGTTGTGTTCTACAACATCCCTCGCTTCGGGCAGGTCTGTCAGCGTAACGACAGCCCCCGGGAATATTGTGCCGAGAGACGTTCCCACGATGCCACAGCCGGTGCCGAGTTCAAGAACTTTGACGTCCCGGGAAGCTGGGCTGTCAAGGGTCATTTGCAGAAGGACCGACAACCCGTCGGTGAGGACCCTATGCTGGCTCAGATATGTGGCGAGAACAAACCCGCCATCCCTTGATCTGAGATCAGTTGAGAAGCCGCATGATCGGTTCGGACGCCTAGATACCAGATGTGACGAGCGATGCTCTCGGCCGCTTCCTCCTGTACGCAGACGTGTTCTCCGCCGGGCAAACGAAGTCTCCGCTCGACGATCCGGTCCG
Organism: Lichina pygmaea; assembly: GCA_963422465.1. Lineage (NCBI taxonomy): Eukaryota > Fungi > Ascomycota > Lichinomycetes > Lichinales > Lichinaceae > Lichina > Lichina pygmaea. The sequence goes on from OY730171.1 coordinate 1,251,329, forward strand.
ACGACTGCTTCTCGAGGCTGAACGGGCCACTCCAGGCTGGCACCACCAACGGCATATCGTCGATGCTGACTCGACAATACGGATCAAAGTCGTGACCATCCTGGTGTGAAACGTGTAATCTCCTTGGTTGTTTCCTATCGTGCAATTGCATTTGGTGCCTCAGTGGCATGACTCGCATTCCTGGCTTCCATGCCCAGCTGCGCTGCTCCATCGGCTTCTTCTGTCCATGGCCGTGCGTGTCGACGACGACTGAGCTGGTGATGACCACATGACCAGGAAAAAGCTCGTCGCCGAGGTCAGACGTGATGGTGATCAAGGCCTCGACGAGAGTGCTGGATTTGGACTGGTCGATGGTTAGCCTAGGCGTCTTCAGAAATCGAACATGATACATCTGACTGTTGCATCGTCAAGTACGGAAGTACGGAGGACAAATGCATATCTTGCGGATGCCAAAGAGACAGTCCGGCCTGTCGCACCAAGATAGATTGATCCGACAATAGCCTATCACGTGATCTGGGCCCCAGGACTGCCCGCACATGCCACGGTGCCGCATACCAGAAGCATCGACAGCTTCGTGAGCATGGAACAAAAGGCGAACCCTCCCAACTGACCAGAAGCGACTATGCCCCTCTCCGCCCGGCGACAATGCGCACCGACCCGCGACTCCTGCAGACCTGGAACCAGATCTCACAGAGCCTCGAATCCGTTAACGAGTCGGCGCAAGCGAACCTATTCAGCTTCTCGCAGCGTTTCCTAGACCCATGCCTCTCGTCCGTCGGCGGCTGCTTCCGTTCGGCGACGGCGCCATGCTGCCTGACGCGCGAGGAACGGCTGCGACGCAACCGCGGACGTACGACCGGCCGGGCCGAGTACGGCTTCGACTTCTACGACGACTGGGAGAATGACGACTTTGCCGGCGACAGTCTGCTCGGGTGGGGCGGCAGTGGCGAGCTGGATCGCCTGCTCGCCGGCTCGAGCACGCGTTCGGCCGGAGCCCACGAGCCGGCCCGGCCGAGAGCGATGAGCTACGGGGCGCGCCGGGACCGACTACCGACCAGCCGGAGGAAGCCAGGCGCGACGCCGCTCGACGCGAGCAACGACCCAACAATCATCCCGAGCTCGAGCCTGTTTGGCTTCTTCGGGCGACTGCCATGGAAGGTCGGCGAGAGAGTGCTCCGGTATCAGCCATCGGCGGCGGATCTTCCGGAGCGCTCGGTGGCGAGCCGCGACGATGGAGCGGCCGTCGAGGAGCAGGAGCCCCTGCTCGAGGGCGACGAGGGGGCTGCGGTGGAGGGCGACGCCGGGAAGGCCGAGCGTCGAAGACCGAGGCGCGACACCGACAGTGGGGACTCGGTGTCGGACTCGATTCGGTCCCGCGCCGATCTCTACCCGAGCGAGGATGAAGCCGACGCCGTGCCTCTGGACGACGAGTTCGCCCTCGGGCTCGAGCGGCGGACGACGGGCGGCTCAGGGGCCGAGTCGCATGATCGCGAGCGAGGCAGGGAAAGCTCGCGGGGGGAAGCGCCGTCCGACGCGACGTACTCGTCTTCGGAGAAGAAGCGCAAGCGGAGGAGCTCGACTTCGACGGGGGCGTCTGTGGACGCAGCGGCCACGACGGCACAGACACTTGCCGACGTGCGTGACGCACACGTTCCATCGCTCGACGACCTCAAGCGCGAAGAGGACGAGGCTCAGAAGATAGAGGAAGGGGAGGTGGAGCGGAAGAGGGCGGCGGCGAACCGACTGGCGCTGAAGCAGGGTCTCTCTGTCGATGAAGGGTCGGGCGTGAGTCTACTTGCCCGCGGACGGGCCGCGTAAGCGCCGCATCGATACCAGTGGCTGACGATGACGCTGGCAGGTTCCATCCGTCGCGTCTTCTCCCTCGACGACGGCGGTCTCGGCACCGAACGTCGTCGCCAGCGCGACGTTCGGCGCCCAGCAGAGAACGCTGTCTCCGGGACCCGAGGCGCAAGGGGCTCGAAGCGCGGCCGGCACTTTGGAGCATGGAAATCTCTCCCCTCCACCGACGAGCGCTCTCGAGGCATCGGATTCCCCTGGCAGAACCGCGGACGCCAGCACCTCGGTTTCACCATCTCAGCCCTCTCCGGACCGGGGAATTTCCCCTCAGAGGGCGAGCGACGACGACAGCAATGTCGGTGAGATGGCGCACCCATCGATAGAACCACCCGGACGACCTTTCGATCGGGCAGACACCCACCGGCTTTCTTCTCCATCTCAATCTCCTTCTCCATCCTACTCTCCGTCTCCTGCCAATCCGTTTCCACAAGCGTCTTAGACCGACGCAGAACCTGAGCGGGCCTCTCGTTCCTCTCATACTTCCTCTCCTGCTCCACCCGCAACTGTCTCATCCTCCTCTCCTCCCCCACCCGCCGCTCTCCCATCCCCTTGATCCCCTTCATCCCCCTCATGCTCCCCACACCTTCTTCCCACAGAGCCTCCCCAAGAACCCTCGACAGCAACAAACCACCTCTATTTCTCCCATCGGCGGATCTGTTCCCATCGGCGGGGTGTTCCAGACCGATGACTCGGGCCGGTTCTTGACGACTTTTCACGATCCTCATCATTGTTATCATCATCATCATCGTCATGGGGGGGTGTTGTTTGTTTTGTTTCATCATGCGGGTTGTGCATTCCAATCCATCAACGGTGTCTGCCCCCATCCCATCATCACGCAGAGTATTCGCTCCCTTTCATCAACGGGCATGGGTCCACACTTGTCATGTATTGTAATTGATTACTCGTTTCCATCTGATCCATCTTCCAACTGACACCTCAAAAGCTGGAAGGACCGAACGATCGAGGTCCGTCTTCTCCTCCAATTATCGATCCTGATACTGCCCCTTTACCGTGTACCGTAAGTCATAGCCCGGACCAAGAGCCACAGCCATGCCAAGAGCACAGCCATACTAAGAGAAATCAAGATCACGATCGCCGGTATCAGTACTTGATTAGTGTCACCACCAACTGAATAGCCGTCAAGAACCATCCTTCTATGATTTCCCGCCTCTTAACTCTCTCCGGCAGCTCGCACAGGCGATCATGCCGCACCCAGGACACTCAAATGCAAACCGTCTCTGGACAACGTGACAGTTGCTACAGAGATGATGCCTTCCCTCAACCTTGGGCCAGAACATGTCATGTCGGCACATTCTCCTTGCAGAGGCAGAGGCGTGAGAGGAGTCTTGCGAGGGTATTGCTGGTTTGGGTCGGTTTTTCCGTGCCTTTTTCGCCTTTTGAGCTGTTTGTCCCGCTTTTCGAGCCACCTCTTCTGCGGCTTTTTTTGCTTGTTCTCGCTCCTCCACCTCTCTTCTCGTTCTCTCTGCGGCTGCTGCCTTCGACGCCCGCTCTTGTGCCTCCCGTGCCGCTTGAACTTCGCGGGCTTCTTTTGCCGCCCGTTCAGCCTGCTCCTTCTGAAGTTTGACCAGATACTCATACATCTCTTGCTTCTCTCGACGGATTTTTTCTTGTGCCATCCTGACTTGCTTTTCTCTCGCTCGTGCCTGAGCCTCAGCTTCCACCTTTTCCCTTTCGCAAGCAATCTTGCGTTTGACATCTTCAAAGGCATCCCATAGCCTTTGAAATTTCGCCTTTTGCTCATGTAACTCGGATTCCTTGATGGTCTTGCTAGCGAGCCTGTGGAGATGTTCCATTTTCCGCGCTTGCTTCTGCTCGTCTGTTTCGTTCACGTTGCCATGGATAGACGAAGTCAGATATGCCCACCAGCTGTTTCGCTCCCTCTCCTTTCTTAAAGCCTCGGCGTCCCGGTCTCGGAGACGCTGCAAGTCTGCGGTAAGCTTTCCGATCAATACATCGATGTCGAACAAATCTCTGACGTATCCAGAGCTTGATAGTTCCAAACGCCGAAGGTACTCCTTTCGCGCGTCTTCTTCCTTCTGCTTCTTTGCACTTTCGTCAGCTGTTCTCTTTTCTTCTGTCCCTGAGGCCTCAGTGCGGCGCCTTTCTTCCTCCTGCTGTGCCCGTAGGCTATCCCTGATTCCTGCCCATCGCGTATCGTACACACGCCGGCTTTCGGTGTTGCTAATTGTAGTATAAGCATTCTGAAGCTTCACATTGCCAGTCAGTTGTTGCCTTTGCTCAGTGCCGTCGAGTGGGAAAGCGATGAGACTTACAAGCTGGAACGCAGCCGTTGAGTTGTCATCGTTGAGGTTTTTGTCAGGGTGACGAATCCTCGCCAGTCGTCGATAGCTCTTGGTTATCTCCTCAAGAGTAGCAGAGTTTGAGATCTCCAGAACAGCATAGTAGTCGGCGTCCATCTGTACAGGAGCCATCGCGCTCTCACATCAGATATAGTAGTCTTTTCACTTCCTGATAACAGTGCAGAAGTTAAAGAGTCAAGGCTTTGGTGGTATGGACACTGGTTGCCAAGAGCAAACATACACCAGACGGGTGACAGAACCTGAGGGGGCAGGGCAGAAGAGATGATGTCGTGAGAGAACTAGCTAGAGTTCGGAGACTGCTCTTTGTACACCTGGGCCAAGAGCAATCACATGTGACGGTGGACAACACATCCAGCATCCAGCATGCAACTTCCAGCAAGAACAGCCAATCCTAGAACCCTCTTGAGAACGAATCTTCAAGAGAAGATTTATCAAATCTCGCTGGATCTAGTGGAGAGCGAGCACCGGCCCAATCTGTAACATGATTCTGAAAGATGTGTTGTTGGAGGAAGAGACGTAACTGACTAGCTACGTTTCGGCGACTGCCCTGCGAGTAAACACATTTGGGAAGAGTACTCGGTAACATGCGACAATGTCAAGGCTGGGGCTCTAGGGGCTCTAGGGCTCCACGCTCTCAGTGTCCATTTCCCATAGAATCAATACTCTGAAAAAGCTTTCACGACTGCACAACCAGAAACTCAAAGTAACCCCCCAAGGAATCTGCGTACACTTCGGCATTCTCTCGGCTGGTGCAAGGACCGAAAACAGGCCAGGGACTGGTTTAGAGACCGAATAGCATGCCAAGAGCTATACAAGTATCTTACGCATCACCAGATCCTGAAGCACAGATCCTGAAGCACGGATCGTGAAGGGGAAACATTGGGGTCTAGAATGAGGACGAGACGAGAGGACGAGGGAGTCGGATTAAGAGCGGAAATGGTCGGGAGAAAAAGTATGAGTGGTTACCACACCCTCTGCGTAAACCAAAGAATCCTTTGATGGATCAAGTATCAAACGAAAATAGATTAAAAGGAAAGATTGAATAAGACTCGCTCCTCCTGCCTCCACAGATTAATGATCTAGAGATACATGACCAAAGTGAAGACAAAAGGATAAAAAGTAATCCAACCATCAATCCATCCGTCCATCCATTCACCAAGAAAAGAACAATCCACTGCCATTACTCAAAGGATAACTCCACTCCCCACCGCTCAAAGATAGACGATCAAGGCGATGACGAAGCCGAGGATCAACCCGACGAGACTCATGCCCAGCTTGGATCCGTCGCCGGTGAACATATCAGGGGTGGCTGAGCCGGGGGTGCTGCCGTCCAAGGGAGAGTCTGCGCCGCCATCTGTGGGCGAGTCTGTGCTGCTGTCCTTAGGAGAGTCTGCGTCACCGTCCTTGGGAGAGTCTGTGCTGCCGTCCATGGGAGAGTCTGCGCCGCCATCTGTGGGCGAGTCTGTGCTGCTGTCCTTAGGAGAGTCTGCGTCACCGTCCTTGGGAGAGTCTGTGCTGCCGTCCATGGGAGAGTCTGCACCGCCATCCGTGGGAGAGCCTGCACCGCCGTCCATGGGAGAGTCTGCACCACCATCCATAGGAGAGCCAGCACCACCGTCCATGGGAGAGCCAGCACCGCCGTCCATGGGAGAGCCTGCGCCGCCGTCCATGGGAGAGCCTGCGCCGCCATCCATAGGAGAGCCAGCACCGCCGTCAATGGGAGAGCCTGCACCACCATCCATAGGAGAGTCTGTGCTGGCTGGTGGGCCGACGGAGCTCACGGCGACGGTGGTGACGCCTGCAGGAGAGTCGATTGGCGGAGATGCCGGCGCTGGATCGGCGCCGCAGCCGGTGCACACGGTGAGCGTGGCCGTGATGGGCTCTGGCCCGCAAACGTGGCAGTCGGTGACGGTGACGGTGAAGCCTGGAGGCAGCGCCGTCGCCGGCCGGTCACTCATGGGCGTGCACTTTTCGGCGCACGTCTCGGTGATGGTGTAGGTGCTGTTTGTGAGCCCGGTCGGGCAGAAGGCTTCGTACACGGTCTCGTACGTCGTGATGTGCGACATCATGTGCATCGTGCTCGTGGTCGAGCCTTCTTTCGTGCACGATGACGACGAGCAGGTGGTCGATGTCCTCGTCTGCGTCACCGTGATGTCCGGTTCCTGCGCGCCGCCGGTGCACAGTGGGCCGGGGCAGACTGCATCCGTCTGGGTCACGATGCCGCCGCTCTGCACGGTCGAGCTGGCCGTTCTCGTCGTCGACAGACACTCGTCGATGTACTCGGTGACGTAGTCGACGGTCTCCACGGCCGTGAATCCCGGTCCGACGCCGGGTTGGGCGAGGGCGCCTGCGACTGCCGCCGCCGCGGCGACCGCGGCCGTCCGAGCAGGTCTCATTGTGGGTAGCGAGGCCTCCTGGAGGGAGGCGAGTTTCTGGTAAAGAGCGACTGAGGTGAGCGACGAAGATGTAGCGGATCCAAGGCGAGAACGAGTGAAAAGCGGCAGTACTCAAGGATCGACCAGGGAGGTACTACCTTGCTTTATAACGAGGAGAGACGAGTCGGACGTGAGAAACGATCGACCGTCGCGCTGGAAGTAAAATCAACAGCAGGAGATTGGACGTCGAGGCCGAGATGCAGCGTCCTAATCTCAGGCGAGGAATGGAGCTGCATTCACAGCCTTTTTAGTCCTGGTCGTACAAACGTGCGAGGGTGAAGAGACGTTGACATGGGAGTAGCGGCCCTTGCATTGAACATTCCCTGGAACGGATAATGGGTTCCGGCGGCAGTAGCACCGGACCTCCGCAGACCATTGACAGAAGGTCTGTCTATGGAATGCCGGGGCACATCGCCATCAAAGGGCTTCGCGCATCTCGACAGACGCTCTGCCTATCGTCTCTCTGCTGAGGAAGATACCACCGCGATTCTCCGCCGGTCCCGAGACAGACACTTTGCGCATCCCATCTCCTCTCAAGCCATCATCGCAACCGTCCGCTGCTCCAGATAACTTGGTCGGGGGGCCGGCAGCGGAGCGCCAATGCCACTCGATGCTCCTTGGTCGCTGATCCCAGCACCATCCGAACCGGGATGGTTTTGCATTCCTGAGTGCCGACGGCGCCCGTACTGAAACAGTACCGTAGCTTCAAGTAGGATGTTCACCGACAGAAGAGTCGATGCTGAGACTCATACCTCCATGCGCGTAGCGTTCCCATAGCCCCATCTTAGTTATGAGCAGCCTTCTCCGCCGCGACAGCAAGTCCAATCACGACATAGCCAGTCCTCGTAAGCTAAGCTTACGAGCGTCCAGCATCGTCTCCACGTAAAAGTCCTTTGACTTCGTAAGTTTGTCACGGTATGAAATGTGCTAGCCGTACCGTACGAGGTAGAACACCTCTTGCAGAACAAACACATTCAAACACGTTTGAGAACATCCTTTTGCAGTCCCTCCTCTCGCGGACAATCGACAACACCCCCGACAGAAGCCACCTTAGGACTCCTTACAGCACCTTACGGTGCCTCACCAGTACTATACCAATGAAGTACCTGAGTGCAGATGTCTCGAGAGAGCCACCCTCGTCCGTTCAAAGCCGTCTCTTTGTCCGCAAAGCTGTACGTAACGTGCCGCACCATGGAGATGGAGTTTACCTCATCTCGTCCGCAGAGGCTGGTCCAAGAGTGCTCGCAAGTCTGCAAGCTAGTTGCACCATAGGGTGGTCGTACTGTATTGGAGATTGACGGACTGTAGGAAAAGCTGCAGAGCTGTGCTGCTAAGATTGGAGTGGCACATGCCATAGAGCGTAGTAGATGAATTTTCTCTCCTTCTCATTCCACTCCCCTTCTTCCCCCTCATCCCCTTCCTTCACCGTCCCTTCCAGCCCTTCACCCCCCCTTCCCCTTCACCTCTCCTCCTCTGCACGCCATCCACCTCCTCGCCAGGCGAGAAGCTCCCCACCCCCACATCCCCACAAACCCGAATCTAAGATCAAGAAATATCTCCCCATCAACGACATCCACACTCCCACTCTTCTAGTCTTTTCAAACCCAAAAGAAAAGAGAGGTGAACTTCCTATATCCGAGGATTTTCCATCTCCAGAACCTAAACTTTTGTCATCAAAACAAAAAGTTTTGGCAACGAAGCAGCTGTGATCACCCTCCCCTCCCTCCCCCACAGAAAGTTTCCATGGGGGAGAGAAGGAGAGAGAGAAGAGAGAGCTCTCGTCGTGGCATATTGTTCCGTTGGAATTGTTTTTGCTTTTTGATGAGGGAAGGAAAAGAGGAAGAAGAGGAAGAACAGTTGAGTGGACGGGGTTTTTATAGGCAGAGGGAGAGAGGCGGGGAATAGGGCGGGGCAACAGAAGAGACACGTGATTATCTAGTGGTGCGTCAAATGTCCCGAGAGAAATTATAAGGTGGAACCACGCCGAAACAAGACAAGAGATATGATGCCAGTCACCGGTATGCTTGCGAAAGCGTGTCCCAACCCCGTGCACGACTGTGCTGACGTAAGCTGCCGCGGCTAGCTCATGCCCTTCGAAGATGGTAATCCTTGCTGGCGACTCCAAGTGTCGTTTGGGACGACGGATGGTATCCAACTTTTCGTGTATTTGACCATTATAGTCGTACATACGTAGCGACGGTCTCGACCGTACGATACGGTACGGTACAGTACAGGAAGAGGGGGGCAGCCCGTTGGACGAGGCCATCTTCAGAGTGCTATACCATCGGACAACATAGACCAACGAGCACGACGATGGCTCTGAGATGGAAGCTCGAGATCGCACGACTCCTCCCTCTCCTACGACAGGGTCGTTCGCGGCCCGGTGCCATCGTCAGCGTCCGCGGCTTGAGCTCTTGACGTCGGCGTTGGCGATGGCGCTCTGAACCGCGGCCGTGACGTCGACGTGGAAGAACGGCCGGTTGAGACCACCGACGACGGCGACGCGGTTGCTCGTCCGAGGTACGGCGCCGTCGCTGGCATCCTTCGTCTGCGCGCCGCTGGACGCCGTGTCGTGCGCCTCGATGTCGGTCTTGGATCTTGCGACGGACGAGTTGCCGCGCGACGTTGCGTCGTCGGTCAGGTCGGCGACGCTGAAGATAGGCTTCCACTCGCCCGGCGACGCGTTCATCTGGGCCGTCGGGTAGCCGAAGCCGGCCGCGGCCAGGGCGCGCTTCGTCCAGCGGTTGGTGATGCAGGCGACGTGCCACTCGACCGTCTCCGGCGCCGCGTACCGGTCGAGCTGGTTGCGAACGTCGATGAGGCCCTGCACCGACGTCACGTCGACGTGGTTGACCGATGAGAAATCGAGGACGATGGCCCGCAGGATGGGCCGGTTGTCCTCGAGGCTCACCAGGTGGCCTCGTCGCGGACCCGGATCGTTCCAGGGACGATCCTATCATCCCGGTTCAGTAAACCGTGCTAGACCATGACCCGGAAAAGGAGAGAGAGATAGAACCGAGAGAGCGGGAGGAGAATCGATCGAGTAGAAGAAATGAAAGAAGAAAGAAATCGGGGGCTAATCACCCCAAGCTTCTCCGCCCGCTGCAGCTCGGTAGGCCGGGTCTGCTTGAAGATGTATTCGGTGAGGTTCTCGAGGTAGTGGGACTGGTTCGGGTAGATCAAGCCCTCGCTGAAGCGATAGATGAAGATGCCCGGATGAGGCGATTGCAGCTCGACCTGAGGGTTCGAGCCGTCCTGGTGCCCGAGCGGCAGGAAGGCCTCGCGGCTGATCTTGGCGTCGAAGCCAGGCGAGCCCTCGCCGAGCAGCAGATCGCGATTGGCCGAGTAGATCTTGACGCGGCCGAGGAAGCGGCCCTTGGCCATGGCGAGGCGGGAGAGCAGCAGCGCGCCCGAGGCGGCGATGGTCAGGTAGATGCCGTTCTCGATGTTGGTGAAGACGGTGACGATGACGCCGGCGAAGAAGATGGGCACCTCGAGCGGCGACACCTCCCAGAATTGGTAGACCACGTTTGGCGGCGTGATGAGATCGCCGACGGCGTGGACGATGAGCCCGGCGAGGCTGCTCAGCGGGATGTAATAGAAGACCGAGGTCAGGGCGTAGAGGGCCAGGAGCACGACGACGGCGGTGAAGATGCCGGCCAGGGGCGTGCGCACGCCGGCCTTGGACTTGATGGCGGTGCGGGAGAAGGAGCCCGTGGCCGGGTAGGCGCCGAGGAAGGGCCCGAAGACGTTGGTGAAGCCGATGGCGACCATCTCCTGCGACGGGTTGATGGTGTAGTTGTTGATCCGGCCGAAGGACTTGGAAATGGCGATGTGCTCGATGAGGATGACGATGACGGAGGCCGGGATGTCGCCGGCGAAGGAACGGACGAGCCTGGCGTCCATGTACGGCGCGCCGGCATGTCTGAAGCCTGTCGTCGTCGTTGCCGATCAGCATCTCTGCGATTCACGCCGCCGAGCGCTACGACAATTCGAGACGAAAGGAAAGGAGACGTGAACAAACACGCGGGCGGAAGCAAGGGAATGAGCGCATCTATCAAGACACACACAGGCGCACACGCACCTCTCGGCACGTTGCCCAGGATGCGGAACTTGGCCTTGCTCGACTCTTCGACGTTGCGATTCACGAGCCAGCCGATCATGGTGTAGAGCAGCACGACAAAGGCCATGCGCAGGGTCGAGACGAAGAACCAGAGCTTGCGTCGGTTCGGCTGCTTGGTGCTCATGAAGGCGCAGAAGTAGCGGATCAGGTAGAGCATCGTCAGGGCCGTGAGACCCAGGGCCGCGTCGAGCTTGACGCGGGGCAGGCCCTTGAGGGTGTTGACCACGACCTTGTACGTCGCCTCGCGCGTGTTGATGCCGGCAATGCCCAACATGGCGGGCACCTGGCCGACGGCGATGCTGATGGCAGCACCGGTCATGAAGGACGTGATAGCGACGAGCGGGATGAACTCGACGATGAAGCCGCATCGGATGAGGCCGATGAAGAGGATGATGCCGCCGCAGACGACGGCGAGGGCACGAGCAATCTGCTCGGCCGGGATGTCGGGATGCTGATCCTGCACCTTGATGACGATGTTGCCGACGATGGTCGACATGACGGCGACGGTCTGGACGAGGGAGACAGATCAGGACTCGACGTCTCGGCCATTGCCTCATTGCCATGCGACGTCACTTACGCCGATGGTGATGTCCTTAGATGTCGCAAATGCCCAGTAGAGCAGGAAGCCAACGAAGGACGTGTACAGGCCGTACTCAGGGGGGAGCTTCGCCAAGAGCGCGTAGGCCATGCCCTGGGGAATGACGACGAAGCCAACGGTGATACCTACGATCGTCGTCAGCCGGCTCGTCACCGTTTGGTACCCGTCCCCCTCGTCACGGCGGTGGTGGTGGTGGTGGTCATCGTCGTCGTCATCGTCACCGCCCTCGGCAAAACCCCAGCGTGGCCCCACTCACCGGCAACGAGATCGCCAAAGAGCCATTGCAGATTGTAGTGGAAGATCCAGTGGTAGAAGGGGAACAAGCTGCGAAGGTAGTCGACCCAGAACTGTCGCGTTGGTAGGACGCCGCGAATCCACTCGCCGGCGGTCGGCTCGGCCTCGATGTACGAGTCGCCGGTGGAGACCGATAGGTCAGACTTGCCGCCGGAGCCGACAAGATCCTCCCGTGGCTCGTGCCTGTAGTTCGGGTTGATGGCCAGGAGCCGAGCCAGGGCGTGGCCCACCCGCGTACGTTTCGACGGCGACATGGTTGGTGGTGGTGGTGGTGGTGGTGCTGCTGCTGCTGTCGGGTCCCTCGGCGAAGCTCTGGCTAGCTATCCGGCCGTTCCACCACCCGCAGCGGCGGCGAGGAATGTTGAAGTAGTAAGAGACTGCAAGGAGGAACCCTCTCAGAGTCTTGAGAGAGACGTGATCCTGGGGATCTCGTGAGGCGGGAATCGTCACTCTCGGTCGCGGTCGTGGGATGGAGGAGCTGCGTCTCGCTTGACGCGCGTCTCGAAGGTGCAGAGCTCCTGGATCATCGTCGGCCGTGGCAAGGGGCCCGTCCCCAGTAAGCCTCCACTACGGCCCGCCCGCGAAGGCGTGATCGCCCTGTCATATTTCGTCAAATAGCTAGTTTTAGCTCCGAGGGGAGCAGTGGGGCCAGTATTCAATTTGCGTAATGGCGAGCTTGAGCCAGGCCACCGAGCCGGACGAGGAACACGCGAGAGAGAGATTTCCCAACCGGTTGTTGTCTATGAGCTCGGGTGTGAGAGAGAGCGCATGAAGATCACATACTGTAGATGCGACTCCTAAGGAAGGTGTGGGGGGGGGGCAGTTATGGAGGGCGGGAGATGATCTGCGCCACCGATGACATGGTGCGTACGGTACCGTGTGCCGCCTTAGTCATCATCTTGCTCGAGGCGGCCCGTGCTCGAGGAGCTTGAACCCTGACGTTGATCCTGGTACGGAGTACGAAGGTACGGCCGTACGTACTCGTACACACCGTACGAGGACGGTGGAGGGGTACTGTACGTACTGTACGTACTGAGTCAGTAGCCAATGGCTACTGCACCAACCTATGATTCTGGGAGGAAACAAGGCCACCCAAACACTTACTATGAAGACAAGTCTCTGGAAAAAGCCAGGCTGTTTTGGGTGTGGAGTTCAAAGAGCAATTGCCTCTTTGATCCCTCCAACAGAAACAGCCATCTGATAGCCAGATGGCGTGATACCATCCGAGCAGTACCGTACCGTAACAAAGGAACTTTGCAACGGCACGGACGACGGTAAAAAAGCAAGGGCATGGGCCAGGCCGTCAAGAGCAGCCGACCTGACCGTCGAAGCGTATTCCATACGTACTGTACTCCCAGCTTTCGGTGCGGCGCCGATCGGGCCAGCCAACTGGTATCTGGGGTACGCCGGCATGGAGACCTCCTCGGTTTGTTCCAGAAGCCGTATCCGGTGCCAGACCTCTGCACGCTGATGCCGACGTGGAGGGAAGTCACGAGCGGCGTAGACATGAGCTTCGTTCTCCGGTACCAGCCGACTCGAACGTAATTGGGTCCGAAGCATGTCGTCTCGTTCCGTAGGTTGGAGGTGCTCTGTGCAGCCCCCCAGTCGCTGCACGGTAGCTGTCCCTAGCACTCCGTACGCTAGTGAAGACACCATGTTCATGTCTCTTGGAGCTTGACAGCAAGGCCGCTCATTGGTCTCAGGACTCGATCTCGTTGCAATGAGCGTGCTCGAGAAGGGTTAACCTCTGGTTTCGTGCGCTGCTCCTCGTGAGCAAGCCTGGTCACGAGCACGGAATGATGCCAGGCCAGAGCCTGGTGCCCATATGCGGTATCCTGTTGAGATAACAAGGATACCAGCCTCACTTGCACATCCACCTCGGATGAGTAGAAATAGCCCCGGGAGCTCGAGCAGGAAAGCAAGAAGTAACAAAAGTCAGCTTGCTAGGAGCATGAAACCGCATCTGAACGGCCCAAATAAACCCGTGCTGTTGAATCCAGATCCTGTACGGCATGTATACACGCTTGCTCCTTCGAGTGTCGGGAAGGCGGGGGAGCTCTTTCTTGCGGCGGGGTAAGACGTGTTGTCTGCCTATTCGCCTTCTTGGGGTTCGACATCCCAACTCGATGGCGATGTGTATCATGTCGGCTCGCCCTGCTTTGTCTAGGATCAGCCATGAAGACGCTGTAGCGAACAACCACTGCCGAGCACAAGCGGCCGAGCCTGCCGATGTTAGCATCATGTGCGGTGACATGGCCGAAGTAAGACTGCTCCAGACTCGATACGAGCAGCTCAGATTGTCAATGGTCGCAGTTGACTACGGCCACGGCTCTTCCCTTGCCCTAGCTGGGTCCGTGCGAGTGGCGATGCCGAGAGGACATTCAGCGGGCGGTGCCGGATGCCGGCTCAAGCTCACGCTGCCGTGTGCAACAAAAGCTGTTGGATTCGAACCACGGGAGGTGACGTGGGAGTCGTACGAAAACATGGAGCGCTGTAGGACGCTGGCAGGCCTTGAGCAGCCTGCACGGCGACGACGGACTGTAGAATCGAGCATGAGCCGTTATCGGGTCGGCCGGTAGCTGATTTAGAAGAAGTCTTTCCCCGCCTCCGCCTTCTGCCGAGTTCAAATCTGATATGTGGGGACCAAGGTGGAGGCCACGTGCCATGACCATTCACGTCAAGCGGCTCTGCTGTCTGTACATCCTTGCTGTAGATGTACGAAGAAAAACCACGGCGCTGCTAGTGCCCGAGTAGCAATGGCATCCGTCGCCGTACCGTGTGAGACACGATAGAGAGACCCGCAACGATGGCATTCAGACCGACTGTCTCATGACGAAAGAGTTTGCTTTCCTGCAGTACCCAGGCTGAGTGACAGCTTGATACCTACAGAAAAGAGCAGAGCTCCCTCGACAAAGCAGACGAACCTCTGGGAGAAACGATGCGGTAGTACGACACAGTACTACGACTTTGGTGTAGAGCTAGAGGTACATTAAAGACAGTGCCAGCATGGCACTTGGGAACAATCCTCGCCTTGTCTCCACCAGGATGCCCAAGACCACTCTCAGATGACAGGACATGCGCATCATCGGCGCTTGAAGGTAGCTACCCTCCGTAGGCAAGACTGCACTGTCACATGCCCAAGCCGTTGCTGGTCAGGCTGGAATTGTAGAGACGGAGGAGGAGAAGAGGCGGCCGTACGTTACATATCCGATTGAGGTACATTACGTACGTAGGTATGTACAGTACGTATGGGTACGAGTGAACAGATGGAAGCTGATCAGAACTTATGATACAAATGGCCATGTCTGCACAAGCTGTCATAAGTTAATTGCCTGTAGCTCGAAGAGTACAGTATGTTTGGGTATGAGGTACGTATGTATTTCTGACAAATAGCATCATCCAGCTCCTGCCACCAAAAGTATCATAAGTACGGTAACGTGGACGGACCTAACTGCGTCAGCCAAAAACGTATTGTGGCACTGGGTGCCCAGGCACGCCAGGATGGCGATCATGCCGGGGTGAAAGGTGGAGACTTTTATGCCATGGCTCTGTAGTATAGCTAGACCTCTAGACCCGCGCGCTGCCCAAAGGAGTGGTATGCTACAGAAAGTTTATGGTGTAAAGCTGTCGTGTTGTATGGTATCGTTTGACATCTGATATATGAGTAGGCGATCGAAAGAGATGATGACGGCGATGATGATGATGACGATGGAATCAGTGTGGATATGGAAAAAAGATGATGCTAGAAACGGCGTGGATGACGAAAGCAATGTAGATGATGGAAACAGCGTAGACGATAGAAGTAATGTAGATGATGGAAGCGGTGTAGTTCTATATATGACAGAAGCAGCATAGATGACAGGAGTAATTAGCATAGACGACAGAAGCAGCATATACGATGGAAGCACGTAGTCCCAAGGATAGCCTGAAAAAAGCTGATGATGATCGTGACAGTAGCCTTCCGGTAGCATAGTATTTCAAGTCGCGACGCCGGAGACAGGTAGCATGGACCAAAAAGAAAACTGCCAGGAAGGCAAGACAATACAATACCACACAACGCAGAAGAGAGAAGAATGGCGGGAGAAGGGATGTAGAGAACAAAAAGAACCAGAAGAGCAAAAAAAAAAAAAGCAAAATAACAAGAAAAACTAGAAGAGCAAGTAAAGACGAGATGTGAATGCAGAAAAGTCAATGGCCATGTACTCATGATCTCATATTTCTAGCCGTGATCAGTCCATGAAACGTTTGTCTGTACAGTGATTTTGCTTTCCAAGTGGCCTCGCTTTAAAAGATATCACCGCCGTCATCGACGATGAAGATGACGACGGACGATAGAACGGGACGACAGGACGAGACGAAACAAACCAAAACAGGACAAGACGAGACAACTGAGATAAGACAGACGGTGACGATAATCACGACGATCACGACGATCACGAATCCTCCGCCGAGAAATCCTCGAGTCGGATGCCGCTGCGGTCGCACATGCCGCGAAAGATGCCGGCGTGCTTGTTGAAGAGGGCGAGCGGAGAGTCGAGTTCGGCGATGCGGCCGGCGTCCATGACGCAGATGCGGTCGTAGCGGATGACGGTGCGCAGCCGGTGCGCGATGCAGAGCACCGTCTTGCCGGCAAAGGCCGTCGCCATGGTGCGCTGGATCTTCTCGTCCGTCTCGAGGTCGACCGAGGACGTCGCCTCGTCGCAAACGATGATCTGGCTGCCGCGCACCAGCGCGCGCGCGAGTGCCATCAGCTGCCGCTGTCCGAGGCTGAAGTTCATGCCTTCCTCCTCGACGACGCCGTCGAGGTGGATGCGCCCCGCCGACGCCTTGTCGTCTGCGCCGCCGCCGCCGGTCGGGGCCCCGTCGTGCACGAGATTGCTCTGCCGCAGCGCCGACCATAGTTCGAGGTCGGTGTGCTCGTTAAACGGATCCAGGTTCGATCGGATCGTGCCCCGGAAGAGCGTGGGATCCTGGGGGATGATGGACAGGCGTGACCGTAGGTCTCGAAGACCGATCTTGCCGACGTCGACGCCGTCGACTGTGATGGTCCCGCCCGACAGCTCCACGAGACGGAACAGCGTCGTCATGATCGAGCTCTTGCCGGCCCCGGTCCGACCGACGACGCCGATGCGCTCGCCGCCTTGTACGTGCAGGCTGAGGTCGCGCAACACGAGCGGCAGGTTCTCGCGGTACCTCATCCGCACCCGATCGAAGACGATCTCGCCCTTCTCGGGCCAGGACGGCCGGACCTCGATCGTGTGCAGGGGTGCCTCCTCCTCCAGCTGCGTGCCGTAGTAGTGGATGCGCTCCGTCGCGTTCATCGCGTTCTCGACCTCGGCCATCTGTCGCACCGTGAACTGCAGCATCTGGGTGATGCTGAGGATGTACGAGAGGACGAGGCCGCCGATGCTGGGGTTGACGCTAAAGCGCGACGTGACGACCAGGATACCCGTCACCAGCACGATGAGGTTGCCCACCGTGTCCAGACGCACGCTCAACCATCGCTGGTTCGAGAAGGTAAGGTAGTAGGCGCTGTCCATGTCGTCGATCGCGTCGCGAACGGTGTGGATGAAGCGATCCTGGAGCCCGTACGCCCGAATGCACGTAATGCCAGACAACGCCTCGCTGAACTTGGCAAACACGACGGACCGCAAGAGGGACTCGTGTCTCTTGAGCTCCCTCGCCGAGGCCCGATAGTAGCTGGTCGAGAAGACAAAGGCGGCCAGCAGCGGGATCAACGAAACGGTGAACTGGACGGGGGTTACTAGGCCGTCCAAGCACACGCATGCAGTGAGGGACGCCACTCACGAATGGATAGAAGGCGATGATGAGAATGAAGACGGAAAGAATCACTGCTGGCGATCAGCATCGAAAGGAACCACGGGTGACGGCTCGTGGGAACGCGACACTCACTGGCAAGCGTGAAGAAGTACATGCGCATCGAGTCCTTGACGGGTGAAGGTTCGAATCAGCTACGACGTTCCCTCTTCCGACCGGGAGGCCATGGGAACTTACGGTAAGATTGTTGTCCATAATGTCAACGTCTTTCGAGAAGCGGTTGGTGATGCGGCCCAGGGGAGTGGTGTCGAAGAAGGACATCGGCGCTCGCAGCACGCGCGTCACGGCTCGGTTCATCATCACCTTGCTTGCCGTCGTGCCCAGCATCGTGAGGAAGATGGCGAAGAAGAACATGAGGAAGGCTTGCACGACGCCCAGGCCGGTGTAAACTCCAATCTGAGCCGCGGCAGCGTCAGCAGAGCCGCCACGCGTCACGCTCTGTCCTCGGTCAACCGGAAGCTGATCACTTACGTATTGACCCCTCGAGAGCCCAAACTTGTCCGAGATCCAGTACGAGAGCCACAGACTCGTCACAATGTTCGCGCCTTGCGCGATGACCAAGAGCAGCACCAGCAGAGGGCCGTTGACGAGGCTCCCCGACGACCTCACGTAGGCGGTGTACACGCTCAGCGGGACGCTCTTGACGGCGCGTTCCTCGGCCTGCATCAGCGCCGGCACGGGCTTCTCCTTCCTCTTCTTCTTGCCCTTCTTCGCGCGCTTGCCATGCGCCGACGCGTCGCCTTCGGCCTCGTTCTCGTCGTCGTCGTCGTCCTCGGCCATCGTGCCGACCATCATCTTGGCGAAACCCTCGTTCTGTGCCATGAGGTTGTCGTAGCTGTCGAAGGCGGCCACCTTGCCGTCCTGCATCCAGATGATGCGATCGCATCGGCTGAGCACGTGGAGCTGGTGGGTCGCGAGAACGCGGCACTTGTCGTGGAGCAGCCCAGCGATGGCGTGGTCGAAGATGTGTCGGCCCACGTGGGCGTCGACGGCCGAGAGCGGGTCGTCCATGAGCACAATGTCGGCGTCGAAGTAGATGGCCCGAGCGATGTTCAGGCGCTGCTTCTGGCCGCCCGACACGGTGATGCCGCGCTCGCCAATCTCCGTCGCGTCGCCGTTCGGCAACATCTCGAGGTCCGGGCGCAGGGCGCAGGCGTCGATGACCTTGGCGTACCACTCGGCGTCGAACGGCCTGCCGAAGAGGACGTTCTCCTTGACGCTGGCGTTCTGGATCCAGGCGTACTGCGGACAGAACGCACGGGATGCCCCCATGACCACCTCTCCTCCCGTCTTTCGCATATCCCCGGCGAGGGCGGCGAGCAGGGAGCTCTTGCCGGAGCCGACGCCTCCGACGACGGCGACGAGCTCGTTCCGGCCGAGTTGGAGGTCGAGCGGTCGGAGCCTGAACGGCTCTCGATCGCCGGGCGTGCTCGAGCTCTCGTCCGTCCGAGGGTCGTCGCTGCCGTCGGTGGACGACTTCGCGGACGCCTTGGTCTCTTTGTCGGCGTGGTCCTTGGCCCTCTTCCGCTTGTGGTGAGACTCGTCGACGGACCGACGGTCCTGTTGCTGGGTCGCCGTCCGCTCCCAGGTGAACTCGGCGTGCCTCGCCTCGACGGCGTGCTTGCCCTCAAGGTCCCAGTGAAACTCGTCTTCCATCTCCTCGGCCAACAGATACTCCTGGATCCGGGTGATCGACGCCCAAGCGTCGACGGTCTGGCCGATCACCGTCGGGAGGATGTTGAGCGGCATCCGGAGCGCGTTGAACAAGGCCAGCGACGAGAAGACACGAGCCGGGGTCAGGTTGTTCGCCGTGAGCGCGTAGGTGATGAAAGCCAGCATCGAGGCAAACGTCGGCAGCGACTGGCGACACACGGTCAGCACGGCTCACGGGTCTCTGCCCGACGGGAGGATCGACGCCGGAACACCCACCATCGACACCGCGTTGACGGCGTTCCTGATCGCCAGCAGCCCCTGTATCGCGCGGATCTCCCTGCGTCGGATCGCGCCCAGACGCTCCATGAAGCTGCTCTCCCAGCCGAAGAACTTGACGAAGCGTACGGCCTGCAGGATCTCCTGCGTCAAGCTCACGCGCTGGTCCGTCATCTTGTTGATCTTGGCCCGTCGGGCGAACAGAACCTTGATGGCCCACGTGACCACCGGCGTGCCCAGCAGCAACAGCCCGTAACCGGCAAGGGCGCTATAGCTGAGGTTAACCAGCAGCAAGGCCAAGGTGATGAGCATCGCGAGCGGCGCCGTCCAGATGACGTGGAACAGGCCGGAGGCTTGGTCGACGCGGTACGTGTCCGTCGCCATGAGGTTGACGACCTTGCCGTTTCCCCAGCCGGTGCCATCGCCGGCGATGCCGGGTCCCTTGTCGTCCGGCACCTTGGGCCCGATCTCCTTCTTACCCGGCTCCGTGTCCTCCGGGGCGGCGGCGACGGCCGCTATGGCTCTCCCGCCGGCCTTGGCGCGGCCAGAGATGCGCATCGACTTCTCGAAGATGACGGCAATCAGGACGGCACGCGCCTGGGCTCCCACGATCATGCCTCGGTACATGGAGTGCGACATGGCGAAGCTCTGCAACACCTGCATGGACGTGATGCCGAAGGCCAGACCCAGACCACGACCGATGGGAGGGGCCGGGCGCGTGACGGGGCCAGTCCGCGCAACGTAGGCTTCGGTGGCGAACGCAATGAGATAGCGGAGCGTGTACGGCGTGAGCACCTGCAGTATGGTCGCCAGGAGCTGGCAGACACCGCCCAGCCAGAACTCCCGCCGGAAGGTCTCGTGCATGGCGCCGCGCAAGGGATACCGATCGCCGCGCGCCACGCGCTTCTCGAACGCTGCCCTGAGCTTGGCCGTCATGGCCTCGGCGCTGCGGTTGGGATTGACGAGCCAGACATCGTTCAGCTCGAGCGGACGCTGGTATCCGACCTACAACGCTTGCGTCTCAGCCAGTCTGATCTCACGGGGGGGGGACACAATCGTGTCTCCAGGGCTCATCCTCATGCATCCGCACGAGGGCGCATAGAGGCGGTCAACGACTCACCCTCATCATCGACTCCATCCAGTGGAAGGTGAGCTTGCTCAACCACGACGCCCTGTACTCGGGGCTCACGGTACGCTCTGCCGGCACGGGAGGCTTTCGTCCCCGCCTCAACGGGTTCAGTCGTCGATGCCATGGCTTCCTGATGGTCGACTTGGTCGTCGTCCTGGACAGATCCGTGGCGGCATCGTCGTCATCGTCAAAGTCCGTGGCCGCGCTCGATTGCGTCCGATATCGCCGGGCCGCGAGGGACTCCTTCTTCTCCAGCCCGTCCTCGTTGACGTCCTCGTAGTCGCCCGACGGTCTTCTTCGCGCCAGGTCGTCGGCGGCGGCCGAAGGGTCGGCCACCGCGCCGCCCTTTTCGGCCGCCGTAGTCGATATCGTCGCGGTAGTCATGGCCACTTGAGCCGAGCACCCTCTGTCTATCTCGGGTGCTTTGTTTGCTGCAATGGTTTGCTCCTACTGTTGTCATCGAGCAAAGCTCCCGCGGAACGGAGCCATAGCTCGTACGTATATCAGCGAGCCAAAAGATCGACGGCGTCCCCTCGTCCATACCTATGTGGCGAAGGCCCGGAGAAGCCGGAACAGGCCGAACTGCATCGTCGAAGCTACGTCGTCCGTACCTTTCGTACTTCCATACGTACGAAGTGACTTGGCGCTCCGCGCCTGTTCTGCCGGTCGGCCATTGTATCCATGATGACTGATCACGGCCCAATCGATCGCCGGCCTGGGATAGCCCCCCACCCCAGTGCTCTCTTCTAAGCTCGACTCTAGGCCCTGAAGGGTACAGACGTCGTGGGGTATCGATCCCGTCACCGCCACCGTCGCTGTGCTCGCGCATGCCTACGTAAGTACTGTATCGTTCCTACCCACCGCTGCAAGCGACTTCCTCTCCGCCCCCAGCCCCTCAGAGGGGCATTCGATGACATCAGCGGTGAATGACAAATCCGGAGGTATTGTTTCCGCCGATGTCCGAATCTTGGCCGCTCTAGCGTAGCTGAGTAACGAAGTCCAGAGCTTTGCCTCGAGGCTCTTCCGCATGACAGCGAGTACAATGACGCCGGTGACGGACAAGTAGGTACGTAGCCTAATCTCTGATTGACAAATTGGCTTTGTAATTCCGCTATCATGCAATATCTCAAATGCTGCAGTAGCCCCGCCGTGTCGAGTGGGAGTATTATCGCTCCTTTCAAGCTCCGTCACCAGACGATTCCAGACAGGTCCAGACAATTTCAAAGCCGCTCAAGGACGAAACAGGGGGGGAATCGTACTGAGGATATTCGGCTCCCAACAGTCACTGGGGTGACCGTCAACGCAATGGCTTGCCTCGTAGAGCCTCGGGAGCCCAGCCTGAGCTCAGTTTTCCAACTGGATCCGGACATCCTTTTCTGATGGCGGCACGATGGCGTCGGCATCCTGGCCCCGTAGCTTAGGCAGTTCCTCGAGCGCGCTGGAGATGATGTCGAGAGCTTGGTCCAGCTCTTCCCGGGTGATTACCAGCGGAGGGGCCAGACGGATGATGTTCTGGTGGGTCGGCTTTGCCTGGACGCGAAGGATGTCATCAGTTCAAAGAGGCTCATCGTCGCCGCCGCGATGCATGGAGCATCAGCTTACTAGCAGACCCTTCGCCTTGAAGAGCATGCACAGGTCCCAGGCGAGATGTCCCCCGGTCTTGCTCTCGTCGATCACGATAGCGTTGAGAAGACCTCGGCCGCGCACGGTGTGGATGATCGGGCTCTTCAGACGCTCGAGCCGATTCCGGAAGATCTGACCGAGCTCCTCGGCCCGCTCCGTCATCTTGTCCTCCTCGATGAGCTCGAGCGCGCGCATGGCGACGGCGCAGCCGAGTGGGTTTCCGCCGTACGTGGACCCGTGCGTGCCAGGCTCGACCGTCAGCATCACGCTTCTGGGCCCGAGCACGCAGGAAACGGGATACATGCCACCTGAGATGGCCTTTCCCAGGAGGACGAGGTCTGGCTTGATGCCGCTCCACTCGGAGCACAACAGCTTTCCGGTGCGGCCGATGCCGGTCTGTATCTCGTCGCAGATGAGGAGCACGTTGTGCTTCTCGCACAGCGCCTTGACCTCTCGGAGGTACTCCGTCGGCGGTACGACGATACCAGCCTCGCCCTGGATGGGCTCGACCAGGAACGCGGCCGTCTTCGAGCCGTGAGCGTTCAGGGCGACCTCCAGGTCCGAGCTGGAGCCAAATTTCAGCTCCCGCCCGGCCGACGGACATCGAGAGCCGACGTTGGGCAGATAGGGGCCGTAGTTGTCACGTGATTCCGGGTCGGTCGACATCGAGATGGCCGCAAACTGCACCGGGCCCGGATCAGCTGGGCTTCCCGACGTGCCACGCTGCGTGATCGTGGCTTTACCGTTCGACCGTGGAAGCTCTCCGAGACGGAGAACACCAGGGCCTCGCCGTCCGGGATTCTCTTGACCTTGTACGCCCACTTTCTGGCAATCTTGACCGCCGTCTCGACCGCCTCGGCGCCGGTGTTCATGGGCAGCGCCATATCGTAGCCGAACATGCGGGTGACCTTCTCCGCGAACCGCGGAAAGACGTCGTTGTAGAACGCCCGGGAACTCAACGTCAATCTCTGGGCCTGCTCGGTCAGGGCCTTGACCAGCTCCGGGTGACAATGGCCTTGATTGACGGCCGAATACGCCGAGAGAAAGTCCATGTACGGTTTGCCCTCCGGGTCCCACATCCATATCCCCTTCCCCCGCGCGAAAACGGCAGGCAGGGGATGGTAGTTGTGGGCGGCGTAAGTATGCTCGTCGTCGATGGCCTGCTTCGATGACGATACATGATAGCCGGTCGAATGCGAGCTGCCATCCTCAGCGGCCTTCCCTTGGCTTACAAACGGATGGCTCGGATCACCATTCATAGGTTCCAGCTCCTTCGTCGCCGTCGGCGCCATGATCGATTCAACCAGAGGATGCGATGGTTCACCTGGCTTCGGTGACACTGGCTTTGATGGTGAGTCAGCACACGCTTCCTCGACCAAGCATCTGACTTGTGATACGATATAGGCCCTCGAAGATCGTGTGATAGCTCCACCAGCCGAGTCTCTTGTCTCTTGATACTCCTACCTGCTATCGACAGATGTTGACACCAGATCTTTCAGAAGCAGGACAGCGAAGGGATGATGTATATCCACCCCCCACGTCACGGCCACATGCATTCCTCGAGTTCATTTGCCGACGTCGGCTATTCGCGGCAGGAGGGCACGGCGGCTGCGGGGCTCACACCTCCGCAAAGGAACAAAAAGGGTCTTGTTTGACAATTCAGAGGCTGCTCATTGGCTGCTGTCACAGCACATGATTGCCGATAAGATAATCACGTGATATTCGACACCCGTCCGATCAGTCATCTTCCATGAACATGCTTTCGTTCCTTTTCAGGCACGGGTACCCATACGTAGTACATAATGTACCCGTGCCGTACAAACGAGCCGCGGAGGAGCTGATTACCATCCAGGAGCCTGTTGGAGGATAGAAACTGTGGAGCGGTAAAGCGACTGGTCTGCGTCCGGCGTCAGCGTCCGTACGGAAGAGGCTCCAGCGCAAGGACTCTCTTGATTTGTCTGTGTCGCTAGCTAGGCATCTAATATACAGAGAAAATTCTCTTCCTCTCTCACGTGACCTCGGCTCTAGCAGCGAGCGAGGACTGGTCTCTCCCACCCCCCAGGTCAACAGAAACACATCCCAATTCGAATGGCGTACCAACATACGGAGGTACTCTTGTAAGGTGTTGTAGGAACCAGTTTACATCATGAATTGGAACCACGCATTGTAATGTACCGTAAGTACGAGTAGAGCGAGATTGTGCATTGGTAGACCTGCGACGGCGGGATGTGGCTAAAGTTGGGGACGAGCAGGTCATCTCCCTAGCCCGTCCGAGTAAGATTATCTTGGGCGCGAAGCCTGTCAACATGAGTCTGATATCGCGCGAGGGCAGAGGAGCGTCCTGGCAGGTCTTCGCAGCGCTCGCCGCCCTTCGCCTGGTCAATGCCTTGATGGTCAAGACCTTCTTTCAGCCGGATGAATACTTCCAGTCGCTCGAACCGGCATGGGGGCTTGCCTTTGGACCCAGGAGCGGGGCCTGGTTAACCTGGGTACGGGCATGGATCACCGGCTACGATGCTCGACAGGAAACGAACAGGACTTTGCTGACTGGTGCTCGTCATCAGGAGTGGAAGGTGCAGCTGCGCAGTTCCGTCTATCCTGCCCTCTTCGCATCGTTCTACTACGCGGCCACCATAGTTGCGGCCCTGTTACGCGCCTCGACCCCGGTCGAGGCGGACATGTTGGTTGCTACGCCCAAGGTGGTCCAGGCCATGATTGCAGCGTCATGTGACTTTTATAGCTGGAAGTTGGCTCGTCAGCTATATGGCTCAGAGAGCTCCGTTCCTGCTGCCGTGGTAAGTGATTCTCAGATGGGAGCGTACATGTGTATATGCATGTACAGACCGGAATGCAGTCTATTTCTTAGGAGCCCCGAGCAGATACTGACTGTCGATCGAGGGCTGCATCAGCTGGCTGTCACCGTCTGCAGTCCGTGGCAATGGTTCTGCTCGACCAGAACCCTATCGAACTGCCTTGAGACCTCCTTGACCGTGCTTGCCCTGTGCAGCTGGCCGTGGGCTCGGCACCGCATCGCCGGCCGTCCGGCGGAAGATGACCAGCGAGCAGCGAATCGCAGCAAGCTGCGGCGAGCGCTGCTCATCGCTGCTGTTGCTTGCATACTAAGGCCGACAAACATCCTGATCTGGGTGCCACTTGCGGCCTTCTTGCTGCATCGCATGACGAATCGAGAACGAGCGCGGTCCTTCGTGGACGCAGCCCTATGCGGGTAAGCCATGTGCATCGCCTCTCGCGCTCGGCTTCTCTGACGTCGCCCTAGGTCAGCCGTCTTGGCCGCATCTGGCGTGGTGGATAGGCTATACTATGGAGTGTGGACGATTCCGTCGGTCCGTTTCTTGTATTTCAACGTCGCCAAAGACTTGGCAGTCTTCTACGGTACCAGCCCCTGGCATTACTATCTCGTTCAAGGGTTGCCGCTGCTTCTGACCACGGCCATGCCCTTTGCTTCTGTTGGTATCTGGAGAGCGTTGACAGAGCAATTTCCTCGTTCGAGCCAAGCGGCCAATGCTGCCCCCCGGTCTCAGCTCGCGCTCATGATCATCTTCGTCTCGAGCATGCTCTCCCTGGTGTCCCACAAGGAGGTTCGCTTTCTGTACCCCTTGCTCCCCGTGCTCCATCTCTTTGCGGGCGAGGCCCTGGCGGACTTCTTCCCGTCCCCCGCATCGAAGGCCCCCGCGAGGGCCGTTGCCCTGAGGAGATTGGCCGTCTTCTTGCTCCTCGCGGTGAACATCGTCGTCGCCTTCTACACCACGCTCGTCCATCAGTCGGGCGTCGTATCGGTGATGGACTACCTGCGCCACGAATTCGAGGCTCGACGGGTCGCAGAGCCCGCGCGGCAGGTGGACATGACTGTCGGCTTCCTCATGCCCTGTCATTCGACCCCATGGCGCTCTCACCTAGTCCACCCGGGCATCTCGGCCTGGGCCTTGACGTGCGAGCCTCCCATCGAGGTCGATCCGGCCGACCGGCCTTCATACGTGGACGAGGCCGACCGCTTCTACAACGATCCGGTCTCGTTCATGCAAAGGGAGATTCAAAGTGGCCCGTCGAGCGTTACCCGGCAGGCGGATGCCGAGACCGATCGTCCTGCCAGACACTGGCCCGACTATCTTGTCTTCTTCGAACAATTGATGCCATATATGAACGCCACGATGCATTCCGGCCACGCTCGAGCCTATGTTGAGTGTTGGCGCCGCTTCAACTCGCAGTGGCATGACGACTGGCGTCGTCAAGGGGACGTGGTCGCGTGGTGTGCTCGATGATCACGTCGTCCCTCTTGAACAGCTGTCAATTGAATCGACGATGGTCGGCTGTCACATCGCCGGCGCTTATCTGAATCCAGGATCCTGATTCCTGATTCCTGCGACCTCGGTCTCTGCCACTGCCTCCTTCTACCGCTCGAATCCTTTCGACCACCTTGACGACCAGACGTGATCCTGCACTCGTATCGTACTGTAGATACGTAAGACGGTCCACTCCAACGTACGAGTAGGTCTCTGACCTGCCGTCCGAACCTTGGTTGCTGTGTCAGGCTGCAACCTACCGTCCCCTACCGGTACTTCGGCACCGCTGTCGCCATATCGAGACATGATGCCTCGAGGGCGACTGCCCAAGGTCGATTTTCAGCAGTAGGGTCGTGATCTCGACGGTAGCGGCTCTGCAGACATACCCGAGTTGTGCGTACCAGTATGAACGTACCGTAACGTCCATACGAACCTCGGCAAATACCGGCCCGCCACACGATACCCAAAGCGCTTCCTCACTCGCCGTCGGGCCGATGCTCGGATCTCCAGTCGGCCATCTCCGGTTTGGATTTGACAGTCACGTTATCGCTGGCTATATTACACCTGCCCCCAAGCCTCAATTCATTTCTTCCTTCGTCCGCACCTCCACTCTTCAACACTCATCCTTGATCATGGTACGGTTCATTTCAGCACCGTAGGCAACACTCCAAGTTACCGTACCGTACTTCAATCTTCATCCTCGGGCATCCTTGATAGTCGTTAGGCGGCTTCGGAAGCGCGGCCAGAGTCGAACGGAAAGATAACTCCGTCTGCACAAGCCTCCGGTCGTTGAGCCCCAAAACCTGATATCGGCCATTCAAGACAGCACCCAAAGCTTTGAAAAAGTGATCACCACGTGCCGCTGGCGATGGACTGGCTCTGAGTGAGTGGGTCGTAAATCGCTTCGGCGGCCACGGTAAGGTTCTCCTCCGGCTCGTGCACGCTCGTTAATGCTCGCTGCGGGCCTGTCCTCGGAGGCCTCCACCTTCGCTGACCATTCCGATCAGAGGCCACCGTCGAGATGGAGGAGAACGCGACCGACTCGTCCAACTGCGGGACTCAGACGGTGCAGGGTCCACAGGGGCCAGTGAGAGAAACGGCCTACGACCCGGTCCGATCGATAGTAGCAGCCCAGACGCAAGACGGTCCTCACGGTGACACTTCGCCGACCGTCGGATTCACAGGTGACAACGGACCAGCGGCTCAGTCGCTCGGGCAAGAATCGTCTCTGCGCGATGGCTCAACTCCACGCCGGCCAACCTCGGCGGCCGCTTGTTCGATGACCTCCAACGGCTCGACTTGCGACTCTGGCGAATTCGACACCGAAGAAGAGCCTTTCGATCAGGTAGAGGGAGAGCTGTCCACCGTGAGAGGTCCCAACGGTGAGCTCCGGCTGGTGAGGTCGATCCAGACCCAAACGAACGAAGATGATTTCGACTGCGCGAGCCCGGCTAGGGCTTCCCGCGGCAAACGCAAGATTGACGGCGCACTCAGTCCGTCTCGCAAGCGTCGTCGAGCCAAAGGTCCGACTCGGCTCCGTAAGGGGAAGCCGGTGGCGTCGCGCGTGCCGATGGACGTGTGGGAGATGGTGCTGTCCCATTGCCCGGGGAAGTTCCTTGCGCGTGCGCGCCGCATCGACAGGTCTTTCTATCAGATGTTGACGTACGAATCGGCCTGGAGGAAGAACCGGCTTCAGAATAATGGTTCGGATATGCCTGGACCCTTCCCGGGCATGAAGGAAGACCATTATGCCAACCTTCTCGAAGGTCTCGGCTGCATGGACTGCCTCACGCCCAAGACGAGGAAGACATTCTGGGTCTGGCGGCAGCGGTGGTGCTTTGACTGCTTCGGAAAGAACACCATTAGGGTAAGGGGACCGTCGACGATGACATGTCGGCTGCCGACGGCAACCGCCGCCGCCAATCTTGGCGGATCGGCATGGCTTTTTCTCACCGCGTTGCGAGGCTGGGCTGACTCGGGGTTTCTGGCGATAGGAGGACCTGGCCATGAAGATCGTCCCGGACCATCCGACACTCGTCATCGAATGCGCTGCCTTCGGCGTGGTCGACTCGTGGGGTCGTTACGACAGGGCCGGCGTCCCCGACCGGCAATATGAGAGACTGGGCCAGGGGCAGCATCGTGTCTACGGCAAGGCCGACCTTGCCGCCCTCGTCTCCGAGATGGAGCAGTTCCGGAGCGCCGGCGAGAACGGCGGAGCGGCCGAATGGGACCTCGAAGCCCTGAACGGATGGTTCGCGACCAAGAGGGCGGCCAGAGACGAACTCATGAAGCACAGCCAGGCGATCGAGAATTGGATCGAGAAGGCCATCCGCGACAAGCGCACCGGGAACACCGAGGTGAAGGCCCAGCGTGCTCGCTTCTTCCAGGAGCGCGCCAAAGCGCTCGACCCGCCGCTCGAGCCCGACGCGCTCCAGCTGATATTGGCATACAAGAGGTCCGTCGACATCCCGCGCCCGCCGAGCGACAGGTCCTGGAAGGCGCTGCTGCCGAAGATCGAGAAGGACCGCGCCGCGGCGCAGGAGGCCATGGACAACAAGCGCCGGCGCGCCGAGAAGGAGGACCGCGAACGCGTCGAACAGATGGACTACTCGCGACGCCTCAACCGCCGGCGCCACCAGCGGACGCCCGAGCAGCAGATCGTCGACCGCCTGGCGGACGAGGTGTTGTTCGAGATGACGGCGGCGGCGGCGTCGGTGACGACGACGCCCATCGCCGACGCCGACTTCGCTCTGCTCGCGCTTCGCGAGATCCGCGCCAAATACTACCGCCAAGCCGCGGACTTTAGCCTCAAGCACGACCGTCCGGCTCGGTACAGGCTGCTCCTCGAGGACGCCCGCTGGGCCTTTGACAAGCACATCGCGCCCTGGATGAGGGAGTGGGGCACCGTCCGCAGCGAGGCCGCCTCGCTGTTCAAGTGTCCGGGATGCACGCGCGGCGACACCAACCTGCGATACCGCTTCGAGACGCTCTTCTGCCATGTCCGACGTCGACACGCCGCGGAGCTCGGCGACTACAGCTTCCTCTTCCGCGAGGGCCACAACGCCGAGGCCGCCTTCCGCTGGCTCGACTTCGAATGGCCGCCGAACCTGCCCGCGCTCGCCGAGCATCACGTCGCGACTGGCCGCTGGGATCCCAACGACGAGCGGCCCTACGTGCGCTTCGTGGCGGCGCCCACGCGCAGCGTCGTCTCGGCCTTTGAGAGGCGCGTCGTGTCGCGCGACGGCCCGCAGACGCCGAACGTCGTCGAGAACATCATCCACGCCGCCATGCTCTTCCGCAACACCGGCCTCGAGAGCATCTTCAAGACGGGCATCGTCATGCGCTTCGCCGTCGACAAGTGCCGCGCCATGCTGGGCGACCCGTCGTACGTGCCCCCGCTCGGGGACATTGCCCAGCTGCCGATCGCGCTCGTCCGGGCCGGCCTCTACGACATCTTCGGACGGTCCCGATGCGCCGTCTGCCTGAATCACGGCGGCTTCGCCACGCGCGAGACCCACAGGATCTACTCGGCCGGGACCCTCATCCATCATTTCACGTCGCGACACGGCGCGAAGGATTGGTCCAAGGACATGATGGAGATGCCGGAACCGCACCAGCTATGGCGCGTCCTCAACGGAGTGGGCATGGAGTCCGCCCTGGACGTCTTCAAGCGTCTCTTCCCGCGGATCGGCGGCGAGATCGAGATCGAGCACGGCGACGGCGACGGCGACGGCGCCGCACGTCGATCCGCGTCGGGGTCGCAGCCGGGAACCGATCAGGCGGGCGCTCCGGGCGCTCCCGGCGCTCCGGGAACCGCGCCTCATTCTGTGCCGCAGGTTGCTCAAGGTCCAGTCGCGACGACCCACGGCCGCATCTCGGCTGGTGGAACATTTCGCGGTCCCGGTTGCGTCTCCTTTGGCGGGGGCCGCGCCGCGTTCAACAGGCTCTCGGGCAGCGACGTGTCAGAAGGTCCAGTTCGACACTACATCTACCAGCGGAAGCACGAATACGGTGGGAAATGGCAGCAGGACCTCGACGAGCTCTTCTCGGAACTCGAGGGACAACTGGAACAACAGCAACGGCAACAGCAGGAAGAAGCCGAACGACCGCAGACCGAGCCCAACCGGACCGTCTAGCGGTGCGGGTCTTTCGTCTGGCCACTCCCATCGATCTTCGTTGTTTGCTGGTTCTGGCGGCGCTTTACATCTACCTCGGATACCCTCCACCTTCCCCGAACGGCCTCGGCAACCCTTTTTCTGCTGGTCTCCGGAACATATGACCTTCATCTGCCCGCTCTTTGCCCTCGCTGCTCTCTGCCACCAAGGATACCTTTCATCTCTCTTCTAGCGGCGATACTCTGGAAACGACGACGATCACTCCGTTGCTGCCACATGCGTCCTTCTTCGAGCTACTGGCACCAACAAGCACTACTGCCTTCCCAACAATACCAACACCACGACCACCACTGCTCTGACCTCCTACAACCACCGGACACAGACTTTTGACGAACAGCATTCCTCTACAAACCCCTCGCCGATGTTGCTCGGTAGTGAGGGGCGGAGGAATCATTTGATCACGACCATGTGTGGCGGTGGTAGTTGTGGGCTCTGGTGGACAAGCGCGGCTTTCGCTCCACTCTGATTTCAGCAGTCGGCTCAACTGTCTTCTGTACGGTAGCACTCCTTGCTGTTCGTGTACTAAGCACTTGAGCGCTGAAATCAAAATGCTTCCAATCCATCTGCTGAGCTGGCCGTGGCTCGTCGTCCCTCGTCACTGCTGTTTGTCTGATTGTTCGTTCGTAGGTACTGGTTCACCTAAGCTGCTGCTGTTTCCTTACATAACAAAGCACTGTAGATGCGTGCTGTACGGGACTGTACGTACCAGTACGTAGTAGTGAATCCTGGAGATGGGTGTCCTGTTCGTTCTATATGACGCCTAAAATGCTGTGGTTTGCGCAGAGAGGTGGCGGGGGGGGGGGGGGGGGGGGGGGGATTTATTACATTACCTGAGTGCCACTTTGATCCAGTGGCACGAATCGGTAGAGAGTTACGGAGTAGAAGGATCGACCACTTGTACCCGTGCCGAGGAGGTACTCTCGTACCACCCACTCATGCCACTCTCTTCGCAAGCTTCGGTCGGGACACCTTTACTTCGTAAAGGTGTCTATCACCGGGACGCGATGTTTTTGTCACGATCAAGTCCGCAGTCCTATAACTCCGCAACACCACGACTAAATCAAAAAGTAAGTGGCTTATCTGAATCCCCTACTTCTGTAGTATAATACTTGAGATTTTAGAAGTCTACTGATTTTTATAGCGTTGCTGAGAAACTACCACAGCTGCTAGATCAAAAACAGACCCTCGACAACGAACACTTCAAACACCTATAACTTTGTAGAACAATGACCAAATAGTAATTATTATTTGCCCATCTGATTCTAGACCACTTCATCTATCAGATAGTAGCTTGTCATGTTGTTCAGAGCATTGTGGTGTTGGTGGATCATGGTTGCAATTGCCACACCTGCCATCGTGGCTTTGCCTCGCGCCACTTTGGCTTCCTTTGCCCAAGCACGCTCTTCTGCCACCATAGCCTTTGCTGCCTGCTTGGCTGCCTGCTTGGCTACCTGCTCTGCTTTCTTTGGCTGAGCACGCTCTTCCTTTGCCACAGCTATAGCAGCTTGCTTTGCTACCTTCTGCTTCCAGAAAGAGTATTCTGGGTGACGTTCCAGAAACCTATAGACCCATAGAGCGCCAATGGTAGGTGGGGGGGGGGGGGGGGGGGGTATCTCCAGTATAGCCCTGAGAAAGGATCACATTGGCAGTGTTATGAAGCATTGGTGGTCTTGCACATATTCCTAGCTTGTCAAGTCTATCAATGTACCAACAGACAGCAAGTGACAGAGAGCTTCCTGTTGACAGGAATGATGTCGTGGCAAGAGGGGGTGCCATCAAGGCGGTTTTGGAGTTGATGTCAGGAGACGTTGAATTCTTCAGCCAGTTTCCAG
Organism: Lichina pygmaea; assembly: GCA_963422465.1. Lineage (NCBI taxonomy): Eukaryota > Fungi > Ascomycota > Lichinomycetes > Lichinales > Lichinaceae > Lichina > Lichina pygmaea. The sequence continues at coordinate 1,283,805 of OY730171.1, forward strand.
ACTGTGAACTTCTCACGTGTTAAGATGCTATCTATAGTATTCTGGATTCAAGTCCCAGTCTCAGTGGATAATTTGGCTATGATGTGGAGAAGTTATGGTGGTTTGAAGATTGTGGACTCGATCACGACAAAAACGTCGTGTCCCGGTGATACGTCGCGTCCCGGTGATACAGTAGACACCTTTACGAAGTAAAGGTGTCCCGACCGAAGCTTGCGAAGAGAGTGGGTGGTACGAGAGTACCTCCTCGGCACGGGTACAGAACTTCGGAGGGAGAGGCTGGAATTTATTTGAAGCTCGATTGAGGACGTTAATTTTCAGAGTCTTCTGAAGCGGTCTCAAGTTATACACCAGAGACGCTGGTATCATGTTCGATTCTATCCTTGCCACTTATGTAATCCAGTCTACGGAACGTATTCATGATCCAGATCACTCGATCGCCGTGGAGCTTCATTTAGCCGTTACCGGTACGACCGACTTTTTTTTCCATCACAGTTCTGTCCAATGGAATCGGTTGGATTACCTGCTTACAGATACATGTTGTACAGTAGAGCGATGGTACAGTACGCATGGACTCAGCACTGTCCTCCCGTAACGGCGACCCTGCAACGACCTCGAATCGGCGGTGATCTACGTAGAGCTCCAACGTAATCAGAGAGATTTGCCGCTCTCATCTCACCTCGCTTCGACTATACCGCCACTCTTGCAACGGCATCGTAGACTCTCGTCCACCAGCTGCCATATCCTACAGAGAGGCCGAACTTGGGGTACTAGAACCCGTTCAGATCGTACCAAGAGCATCCGTCGACAATGGCCACCGTCGCAGGATCCCTCGCCCGAACGGCCTTCCGCCGACCGTTGACCAGCTCGTCCGTGCAGAACGCAGCTCGCGCCGGAAACCGACCCGTCCTGCCTCGAGGGCACCGGCCAGCATTTCAGCATCGGCACCAGCACCAGCGCCAGCACCAGTCGCGGCGCGGCTACTCGACCGCTCCGCCGGCCGGTGAAAAGTCGTCGTGGTCGACGCGCCTCCCGTACTGGGGTCTTGGTCTGACGGTCGCCGGCGGGGCTGCATACTACTTCTCCACCGTCTACCAAGGCCAAAGTGCGCCGGAGTCGCTGAAGAAGGGCTCTGCGCCAGACGCCAAGAAGGGCGGCGTCTTCAAGCCGACGCGCGACGACTACCAGCGCGTGTACGATGAAGTCGCCCGTCGGCTCGACGAGAACGACGAGTACGACGATGGCAGCTTCGGTCCGGTCATCGTTCGGCTCGCGTGGCACTGCTCCGGCACGTACGTTCAACTCACGACATTCGCGCGGATGCGCGGGCCGAGCGCTGACGAGTGGCGACAGGTACGACAAGGAGACCGGCACCGGCGGGTCCGACGGAGCGACGATGAGATTCGCCCCGGAGAACGACCACAGCGCCAATTCCGGACTGAAGGCGGCGCGTGACTTCCTCGAGCCCGTCAAGGAGAAGTTCCCCTGGATATCGTACTCGGATCTGTGGACGCTGGCCGGCGTCGCCGCGATTCAGGAGATGCAAGGCCCCGCCATCCCGTGGCGTCCGGGCCGGAACGACAGGGACGCTGCTGCCTGCACCCCGGACGGTCGCCTTCCCGATGCGTCGAAGGAGCAGTCTCATCTGCGTGCCGTCTTCGGACGCATGGGATTCGACGACCGTGAGATCGTGGCTCTGAGCGGAGCTCACGCCCTTGGCCGTTGCCACACCGACAGGAGCGGCTTCACGGGACCCTGGACCTTCTCGCCGACGGTGGTCACCAACGACTACTACAAGTTGCTGCTGGACGAGAAGTGGAACTGGAAGAAGGTACGTGTGGCCAGCCGTGCGAGCGTCGCGACCGTCCTCGACGACCGTAGGCGCGAGAGGCTAATCGAGCGCCTTGGACCAGTGGAACGGCCCGCGTCAGTACGAAGACTCGAAGACCAAGAGTCTGATGATGCTTCCTACCGACATCTCGCTCGTCAAAGACGCCGCGTTCCGGAAGCACGTCGAGAGATACGCAAAGGACGAAGACGTCTTCTTCAAGGAATTCAGCGACGTCATCGTCAAGCTCTTCGAGCTGGGCGTGCCGTTCAAGAGCCGGGAGGATGAGCGCATGACGTTCAAGACGTCGACCGCCTGAGTGACGGTCCATCCGGCGTCGTGGCGAACCAAGGACAAGCCAGGCACATGTCGAATATCTGTACTTCCTTATTCGGTGGATCTCATTCGTCTGACCCACCGCGAATCCAGCCAAATGCCGCCCACACTCCACCGAGGTATCCCTTCCACATATCTTGGAACCGATGTGGGGCTCGCTGTCATTGGCCGACTTGGTGTTTGGTGGATGTCGGCGGAAGATGATGGGTCCGTGGCTGTGAAGTAACCCCCTGCAGGCATGTAGCTGGCTGGCCAGGAAAGGAATTGACTGGCAAAGTGTTCATCCGAGCAAGTGGCGACATGCTACCTTGGCTGACCGACTCTTGCTTGACGTTGTACTCTGCTTACCATGGTGAGGCACTGTACCACCTCCAGTAAGCTGCCACTGCTGCCCGACTCTTGTAATATATACCCTAGGGGTGCTCGTCTGCTTTGGAAAAGCTCTTCTCCGGCTTCATTTCCACTGTTCCTCTCCGGGTTCTCTACATGATGAACAGATGCCTCTAGTCGACCAATCCGACTTCTCTACTACTTTTTAGCAGACCCATGGCTCGCCCTGTACGAGAATCCGCTACAGTACAATAACTTACTGGGCAGACCTTCTCTACTACATGACCCAGGAGTCTTCCTATACAAACACCCCGCTACAGACAGTGATCATACTTGCTAGACAAGTGCCTTTCCGAGTCACCATGCTACTGATGACTCGCACACGGAATACAATGGCGTCGTTCTTTCGGGACCGATAGTACGAGGGTACCGTACGTACGCACCGCGGTGACACAGGGAACAAAGAAAAAGTGGTTTGGTTGGTTGGTTGGTTGGTTGGTTGGTTGATTCATGGGGCATCGACAATGGCAAGGTACGGACAATGACAAGGTATAGAGAAGAACGAGGCACAGACAAACGAGGACAAGGCAAACAATCACGAGGTTATAGACAACGATAAGGCTACTGACGCCTTATCGGCACCGGACGACATGTCATCGGGTTATTCACGACATCTTTGGTCGAGGACGGATGACAGCACCTTCACCTTGCCTTGGACTACCGTGCTTAGTATGTCTCTCCGACGACCATCATCGTCCATCCCTACAAACATACCGCGTCCGCACTTGCCCGCCCCAGTCATCAGTACTGGTACGGTATGGGCTGCAGTACGACTGCAGTAGGGGGCCCACCCCTCAACTGCCGATGTGCCCGGACGATGGCTTTGTGTACTGAGCGTTTGCGCCGAGCGTCTGTGCTGAACGTCAGTTGTTTCAGGGAGACGGACAGAAACTCTGTGCCATGTGCTCTGTGCCATGTGCTCACGTCACGGCCTGTGCGTCTACCGTTATGGAGCGAAGCAGTATGTTCCGCTTTGCAAGGTCCGCGGGTGTGCAGCGCAAGATTTAACTTACGAACATTAGCGCCACACACACACACACATACCACCACCAACGATCCGATTGCTCGCTCGCGCCGCGAGCCGTCTAGGTGCCAGGGGAGAATTGCTCTACGAGGGGTACGCTGTTTCGAACTCGTTGCCAGGAAGGCTTGCTTCGAAGAAATCATTCTTCTGAATTGCCTCTACGAGTACATGGTAATGATGCATTGTTGCGGTTGGCATCAACGGCAACAATATCCTGTCGTGTCCAGGGTGTGTCCATGATGCATGCTGGACAATCTCGCGGACCGGGACCTGGACGTTGGCGGCTCTTTGAAGTTCTCTGGTGTGCCTGGGTGGGCCGGTGACGGGGTTCGTCTATGCTATCTGACATTCCAAGACGCGCTTGATGCTGACACCTGGAACTATAGCCGATAGGGCCGCATCTTGGGCCACGAACGATCAGGATGCCGGCCTTCTCCGAGGAATACTTATGATGGCGCCGCAGTTGGCCCGTCAGATGTAGATATCCTCCGTGGCAACTGCTTCGACGCTGTCTTTGTCCGAGATCATGGCGCTCGGTCCGCTGGCAGGGTGGATCATTCGCAGCCCTATCGTGCCGTCTCGATATGCTACCCCCTCCAGAGTCGTGCTTTTCGATGCAGGAATGCCCAACGGGCGTTTTCGATGAGCTGGCAAATGACACCATGACGAATGCAGAACTTGTTGGTACTGCACGGAGTACGTACGTACCTTAGTCACAATGCCGAATCGCCGTTCCTAAGAGAAAAGGACCTTGTGCGACCTCGACCCCGCACGCGCCCTTAGCTTCTTTGGCTGTCCGGGTGTCTTGGTTCGTTGGATTCACACTGTCATGCCAGAGCCCCCAGCAGCCTCTCGAATCCAACTCGATCATCGGCGGCTCCACCGAGGAACTGGAGCCCATCTATTGCTCTCCGACTCATTGGGACTGAAAAGCACTCGAGAGCCATACATTTGCCCGGGGTCCGAGGGGCAGCAAGTGGTTCACTAACTAGATTTCGTCCCATGTTTGCAGTCCTGCCAGGGACGGTTTGCGAACCACGCCTCGGCCCACCCCTGTTTGAGTACTCACGCACAGTGCAGGCTTGAAGCTGGGCGTCCTGCGGGTTCTCGGCTGTATAAGCCGCCCACTTTGCTCCATCCGCCAAACCCCTTTACCTACAACGGGCCAGTGACGACGCGGACCAGCAAGACGACCTTGATCTCGTCGTCTCCTTTGCCCAATTTCGAGTATGGCGGCGCCAGATGACAACGGGTACGACCCTTCACCCACGCCGTCCACCTTCCGTACAATTCTTTCAGTGTACTCACAGAATGCTAGTCTCTCGATGTCCCAGCTAGTTGCTGGTATGAGCACGCAGGGGGCAGGGGACATCCCATCCTCTGCATCCTCATTGTCGTCGGACGATGGAGGCCCCCCGACGACGCCAACGTCCATGGATCCGTACTCGAACGTATCTGTGCATGACGAGCTCAGCGACGACGGGTCCTTCGCTCTCATCAACCACCCTCACTCGATTTGTCAGCCCCCTGTGGTTCAAGATCTGTCGCACCAACGTCTGATGCTTGGCTAGTGCTGCACGATCTCACAAAGCAAGCACCAGCGGGAGACCGTGGGCACGCCGGCTCTGATCGCAACTGGGATCCCGCTATCAGCCGTCATCTCCGTCGCGGCCTGCCCAATAACCTGTATCAGAGCCCCGTCGAAAGATTTGTGGATGATCAACATATTCCGGGGATGACCGCATATAGAACCTTCGGGAACGCGCCGGCGCCAGCGACATCTGATAGCCCGATGGAGGAGGACTCGTCTTCCACGCGGTCTGCTGAGCTGGGATCGGGTCCTACCATCGGGGAAGGCTTGCCTGGTTGCGTCAATACGCCTCGTCGAAAGGGCTTTAGCTCTTTGGCTGATGTTACGGATATCATCCGTCCTGGTCGGTCCTTTGCATATCTCATGGCAAGGCGACGCTGATCGCTCTAGACAACACAAAGGAGTTCGACGACTGGGTCAAGGGGCGCATCGCCTGGGACACCTCACACCTGATTACAATCGATGTGTGGTACGGGTTCGGCCCGGTTTTGACGTTGCCCAACGTCGCGAAGGTCATGCTCAGCGAGATCGATCACGAGAACACCTTACATCTTGAGGTGGAGGAGAACGGCGACCTGGCTCCGAAGATGAAGGACTCATGGCCCATGAAATTCAAACAACGTCCGGCTGACATGTTCCCTGTCTTGAAAGAGTATTTGAGACGGATGACGTTGCCAGAGCACCGTGCAGAATTTGCCAGGGAGGCCTTTCAGCAGCTGCCCATACAGGAGGCCTTGATAGGAGAGCTGTTCAACTACGAACCGGATTTAGGCCCTTGCGTAAGTTCATGTCACTACCTTGTCGATGCTGTGACTGACAGTCTTTTGCAGGCCTCACTTATGAGGGAGGTGACGGCGCATGTCGTCGCTGTCCATCTCTCCACTCGGGTCCTCAAGCCGACACCCAATCAAGCGCAAGCTCTTGCCAGCCAAGAATGGGAGATACAGGTTGGGGATGAGCCGGAGTCGTTGTCGGTGCAGCCGCTGAGCCCTCAGGTCCAGCGTGCCCTGCTCTACATGTCGGCGCATATGGAACGCAGCATCCTCGGTTCGCTCGATGATCTGTTTCAAACCTACAGGCACAAGGCTTGGTGCACCGGCTTCTTAGCGCTGGCCGCGATAGCCTTCGCCTACCAGTCCCTCGCGATGCTGCGCTACGCCTATGATTGTTTTGAGCTGGAAACGGGCAACTTGACAGCCGAAAAGCGTCATGAGAAAAAGGCTGCCGCCATCCACAGCTACGAGGAGATCCGGTACGTCTTTGAGTATCTCATCGGCGAGTTTCACAAGCTCTCCGCAAGACTCTCCACGGACAAAGCCGCCTTCAATCCTTTGGGGATCGACAAAGATCTGTATAAGCTGGACGAGGAATCGCAAGCTCTCGTGCGCCGTCTGCGCTCCATCTGGGACAACCAAAGTGGGCACACCCATCCCTCATCCATCGCCTGACGGGGTCAACAGACTGATATCCAAGCAGATGGCTGGCCCCCTGTGAAGATGAATCTGAAATGTCTTAGTGGAAACGGCATATGGCTCCTGCATCACTTGTTCTCAAGCTTCCTCCCGCGCCACAACTGAAGCATTCCCTGCCCGCCAACGGTGGCATGCGTCAAAAGCCCCGGCGGTGATTCTCGTCGCATGTACGTCAACGGCGGCGTCAAGCTGGCTATTAGCCGTACCGCAAGCTGGTCCCATAATCTGAGCTAGAAAGACTCGTACGCTTCTCGGTCGGTTACCTCGACCCCACCTTCCCCTCCTCCTTCTCCTCTCTTTTCCTCTCTTTTCATCTCATATCTATCTGCCGTCTGCATTTTTTCCTCATCTACTTCTCTCATCACATCTAGTATGTCTTCAATTGTTTGATACTCGTCTCGTCGCGCCCCCCCCCATCGCAGTTTTTGCAGTCGATCACGAAAGTGATGTTTTAGGGCTGTATTAATTATGTGTTGGAAACATGTCGGAGACATGTCAGAGACGTGTTGGAGATCTTTTGGAGATGTTAACTTCCACATGCCCTTTCCGTCTTGCAGCAGAACACTACAGTGTCTTGCGCGCTGGCGAAGTGTCTGTGGAGTGGCTGTATTTGGAGAAAGTGTCTGTCTGGTTCGGCGTTCTTGCTTGACCCTGGCCTTGACCCTGGCCTTGTAGTTCATTGTGTGCCGTCGAAGAGCACAGTACTGTACCTACGACAGCTTCCTTGCTACTACACTAATATTTACACTTCTACTTCTGTCGTCTATCGATCTACATCATTTCCCTTTCTGTTCCAGACTTCAAATGGTATAAGTAGAAGCAGACTCCAAAGGGTAATGTATAAACATGTCCGGTCTTGAACTAATAGTCCCACCATGCCACGAGGTCATCGACACGGCGGGGTGGAGTAGACCCTTCGAATTTGGTTCTTCGCTCTTCCACTGACTTGATAAAAGTATGCCTCGCGAGCATTGAGAGGCCGCACGAGGTAGGCAATAGTCGTGGGGGGGGGGGGGGGGGGGGGGGATTCGGGGAGTGGGAAGGAGGAGGAGGAGGGGAGGGAGTCGTTGGTCTCTTGCGATGGATCACTCAATCACTTGAATGCTGGATTGCTCGATCACCCAGTCAGTCGATAGCTGGATTGCTGAATCACTGGACCACTGAATCACTGGACGGTCGAATAATTTGACCACCGGATCGTTGGGTCGTTGGACCACTAGATCATTGGCGAGAGTGAGTTGGTCGGGGCATGCACGTCGCCGGCTACCTTGAGCCGTTGCTCATGGATGTCTGGAACATGATGTCAAGGGATTGCATTTGCGAAAATATGTGACTGTGGTACTTGAAGGCCGACTTGTTTCCGTTTCTAGATAAGCCTTTTGTCAACGGCAAGGAGAGCATCGTCACTCGCTCATGTTGAAAGCAGGTGTCGGTGGTTGTTGAGAGTCAGGTTTTCCTTCAAGCGTTGAGTAATTATGGCACGTGCTGTTCCCACAAAAGAAGTCTTGGAGCAGTGCCGAGGACACTTGGGCGGTGAGGCACGTGACTCTGCTATGCTACGAAGTACGAGGTGTCTAGCGGATATATTGTTAAGTAGATACAACCCAAAGTCGATTGTAGAGCCGCATCATCAAAACTCTTGAGATATGTAGATGCTTGCACTCGTACGTACTATGTACGGGTCTTTTGATTCTACTGTAGAATTTTCAGCTTACTAAGCGTATCTACTTAACATTATATCCGCTAGACACCTCGTACCGTACGGGATCTATACTCTGTTTACGTAAGCCGCTTATCAATATCACGCTCTCCCTCAACACAAACGGTTCTTCCATCAACACACACTTTTAGAAGCACGCATAATCAACCCCCTCGACCCGAGCAGGTCTTCTATGGAAGACGGAGCGAGTGGGCTGGGAGGTCATGATCGCGTTCGAGAAGGAAGACGATGAGGGCGCTCGTTGGCCTCGTGCGAGCATCCATGGCACGCTTATCAAGGTCACCGACTTGTGTGTCCTACAGGACTTGAGCAGAGCTACTTGATGTCAGGGACGGGTCCTGTTGGGGATTCGTATGTGAGGCTCGATATGCGGTTACGGTGTTGGGGCTCTCTGGCTTGCGGTTGCTGGACCTGGTGGTCGTCGTTCGGCGACATGGCGTTGGCGGCTGGTCGTCTTGTAAGGACTAGATCTTGTAAGCCTCGACCATCGATGAGATATTCTACCAGACGCGATGGGACGCCTGTCGGATGGCGTGTTGTAGAACACCGGAATCGTCTGTAGAAGATGGGTCTGGAACCAGCGGAGATGTGCGGCAGCGTCATACAAGCACGATGCCGAGTGTTTAACCTCACCCTAAAACTGCTGCTTCTCCCGATGGCAAAAAGATCGTCAACAACACGCCAGTAGACTTGCAAAATCTCTTGCGAACGGGATTCAATCGCTCTGCGTTGCTGTCAGCAGCCGTTTGCTAGTCGCTCATACATGCTTGGTGAGTTGAGCTCCCGCCGCGATGACGTCCGCCGTGGCATCCGTTCGGCCACGCCTTGCTAAGACCCTCGTCAGATACTCTTGCACAGTCGCATCAAGACGAGCCGGCCGCCGCGAATCCTCCCACCATGGCGTCGGCAATAAGCAAGAGGCAGCAGGCGAGAAACGAGCGCGCTTTGCAGGAGTTGATCAGAACAGTCGCCGGCAACGATCGATGTGCTGATTGTTCGAGCAAGAATCCTGGTGGGCTCGCCCCGCAGCTTGATGCTCCCTACTCGTACGCGCGATTGCTAACTATTGTCTTCTCTCTGCGTAGGCTGGGCAAGCTGGAATGTGAGCTTTTGCCGGGTCCACCGGGCCTGCTTGACGGGGGCGCTCTGCTGACTCGATGCCACTCAGCTGGGAATCTTTCTTTGCTTGCGTTGCGCCACGATCCACAGGAAGATGGGCACCCATATCAGCAAGGTCAAATCGCTCAGCATGGACAGTTGGACGACCGATCAAGTCGAGGTAACGTTCGTCTTTCGAGTGGTGCATCGCAAGACGCTCACCGTTCGCAGACGATGCGACACATGGGCAACGCCGCCTCTAACGGGCTGTACAATCCTCGAAACGCGAAGGCCTCAATGCCGCTGGACGTCGACGAGGTGGACTCGGCAATGGAGAAATACATCCGACAGAAGTATCAGCACCGTACGCTCCAGGACGACGCTGCACGTTCGAACGCGTACCGCAGCAGCGCGAGCACGAGCTCGGACGAACGGCCGCCCTTGCCCCCAAAGCCGAACCAGCGAGCAGAACTGGGTGCGAGGTCGGCCTCGTCCATCTTCCCCGTGGCCAGTCAAGCCCGGAGTCGGTACGAAGGTCGTTCTACGTCGCCGAACCCGTTCCAGGCGCCGCGGCCGGCGCCGAGGCAGACGCCGTCGGCGGGCGCCCGGAACAAACCGTCGCAGGTCTTCGGCGCAACCGTCATCGGCACCGGTGGTAGCCTCGAGGCCAAGCTGACGAGGCTCAAGGAGATGGGGTTCGTCGACGAGGCCAGAAACGCAACGATCCTTGTCAGCACAGACGGAAGCCTGGAGCGGGCGGTCGAAGCGATGGTCGCGATGGGAGAGCGAGCCTTCTCTGCCTCGGGTCTTCAGACGACACCGCCCGCGGTCAGTCCGGCCGCGCAGGATTTTGATCTTATGCCCCCTGGGAATGCTTCGTTGAGCACTCTTGAGCAATCGAGCAACACCAACCCCTTCAGCACAGCAGCATTCGTGCAGCCGTTGCCGGGCCAAGGCGGTGTCGTCGGGCGCCAGCCACCAGCGGTCGCGGGCCAGTCGCGGGCGTCCGGCTTCGAGTACGCCTCCATAGCGTGCAGCGTCGAGGTGCCACAGCAGCAACGCCCGTCACAGCCCTCGTCCGAGCCTCTCCATGTCTCGAGGCCTCTTTTTCCGCACTCGACCGGGGGCATGCCCGCGCCTCGGCTCGAAGCGACGCTCCCTCGCCAAGCGCAAACTCCACCGGTGCCTTCGGCGCCGTACTTCCAGTCCCAGTATGGCGCGCAGTATCGTCAGCAGCCAAGGTTCGCGACCAACCCGTTTTTGGCGTCCTACTCGATGGGTGCAATTCCCGAGTTTCACCAGCCACAGCAGGCGCAGCAGTCTCAGGAGCCGCAGCAGCCTCAGCAACTGCAGCGACCGCAGCACTCTCAAGAATTGCAGTACAGTCTACAACTCCAGCAGCCACAGCAACCACAGCAACCAGAGTACAATCAAAAACTGCAGCCACCGCACCATCCTCATGAATCGCAGTACACTCTACAGCTGCAGCAGCCAGAGCAACTGCAGCAATCACAGTACGCTCGACAACTCCAGGAGCCACAGCAGCCACAGCAACCACAGTACACTCAACAGCCGCAGCAATCACAGCAACCACACCGACCACAACAATTACAACAGGCCCAGACCTCTTGGCAGCATTCGCAATATCCCGTTCAACCGCTGCCTGCAGCTGCTGGACAGGTACAGCCGACGCTGATGTTCCCACAACCCAACGGTAGAGCGGACAAGTCGGCCATCATGGCGCTTTTCAACTACCCCCAACTAGCACCGGCCCGACCGCCGGGCCTGGCCGGAGGGGGTTTCTCGTCGGCAGCGGACGCGCCCGCCGGCGGAAACGCCCCACCCTCGGCCGGTGACGGCCAGCAGCCTCCGCCAAGAAGTGTCTCGAGCCCGGTCGAACCGCAGATAGGAAGTCGCAACCCTTTTGCGCGTAGTGCTCGCGAGGCGGGTGGGCTCGCCGGCGTGACTGGGGGTGGAAAGCGAGCGGATCCCGCCAGGCACGTCAGCCAGGACAGTATGGACCTGAGCACCTTTGCCAGCAGGCCTCACAGCCCGGACGCCTTTGCACATCTGAGTGCGAGATCGATGCGGTAGCCCGCGTACTCGAAGTGGGGGATGGATTCTCGGAGCTCTTGGTCTCGTCGCCGCCCCCCAAGGACGTTCATGGCACGACGGGTCAATCTGAGGACATGGCTTTGACCGCTCAGTTCAGTGCTCTGCATACCCAAAGTCTCTGGTATCGTCAACGCAGAGATCTGGTCATCCTCGGCGTCTGTCGCAACGTGCAACTTGCTTCTTCGATCGTTACGGACCGAGCAGTGTCGTGGAGCCGCACTCGGCGCTGGAATCCGTCCGGAATACGAGTCCCCATGAGCGTACGTGGAACTGTCCAAGCCGAGGATCAGCGCTGTCGATGGACGTCTGGCTTGTGATACGGTTGCTGTCGGCCGGCCATCGCTCGACGCAGTAGCGCTCATCACACCCTCGATACCATCACAACAACACGTACCACACTGTGTGAGTACCACAACCACCACAATCACCACCACCACCACCACCCTCAAATCTGGTACCAGTCGAAAGAGGCAGGGGTCGCAGATGAAAGAGATCACTTGCATTCCTCCCACTGGCTCAGCTCCTGTTCTTCCCAGATTCAAATCCTGCAGGAGTGGCATATCAGTTGGTGGCGATCCACATCCTCGCGTCTGTTCAACAGAGTTGGACTCTTTCTACTAACCTTCCTCTAATGGTACGGTACCTGTTGCTGTACCTGGCACCTTCCAGGATGGGTAATTGCACTTGTGATCCTGTCACTTTCTGCCCTGGGGTTGAATTAGATCCTCCACGGACTCCTCTGGCTCCTTGGATCCTGGGCGTTCCTTGGTATGGGTTGGCTGTTTCTCTCCTCGTTCGAGTCCTGCGGAGACTTCTTGCTATGCGCGCACATCGCAGGCGCAAACTGTCTCTCCGGCTGGCTAAACTCCCCCTTGGTCCCTGCCTTCTCCTGCTGATCCTTGGGATGTCCGGCTAAGAACTTGGCCCTGAGATAGGGTCATCCTGAACATCCGCTGGCCGTGGGATCTGATGCGCTGTGTTCTGCTCCAGTTCTTGTTGTCTTGGTGGCCGGGCACACGCTCTCTAGCTGGTCGCTGGCTCCTGGTTGGTCCTGTTGTCCTGTCACCCGACCCCTACGCCCAAACAGAGTTGCTACCAACTGAACAACATATGGGTCCGAAGGGGGTGAATCGGGTGATGTATTCCTAGAACTACTGCTCCTAGAGACGTCTGTATAGATGTAGAAGGGTCACGTGGAAGACCAC